>OY747128.1:45567945-46159734 GCA_963556465.1 Berberis vulgaris | reverse complement strand
CCAACGTACAAACGAGTTTTCCTTCTTCGTTAAGCACAACCGAACCTTTTTGTTGAGTCAAACATGTCCCCATTTGACGTTATTATGGTGCCACGCGAGGATTGAAATCAAACGGAGTCCATCTGGTCACTCAAATCTTTGTATTCTCGGATTGCACCCAAATTGGCCTCCAATTGAGCCTACAACGTACAAACGAGTTTTCCTTCTTCGTTAAGCACAAACGTACCTTTTTGTTGAGTCAAACATGTCCCATTTGACGTTATTATGATGCCACGCGAGGATTGAAATCAAACGGAGTCCATTTGGTCACTCAAATCCTTGTATTCTCGGATTGCACCCAAATTGGCCTCCAATTGAGCCTACAACGTACAAACGAGTTTTCCTTCTTCGTTAAGCACAACCAAACTTGTTTGTTGAGTCAAACATGTCCATTTGACATTATTATGGTGCCACACGAGGTAGAAACCAAACGGAGTCCATTTGCTCACTCAAATCCTTGTATTCTCGGATTGCACCCAAATTGGCCTCCAATTCAGCCTACAACGTACAAACATGTTTTCCTTCTTCGTTAAGCATAACCGAACTTGTTTGTTGAGTCAAACATGTCCCATTTGACGTTATTATGGTGCCACGTGAGGTAGAAACCAAATGGAGTCCATTTGGTCACTCAAATTCTTGTATTCTCGGATTGCACCCAAATTGGCCTCCAATTGAGCCTACAACGTACAAACATGTTTTCCTTCTTAGTTAAGCACAACCGAACTTGTTTGTTGAGTCAAACACGTCCCATTTGATGTTATTATGGTGCCACACGAGGATTGAAATCAAACGGAGTCCATTTGGTCACTCAAATCCTTGTATTCTCGGATTGCACCCAAATTGGCCTCCAATTGAGCCTACAACGTACAAACGAGTTTTCCTTCTTCGTTAAGCGCAACCGAACCTTTTTGTTGAGTCAAACATGTCCCATTTGACGTTATTATGGTGCCACGCGAGGATTGAAATAAAACGGAGTCTATTTGGTCACTCAAATCCTTGTATTCTCGGATTGCACCCAAATTGGCATCCAATTGAGCTACAACGTAAAAACGAGTTTTCCTTCTTCGTTAAGCACAACCGAACCTTTTTGTTGAGTCAAACATGTCCCATTTGACGTTATTATGGTGCCACATGAGGTAGAAACCAAACGGAGTCCATTTGGTCACTCAAATTCTTGTATTCTCGGATTGCACCCAAATTGGCCTCCAATTGAGCCTACAACGTACAAACATGTTTTCCTTCTTAGTTAAGCACAACCGAACTTGTTTGTTGAGTCAAACATGTCCCATTTGATGTTATTATGGTGCCAACACGAGGATTGAAATCAAACGGAGTCCATTTGGTCACTCAAATCCTTGTATTCTCGGATTGCACCCCAAATTGGCCTCCAATTGAGCCTACAACGTCAAACGAGTTTTCCTTCTTCGTTAAGCACAACCGAACCTTTTTGTTGAGTCAAACATGTCCCATTTGACGTTATTATGGTGCCACATGAGGTAGAAACCAAACGGAGTCCATTTGGTCACTCAAATTCTTGTATTCTCGGATTGCACCCAAATTGGCCTCCAATTGAGCCTACAACGTACAAACATGTTTTCCTTCTTAGTTAAGCACAACCGAACTTGTTTGTTGAGTCAAACATGTCCCATTTGATGTTATTATGTGCCACACGAGGATTGAAATCAAACGGAGTCCATTTGGTCACTCAAATCCTTGTATTCTCGGATTGCACCCAAATTGGCCTCCAATTGAGCCTACAACGTACAAACGAGTTTTCCTTCTTCGTTAAGCACAACCGAACCTTTTTGTTGAGTCAAACATGTCCCATTTGATGTTATTATGGTGCCACGCGAGGTAGAAACCAACGGAGTCCATTTTGTCACTCAAATTCTTGTATTCTCGGATTGCACCCAAATTGGCCTCCAATTGAGCCTACAACGTACAAACGAGTTTTCCTTCTTCATTAAGCACAACCGAACTTGTTTGTTTAGTCAAACATGTCCCATTTGACGTTACAATGCTGCCATGCGAGGATTGAAATCAAACGGAGTCCATTTGGTCACTCAAATCCTTGTATTCTCGGATTGCACCCAAATTGGCCTCCAATTGAGCCTACAACGTACAAAACGAATTTTCCTTCTTCGTTAAGCACAACCAAACATTTTTGTTGAGTCAAACATGTCCCATTTGACGTTATTATGGTGCCACACGAGGATTGAAATCAAACAGAGTTCATTTGGTCACTCAAATCCTTGTATTCTCGGATTGCACCCAAATTGGCCTCCAATTGAGCCTACAACGTACAAACGAGTTTTCCTTCTTCGTTAAGCACAACCGAACCTTTTTGTTGAGTCAAACATGTCCCATTTGACGTTATTATGGTGCCACGTGAGGTAGAAACCAAACGGAGTCCATTTGGTCACTCAAATTCTTGTATTCTCGGATTGCACCCAAATTGCCTCCAATTGAGCCTACAACGTACAAACATGTTTTCCTTCTTCGTTAAGCACAACCGAACTTGTTTGTTGAGTCAAACATGTCCCATTTGACGTTATCATGGTGCCACGCAAGGACTGAAATCAAACGGAGTCCATTTGGTCACTCAAATCCTTGTATTCTCGGATTGCACCCAAATTGGCTCCAATTGAGCCTACAACGTACAAACGAGTTTTCCTTCTTCATTAAGCACAACCGAACTTGTTTGTTGAGTCAAACATGTCCCATTGACGTTATAATGGTGCCATGTGAGGATTGAAATCAAACGGAGTCAATTTGGTCACTCAAATCCTTGTATTCTCGGATTGCACCCAAATTGCCTCCAATTGAGCCTACAACGTACAAACGAGTTTTCCTTCTTCGTTAAGCACAACCGAACCTTTTTGTTGAGTCAAACATTCCCATTTGACCTTATTATGGTGCCCACTCAAGGATTGAAATCAAACGGAGTCCATTGGTCACTCAATCCTAGTATTCTCGGATTGCACCCAAATTGGCCTCCAATTGAGCCTACAACACGTACAAACGAGTTTTCCTTCTTCGTTAAGCACAACCGAACTTGTTTGTTGAGTCAAACATGTCCCATTTGACGTTATTATGGTGCCACGCGAGGATTGAAATCAAACGGAGTCCATTTGGTCACTCAAATCCTTGTATTCTCGGATTGCACCCAAATTGGCCTCCAATTGAGCCTACAACGTACAACACGAGTTTTCCTTCTTCGTTAAGCACAAACGAACCTTTTTTTTAGTCAAACATGTCCCATTTGATGTTATTATGGTGCCACGTGAGGTAGAAACCAAACGGAGTCCATTTGGTCACTCAAATTCTTGTATTCTCGGATTGCACCCAAATTGGCCTCCAATTGAGCCTACAACGTATAAACGAGTTTTCCTTCTTCGTTAGCACAACCGAACTTTTTTGTTGAGTCAAACATGTCCCATTTGACCTTATTATGGTGCCATGCAAGGATTGAAATCAAACGGAGTCCATTTGGTCACTCAAATCCTTGTATTCTCGGATTGCACCCAAATTGGCCTCCAATTCAGCCTACAACGTACAAACGAGTTTTCCTTCTTCGTTAAGCACAACCGAACTTGTTTGTTGAGTCAAACATGTCCCATTTGACGTTATAATGGTGCCATGCGAAGATTGAAATCAAACGGAGTCCATTTGGTCACTCAAATCCTTGTATTCTCGGATTGCACCCAAATTGGCCTCCAATTGAGCCTACAACGTACAAACGAGTTTTCCTTCTTCGTTAAGCACAACCGAACCTTTTTGTTGAGTCAAACATGTCCCATTTGACGTTATTATGGTGCCACGTGAGGTAGAAACCAAACGAAGTCCATTTGGTCACTCAAATTCTTGTATTCTCGGATTGCACCCAAATTGGCCTCCAATTGAGCCTACAACGTACAAACATGTTTTCCTTCTTCGTTAAGCCCAACCAAACTTGTTTGTTGAGTCAAACATGTCCCATTTAACGTTATCATGGTGCCACGCAAGGATTGAAATCAAACGGAGTCCATTTGGTCACTTAAATCCTTGTATTCTCGGATTGCACCCAAATTGGCCTCCAATTGAGCCTACAACGTATAAACGAGTTTTCCTTCTTCGTTAAGCACAACCAAACTTTTTTGTTGAGTCAAACATGTCCCATTTGACCTTATTATGGTGCCACGCAAGGATTGAAATCAAACGGAGTCCATTTGGTCACTCAAATCCTTGTATTCTCGGATTGCACCCAAATTGGCCTCCAATTCAGCCTACAACGTACAAACGAGTTTTCCTTCTTCGTTAAGCACAACCGAACTTGTTTGTTGAGTCAAACATGTCCCATTTGATGTTATTATGGTGCCACACGAGGATTGAAATCAAACGGAGTCCATTTGGTCACTCAAATCCTTGTATTCTCGGATTGCACACAAATTGGCCTCCAATTGAGCCTCCAACGTACAAACGAGTTTTCCTTCTTCGTTAAGCACAACCGAACCTTTTTGTTGAGTCAAACATGTCCCATTTGACGTTATTATGGTGCCACGCGAGGATTGAAATCAAACGGAGTCCATCTGGTCACTCAAATCTTTGTATTCTCGGATTGCACCCAAATTGGCCTCCAATTGAGCCTACAACGTACAAACGAGTTTTCCTTCTTCGTTAAGCACAAACGTACCTTTTTGTTGAGTCAAACATGTCCCATTTGACGTTATTATGATGCCACGCGAGGATTGAAATCAAACGGAGTCCATTTGGTCACTCAAATCCTTGTATTCTCGGATTGCACCAAATTGGCCTCCAATTGAGCCTACAACGTACAAACGAGTTTTCCTTCTTCGTTAAGCACAACCAAACTTGTTTGTTGAGTCAAACATGTCCATTTGACATTATTATGGTGCCACACGAGGTAGAAACCAAACGGAGTCCATTTGCTCACTCAAATCCTTGTATTCTCGGATTGCACCCAAATTGGCCTCCAATTCAGCCTACAACGTACAAACATGTTTTCCTTCTTCGTTAAGCATAACCGAACTTGTTTGTTGAGTCAAACATGTCCCATTTGACGTTATTATGGTGCCACGTGAGGTAGAAACCAAATGGAGTCCATTTGGTCACTCAAATTCTTGTATTCTCGGATTGCACCCAAATTGGCCTCCAATTGAGCCTACAACGTACAAACATGTTTTCCTTCTTAGTTAAGCACAACCGAACTTGTTTGTTGAGTCAAACACGTCCCATTTGATGTTATTATGGTGCCACACGAGGATTGAAATCAAACGGAGTCCATTTGGTCACTCAAATCCTTGTATTCTCGGATTGCACCCAAATTGGCCTCCAATTGAGCCTACAACGTACAAACGAGTTTTCCTTCTTCGTTAAGCGCAACCGAACCTTTTTGTTGAGTCAAACATGTCCCATTTGACGTTATTATGGTGCCACGCGAGGATTGAAATAAACGGAGTCTATTTGGTCACTCAAATCCTTGTATTCTCGGATTGCACCCAAATTGGCATCCAATTGAGCCTACAACGTAAAAACGAGTTTTCCTTCTTCGTTAAGCACAACCGAACCTTTTTGTTGAGTCAAACATGTCCCATTTGACGTTATTATGGTGCCACATGAGGTAGAAACCAAACGGAGTCCATTTGGTCACTCAAATTCTTGTATTCTCGGATTGCACCCAAATTGGCCTCCAATTGAGCCTACAACGTACAAACATGTTTTCCTTCTTAGTTAAGCACAACCGAACTTGTTTGTTGAGTCAAACATGTCCCATTTGATGTTATTATGGTGCCACACGAGGATTGAAATCAAACGGAGTCCATTTGGTCACTCAAATCCTTGTATTCTCGGATTGCACCCCAAATTGGCCTCCAATTGAGCCTACAACGTACAAACGAGTTTTCCTTCTTCGTTAAGCACAACCGAACCTTTTTGTTGATTCAAACATGTCCCATTTGATGTTATTATGGTGCCACGCGAGGTAGAAACCAAACGGAGTCCATTTTGTCACTCAAATTCTTGTATTCTCGGATTGCACCAAATTGGCCTCCAATTGAGCCTACAACGTACAAACGAGTTTTCCTTCTTCATTAAGCACAACCGAACTTGTTTGTTTAGTCAAACATGTCCCATTTGATGTTACAATGCTGCCATGCGAGGATTGAAATCAAACGGAGTCCATTTGGTCACTCAAATCCTTGTATTCTCGGATTGCACCCAAATTGGCCTCCAATTGAGCCTACAACGTACAAACGAGTTTTCCTTCTTCGTTAAGCACAACCAAACATTTTTGTTGAGTCAAACATGTCCCATTTGACGTTATTATGGTGCCACACGAGGATTGAAATCAAACAGAGTTCATTTGGTCACTCAAATCCTTGTATTCTCGGATTGCACCCAAATTGGCCTCCAATTGAGCCTACAACGTAAAAACGAGTTTTCCTTCTTCGTTAAGCACAACCGAACCTTTTTGTTGAGTCAAACATGTCCCATTTGACGTTATTATGGTGCCACGTGAGGTAGAAACCAAACGGAGTCCATTTGGTCACTCAAATTCTTGTATTCTCGGATTGCACCCAAATTGGCCTCCAATTGAGCCTACAACGTACAAACATGTTTTCCTTCTTCGTTAAGCACAACCGAACTTGTTTGTTGAGTCAAACATGTCCCATTTGACGTTATCATGGTGCCACGCAAGGACTGAAATCAAACGGAGTCCATTTGGTCACTCAAATCCTTGTATTCTCGGATTGCACCCAAATTGGCCTCCAATTGAGCCTACAACGTACAAACGAGTTTTCCTTCTTCATTAAGCACAACCGAACTTGTTTGTTGAGTCAAACATGTCCCATTTGACGTTATAATGGTGCCATGTGAGGATTGAAATCAAACGGAGTCCATTTGGTCACTCAAATCCTTGTATTCTCGGATTGCACCCAAATTGGCCTCCAATTGAGCCTACAACGTACAAACGAGTTTTCCTTCTTCGTTAAGCACAACCGAACCTTTTTGTTGAGTCAAACATGTCCCATTTAACCTTATTATGGTGCCACTCAAGGATTGAAATCAAACGGAGTCCATTTGGTCACTCAAATCCTAGTATTCTCGGATTGCACCCAAATTGGCCTCCAATTGAGCCTACAACGTACAAACGAGTTTTCCTTCTTCGTTAAGCACAACCGAACTTGTTTGTTGAGTCAAACATGTCCCATTTGACGTTATTATGGTGCCACGCAAGGATTGAAATCAAACGGAGTCCATTTGGTCACTCAAATCCTTGTATTCTCGGATTGCACCCAAATTGGCCTCCAATTGAGCCTACAACGTACAAACGAGTTTTCCTTCTTCGTTAAGCACAAACGAACCTTTTTTTTGAGTCAAACATGTCCCATTTGATGTTATTATGGTGCCACGTGAGGTAGAAACCAAACGGAGTCCATTTGGTCACTCAAATTCTTGTATTCTCGGATTGCACCCAAATTGGCCTCCAATTGAGCCTACAACGTACAAACATGTTTTCCTTCTTCGTTAAGCACAACCGAACTTGTTTGTTGAGTCAAACATGTCCCATTTGACGTAATCATGGTGCCACGCAAGGATTGAAATCAAACGGAGTCCATTTGGTCACTCAAATCCTTGTATTCTCGGATTGCACCCAAATTGGCCTCCAATTGAGCCTACAACGTAGAAACGAGTTTTCCTTCTTCGTTAAGCACAACCGAACTTTTTTGTTGAGTCAAACATGTCCCATTTGACCTTATTATGGTGCCATGCAAGGATTGAAATCAAACGGAGTCCATTTGGTCACTCAAATCCTTGTATTCTCGGATTGCACCCAAATTGGCCTCCAATTCAGCCTACAACGTACAAACGAGTTTTCCTTCTTCGTTAAGCACAACCGAACTTGTTTGTTGAGTCAAACATGTCCCATTTGACGTTATAATGGTGCCATGCGAGGATTGAAATCAAACGGAGTCCATTTGGTCACTCAAATCCTTGTATTCTCGGATTGCACCCAAATTGGCCTCCAATTGAGCCTACAACGTACAAACGAGTTTTCCTTCTTCGTTAAGCACAACCGAACCTTTTTGTTGAGTCAAACATGTCCCATTTGACGTTATTATGGTGCCACGTGAGGTAGAAACCAAACGAAGTCCATTTGGTCACTCAAATTCTTGTATTCTCGGATTGCACCCAAATTGGCCTCCAATTGAGCCTACAACGTACAAACATGTTTTCCTTCTTCGTTAAGCCCAACCAAACTTGTTTGTTGAGTCAAACATGTCCCATTTAACGTTATCATGGTGCCACGCAAGGATTGAAATCAAACGGAGTCCATTTGGTCACTTAAATCCTTGTATTCTCGGATTGCACCCAAATTGGCCTCCAATTGAGCCTACAACGTATAAACGAGTTTTCCTTCTTCGTTCAGCACAACCAAACTTTTTTCTTGAGTCAAACATGTCCCATTTGACCTTATTATGGTGCCACGCAAGGATTGAAATCAAACGGAGTCCATTTGGTCACTCAAATCCTTGTATTCTCGGATTGCACCCAAATTGGCCTCCAATTCAGCCTACAACGTACAAACGAGTTTTCCTTCTTCGTTAAGCACAACCGAACTTGTTTGTTGAGTCAAACATGTCCCATTTGATGTTATTATGGTGCCACACGAGGATTGAAATCAAACGGAGTCCATTTGGTCACTCAAATCCTTGTATTCTCGGATTGCACACAAATTGGCCTCCAATTGAGCCTCCAACGTACAAACGAGTTTTCCTTCTTCGTTAAGCACAACCGAACCTTTTTGTTGAGTCAAACATGTCCCATTTGACGTTATTATGGTGCCACGCGAGGATTGAAATCAAACGGAGTCCATTTGGTCACTCAAATCTTTGTATTCTCGCATTGCACCCAAATTGGCCTCCAATTGAGCCTACAACGTACAAACGAGTTTTCCTTCTTCGTTAAGCACAACCGTACCTTTTTGTTGAGTCAAACATGTCCCATTTGACGTTATTATGATGCCACGCGAGGATTGAAATCAAACGGAGTCCATTTGGTCACTCAAATCCTTGTATTCTCGGATTGCACCCAAATTGGCCTCCAATTGAGCCTACAACGTACAAACGAGTTTTCCTTCTTCGTTAAGCACAACCAAACTTGTTTGTTGAGTCAAACATGTCCCATTTGACATTATTATGGTGCCACACGAGGTAGAAACCAAACGGAGTCCATTTGCTCACTCAAATCCTTGTATTCTCGGATTGCACCCAAATTGGCCTCCAATTGAGCCTACAACGTACAAACGTGTTTTCCTTCTTCGTTAAGCATAACTGAACTTGTTTGTTGAGTCAAACATGTCCCATTTGACGTTATTATGGTGCCACATGAGTTAGAAACCAAACGGAGTACATTTGGTCACTCAAATTCTTGTATTCTCGGATTGCACCCAAATTGGCCTCCAATTGAGCCTACAACGTACAAACATGTTTTCCTTCTTAGTTAAGCACAACCGAACTTGTTTGTTGAGTCAAACATGTCCCATTTGACGTTATTATGGTGCCACGCAAGGATTGAAATCAAACGGAGTCCATTTGGTCACTCAAATCCTTGTATTCTCGGATTGCACACAAATTGGCCTCCAATTGAGCCTACAACGTACAAACGAGTTTTCCTTCTTCGTTAAGCACAACCGAACCTTTTTGTTGAGTCAAACATGTCCCATTTGACGTTATTATGGTGCCACGTGAGGATTGAAATCAAACGGAGTCCATCTGGTCACTCAAATCTTTGTATTCTCGCATTGCACCCAAATTGGCCTCCAATTGAGCCTACAACGTACAAACGAGTTTTCCTTCTTCGTTAAGCACAACCGTACCTTTTTGTTGAGTCAAACATGTCCCATTTGACGTTATTATGGTGCCACGCGAGGATTGAAATCAAACGGAGTCCATTTGGTCACTCAAATCCTTGTATTCTCGGATTGCACCCAAATTGGCCTCCAATTGAGCCTACAACGTACAAACGAGTTTTCCTTCTTCGTTAAGCACAACCGAACTTGTTTGTTGAGTCAAACATGTCCCATTTGACATTATTATGGTGCCACACGAGGTAGAAACCAAACGGAGTCCATTTGCTGACTCAAATCCTTGTATTTTCGGATTGCACCCAAATTGGCCTCCAATTGAGCCTACAACGTACAAACGTGTTTTCCTTCTTCGTTAAGCATAACCGAACTTGTTTGTTGAGTCAAACATGTCCCATTTGACGTTATTATGGTGCCACGTGAGTTAGAAACCAAACGGAGTCCATTTGGTCACTCAAATTCTTGTATTCTCGGATTGCACCCAAATTGGCCTCCAATTGAGCCTACAACGTACAAACATGTTTTCCTTCTTAGTTAAGCACAACCGAACTTGTTTGTTGAGTCAAACATGTCCCATTTGACGTTATTATGGTGCCACGCAAGGATTGAAATCAAACGGAGTCCATTTGGTCACTCAAATCCTTGTATTCTCGGATTGCACCCAAATTGGCCTCCAATTGAGCCTACAACGTACAAACGAGTTTTCCTTCTTCGTTAAGCACAACCGAACCTTTTTGTTGAGTCAAACATGTCCCATTTGACGTTATTATGGTGCCACGCGAGGATTGAAATCAAACGGAGTCCATTTGGTCACTCAAATCCTTGTATTCTCGGATTGCACCCAAATTGGCCTCCAATTGAGCCTACAACATACAAACGAGTTTTCCTTCTTCGTTAAGCACAACCGAACTTGTTTGTTGAGTCAAACATGTCCCATTTGACGTTATTATGGTGCCACGCAAGGATTGAAATCAAACGGAGTCCATTTGGTCACTCAATTCCTTGTATTCTCGGATTGCACCCAAATTGGCCTCCAATTCAGCCTACAACGTACAAACGAGTTTTCCTTCTTAGTTAAGCACAACCGAACTTGTTTGTTGAGTCAAACATGTCCCATTTGATGTTATTATGGTGCCACGCAAGGTAGAAACCAAACGGAGTCCATTTGGTCACTCAAATTCTTGTATTCTCGGATTGCACCCAAATTGGCCTCCAATTGAGCCTACAACGTATAAACGAGTTTTCCTTCTTCGTTAAGCACAACCGAACTTTTTTGTTGAGTCAAACATGTCCCATTTGACCTTATTATGGTGCCACGCAAGGATTGAAATCAAACGGAGTCCATTTGGTCACTCAAATCCTTGTATTCTCGGATTGCACCCAAATTGGCCTCCAATTCAGCCTACAACGTACAAACGAGTTTTCCTTCTTCGTTAAGCCCAACCGAACTTGTTTGTTGAGTCAAACATGTCCCATTTAACGTTATCATGGTGCCACGCAAGGATTGAAATCAAACGGAGTCCATTTGGTCACTCAAATCCTTGTATTCTCGGATTGCACCCAAATTGGCCTCCAATTGAGCCTACAACGTATAAACGAGTTTTCCTTCTTCGTTAAGCACAACCAAACTTTTTTGTTGAGTCAAACATGTCCCATTTGACCTTATTATGGTGCCACGCAAGGATTGAAATCAAACGGAGTCCATTTGGTCACTCAAATCCTTGTATTCTCGGATTGCACCCAAATTGGCCTCCAATTCAGCCTACAACGTACAAACGAGTTTTCCTTCTTCGTTAAGCACAACCGAACTTGTTTGTTGAGTCAAACATGTCCCATTTGATGTTATTATGGTGCCACACGAGGATTGAAATCAAACGGAGTCCATTTGGTCACTCAAATCCTTGTATTCTCGGATTGCACACAAATTGGCCTCCAATTGAGCCTACAACGTACAAACGAGTTTTCCTTCTTCGTTAAGCACAACCGAACCTTTTTGTTGAGTCAAACATGTCCCATTTGACGTTATTATGGTGCCACGCGAGGATTGAAATCAAACGGAGTCCATCTGGTCACTCAAATCTTTGTATTCTCGCATTGCACCCAAATTGGCCTCCAATTGAGCCTACAACGTACAAACGAGTTTTCCTTCTTCGTTAAGCACAACCGTACCTTTTTGTTGAGTCAAACATGTCCCATTTGACGTTATTATGGTGCCACGTGAGGATTGAAATCAAACGGAGTCCATTTGGTCACTCAAATCCTTGTATTCTCGGATTGCACCCAAATTGGCCTCCAATTGAGCCTACAACGTACAAACGAGTTTTCCTTCTTCGTTAAGCACAACCGAACTTGTTTGTTGAGTCAAACATGTCCCATTTGACATTATTATGGTGCCACACGAGGTAGAAACCAAACGGAGTCCATTTGCTCACTCAAATCCTTGTATTCTCGGATTGCACCCAAATTGGCCTCCAATTGAGCCTACAACGTACAAACGTGTTTTCCTTCTTCGTTAAGCATAACCGAACTTGTTTGTTGAGTCAAAAATGTCCCATTTGACGTTATTATGGTGCCACGTGAGTTAGAAACCAAACGGAGTCCATTTGGTCACTCAAATTCTTGTATTCTCGGATTGCACCCAAATTGGCCTCCAATTGAGCCTACAACGTACAAACATGTTTTCCTTCTTAGTTAAGCACAACCGAACTTGTTTGTTGAGTCAAACATGTCCCATTTGACGTTATTATGGTGCCACGCAAGGATTGAAATCAAACGGAGTCCATTTGGTCACTCAAATCCTTGTATTCTCGGATTGCACCCAAATTGGCCTCCAATTGAGCCTACAACGTACAAACGAGTTTTCCTTCTTCGTTAAGCACAACCGAACCTTTTTGTTGAGTCAAACATGTCCCATTTGACGTTATTATGGTGCCACGCGAGGATTGAAATCAAACGGAGTCCATTTGGTCACTCAAATCCTTGTATTCTCGGATTGCACCCAAATTGGCCTCCAATTGAGCCTACAACATACAAACGAGTTTTCCTTCTTCGTTAAGCACAACCGAACTTGTTTGTTGAGTCAAACATGTCCCATTTGACGTTATTATGGTGCCACGCAAGGATTGAAATCAAACGGAGTCCATTTGGTCACTCAATTCCTTGTATTCTCGGATTGCACCCAAATTGGCCTCCAATTCAGCCTACAACGTACAAACGAGTTTTCCTTCTTAGTTAAGCACAACCGAACTTGTTTGTTGAGTCAAACATGTCCCATTTGATGTTATTATGGTGCCACGCAAGGTAGAAACCAAACGGAGTCCATTTGGTCACTCAAATTCTTGTATTCTCGGATTGCACCCAAATTGGCCTCCAATTGAGCCTACAACGTACAAACGAGTTTTCCTTCTTCATTAAGCACAACCGAACTTGTTTGTTTAGTCAAACATGTCCCATTTGACGTTATAATGGTGCCATGCGTGGATTGAAATCAAACGGAGTCCATTTGGTCACTCAAATCCTTGTATTCTCGGATTGCACCCAAATTGGCCTCCAATTGAGCCTACAACGTACAAACGAGTTTTCCTTCTTCGTTAAGCACAACCGAACTTTTTTGTTGAGTCAAACATGTCCCATTTGACCTTATTATGGTGCCACGCAAGGATTGAAATCAAACGGAGTCCATTTGGTCACTCAAATCCTTGTATTCTCGGATTGCACCCAAATTGGCCTCCAATTCAGCCTACAACGTACAAACGAGTTTTCCTTCTTCGTTAAGCCCAACCGAACTTGTTTGTTGAGTCAAACATGTCCCATTTAACGTTATCATGGTGCCACGCAAGGATTGAAATCAAACGGAGTCCATTTGGTCACTCAAATCCTTGTATTCTCGGATTGCACCCAAATTGGCCTCCAATTGAGCCTACAACGTATAAACGAGTTTTCCTTCTTCGTTAAGCACAACCAAACTTTTTTGTTGAGTCAAACATGTCCCATTTGACCTTATTATGGTGCCACGCAAGGATTGAAATCAAACGGAGTCCATTTGGTCACTCAAATCCTTGTATTCTCGGATTGCACCCAAATTGGCCTCCAATTCAGCCTACAACGTACAAACGAGTTTTCCTTCTTCGTTAAGCACAACCGAACTTGTTTGTTGAGTCAAACATGTCCCATTTGATGTTATTATGGTGCCACACGAGGATTGAAATCAAACGGAGTCCATTTGGTCACTCAAATCCTTGTATTCTCGGATTGCACACAAATTGGCCTCCAATTGAGCCTACAACGTACAAACGAGTTTTCCTTCTTCGTTAAGCACAACCGAACCTTTTTGTTGAGTCAAACATGTCCCATTTGACGTTATTATGGTGCCACGCGAGGATTGAAATCAAACGGAGTCCATCTGGTCACTCAAATCTTTGTATTCTCGCATTGCACCCAAATTGGCCTCCAATTGAGCCTACAACGTACAAACGAGTTTTCCTTCTTCGTTAAGCACAACCGTACCTTTTTGTTGAGTCAAACATGTCCCATTTGACGTTATTATGGTGCCACGTGAGGATTGAAATCAAACGGAGTCCATTTGGTCACTCAAATCCTTGTATTCTCGGATTGCACCCAAATTGGCCTCCAATTGAGCCTACAACGTACAAACGAGTTTTCCTTCTTCGTTAAGCACAACCGAACTTGTTTGTTGAGTCAAACATGTCCCATTTGACATTATTATGGTGCCACACGAGGTAGAAACCAAACGGAGTCCATTTGCTCACTCAAATCCTTGTATTCTCGGATTGCACCCAAATTGGCCTCCAATTGAGCCTACAACGTACAAACGTGTTTTCCTTCTTCGTTAAGCATAACCGAACTTGTTTGTTGAGTCAAAAATGTCCCATTTGACGTTATTATGGTGCCACGTGAGTTAGAAACCAAACGGAGTCCATTTGGTCACTCAAATTCTTGTATTCTCGGATTGCACCCAAATTGGCCTCCAATTGAGCCTACAACGTACAAACATGTTTTCCTTCTTAGTTAAGCACAACCGAACTTGTTTGTTGAGTCAAACATGTCCCATTTGACGTTATTATGGTGCCACGCAAGGATTGAAATCAAACGGAGTCCATTTGGTCACTCAAATCCTTGTATTCTCGGATTGCACCCAAATTGGCCTCCAATTGAGCCTACAACGTACAAACGAGTTTTCCTTCTTCGTTAAGCACAACCGAACCTTTTTGTTGAGTCAAACATGTCCCATTTGACGTTATTATGGTGCCACGCGAGGATTGAAATCAAACGGAGTCCATTTGGTCACTCAAATCCTTGTATTCTCGGATTGCACCCAAATTGGCCTCCAATTGAGCCTACAACATACAAACGAGTTTTCCTTCTTCGTTAAGCACAACCGAACTTGTTTGTTGAGTCAAACATGTCCCATTTGACGTTATTATGGTGCCACGCAAGGATTGAAATCAAACGGAGTCCATTTGGTCACTCAATTCCTTGTATTCTCGGATTGCACCCAAATTGGCCTCCAATTCAGCCTACAACGTACAAACGAGTTTTCCTTCTTAGTTAAGCACAACCGAACTTGTTTGTTGAGTCAAACATGTCCCATTTGATGTTATTATGGTGCCACGCAAGGTAGAAACCAAACGGAGTCCATTTGGTCACTCAAATTCTTGTATTCTCGGATTGCACCCAAATTGGCCTCCAATTGAGCCTACAACGTACAAACGAGTTTTCCTTCTTCATTAAGCACAACCGAACTTGTTTGTTTAGTCAAACATGTCCCATTTGACGTTATAATGGTGCCATGCGTGGATTGAAATCAAACGGAGTCCATTTGGTCACTCAAATCCTTGTATTCTCGGATTGCACCCAAATTGGCCTCCAATTGAGCCTACAACGTACAAACGAGTTTTCCTTCTTCGTTAAGCACAACCGAACCTTTTTGTTGAGTCAAACATGTCCCATTTGACGTTATTATGGTGCCACGTGAGGTAGAAACCAAACGAAGTCCATTTGGTCACTCAAATTCTTGTATTCTCGGATTGCACCCAAATTGGCCTCCAATTGAGCCTACAACGTATAAACGAGTTTTCCTTCTTCGTTAAGCACAACCGAACTTTTTTGTTGAGTCAAACATGTCCCATTTGACCTTATTATGGTGCCACGCAAGGATTGAAATCAAACGGAGTCCATTTGGTCACTCAAATCCTTGTATTCTCGGATTGCACCCAAATTGGCCTCCAATTCAGCCTACAACGTACAAACGAGTTTTCCTTCTTCGTTAAGCCCAACCGAACTTGTTTGTTGAGTCAAACATGTCCCATTTAACGTTATCATGGTGCCACGCAAGGATTGAAATCAAACGGAGTCCATTTGGTCACTCAAATCCTTGTATTCTCGGATTGCACCCAAATTGGCCTCCAATTGAGCCTACAACGTATAAACGAGTTTTCCTTCTTCGTTAAGCACAACCAAACTTTTTTGTTGAGTCAAACATGTCCCATTTGACCTTATTATGGTGCCACGCAAGGATTGAAATCAAACGGAGTCCATTTGGTCACTCAAATCCTTGTATTCTCGGATTGCACCCAAATTGGCCTCCAATTCAGCCTACAACGTACAAACGAGTTTTCCTTCTTCGTTAAGCACAACCGAACTTGTTTGTTGAGTCAAACATGTCCCATTTGATGTTATTATGGTGCCACACGAGGATTGAAATCAAACGGAGTCCATTTGGTCACTCAAATCCTTGTATTCTCGGATTGCACACAAATTGGCCTCCAATTGAGCCTACAACGTACAAACGAGTTTTCCTTCTTCGTTAAGCACAACCGAACCTTTTTGTTGAGTCAAACATGTCCCATTTGACGTTATTATGGTGCCACGCGAGGATTGAAATCAAACGGAGTCCATCTGGTCACTCAAATCTTTGTATTCTCGCATTGCACCCAAATTGGCCTCCAATTGAGCCTACAACGTACAAACGAGTTTTCCTTCTTCGTTAAGCACAAACGTACCTTTTTGTTGAGTCAAACATGTCCCATTTGACGTTATTATGGTGCCACGTGAGGATTGAAATCAAACGGAGTCCATTTGGTCACTCAAATCCTTGTATTCTCGGATTGCACCCAAATTGGCCTCCAATTGAGCCTACAACGTACAAACGAGTTTTCCTTCTTCGTTAAGCACAACCGAACTTGTTTGTTGAGTCAAACATGTCCCATTTGACATTATTATGGTGCCACACGAGGTAGAAACCAAACGGAGTCCATTTGCTCACTCAAATCCTTGTATTCTCGGATTGCACCCAAATTGGCCTCCAATTGAGCCTACAACGTACAAACGTGTTTTCCTTCTTCGTTAAGCATAACCGAACTTGTTTGTTGAGTCAAAAATGTCCCATTTGACGTTATTATGGTGCCACGTGAGTTAGAAACCAAACGGAGTCCATTTGGTCACTCAAATTCTTGTATTCTCGGATTGCACCCAAATTGGCCTCCAATTGAGCCTACAACGTACAAACATGTTTTCCTTCTTAGTTAAGCTTAACCGAACTTGTTTGTTGAGTCAAACATGTCCCATTTGACGTTATTATGGTGCCACGCAAGGATTGAAATCAAACGGAGTCCATTTGGTCACTCAAATCCTTGTATTCTCGGATTGCACCCAAATTGGCCTCCAATTGAGCCTACAACGTACAAACGAGTTTTCCTTCTTCGTTAAGCACAACCGAACCTTTTTGTTGAGTCAAACATGTCCCATTTGACGTTATTATGGTGCCACGCGAGGATTGAAATCAAACGGAGTCCATTTGGTCACTCAAATCCTTGTATTCTCGGATTGCACCCAAATTGGCCTCCAATTGAGCCTACAACATACAAACGAGTTTTCCTTCTTCGTTAAGCACAACCGAACTTGTTTGTTGAGTCAAACATGTCCCATTTGACGTTATTATGGTGCCACGCAAGGATTGAAATCAAACGGAGTCCATTTGGTCACTCAATTCCTTGTATTCTCGGATTGCACCCAAATTGGCCTCCAATTCAGCCTACAACGTACAAACGAGTTTTCCTTCTTAGTTAAGCACAACCGAACTTGTTTGTTGAGTCAAACATGTCCCATTTGATGTTATTATGGTGCCACGCAAGGTAGAAACCAAACGGAGTCCATTTGGTCACTCAAATTCTTGTATTCTCGGATTGCACCCAAATTGGCCTCCAATTGAGCCTACAACGTATAAACGAGTTTTCCTTCTTCGTTAAGCACAACAAAACTTTTTTGTTGAGTCAAACATGTCCCATTTGACCTTATTATGGTGCCACGCAAGGATTGAAATCAAACGGAGTCCATTTGGTCACTCAAATCCTTGTATTCTCGGATTGCACCCAAATTGGCCTCCAATTCAGCCTACAACGTACAAACGAGTTTTCCTTCTTCGTTAAGCACAACCGAACTTGTTTGTTGAGTCAAACATGTCCCATTTGATGTTATTATGGTGCCACACGAGGATTGAAATCAAACGGAGTCCATTTGGTCACTCAAATCCTTGTATTCTCGGATTGCACACAAATTGGCCTCCAATTGAGCCTCCAACGTACAAACGAGTTTTCCTTCTTCGTTAAGCACAACCGAACCTTTTTGTTGAGTCAAACATGTCCCATTTGACGTTATTATGGTGCCACGCGAGGATTGAAATCAAACGGAGTCCATTTGGTCACTCAAATCTTTGTATTCTCGCATTGCACCCAAATTGGCCTCCAATTGAGCCTACAACGTACAAACGAGTTTTCCTTCTTCGTTAAGCACAACCGTACCTTTTTGTTGAGTCAAACATGTCCCATTTGACGTTATTATGATGCCACACGAGGATTGAAATCAAACGGAGTCCATTTGGTCACTCAAATCCTTGTATTCTCGGATTGCACCCAAATTGGCCTCCAATTGAGCCTACAACGTACAAACGAGTTTTCCTTCTTCGTTAAGCACAACCAAACTTGTTTGTTGAGTCAAACATGTCCCATTTGACATTATTATGGTGCCACACGAGGTAGAAACCAAACGGAGTCCATTTGCTCACTCAAATCCTTGTATTCTCGGATTGCACCCAAATTGGCCTCCAATTGAGCCTACAACGTACAAACGTGTTTTCCTTCTTCGTTAAGCATAACTGAACTTGTTTGTTGAGTCAAACATGTCCCATTTGACGTTATTATGGTGCCACATGAGTTAGAAACCAAACGGAGTACATTTGGTCACTCAAATTCTTGTATTCTCGGATTGCACCCAAATTGGCCTCCAATTGAGCCTACAACGTACAAACATGTTTTCCTTCTTAGTTAAGCACAACCGAACTTGTTTGTTGAGTCAAACATGTCCCATTTGACGTTATTATGGTGCCACGCAAGGATTGAAATCAAACGGAGTCCATTTGGTCACTCAAATCCTTGTATTCTCGGATTGCACACAAATTGGCCTCCAATTGAGCCTACAACGTACAAACGAGTTTTCCTTCTTCGTTAAGCACAACCGAACCTTTTTGTTGAGTCAAACATGTCCCATTTGACGTTATTATGGTGCCACGTGAAGATTGAAATCAAACGGAGTCCATCTGGTCACTCAAATCTTTGTATTCTCGCATTGCACCCAAATTGGCCTCCAATTGAGCCTACAACGTACAAACGAGTTTTCCTTCTTCGTTAAGCACAACCGTACCTTTTTGTTGAGTCAAACATGTCCCATTTGACGTTATTATGGTGCCACGCGAGGATTGAAATCAAACGGAGTCCATTTGGTCACTCAAATCCTTGTATTCTCGGATTGCACCCAAATTGGCCTCCAATTGAGCCTACAACGTACAAACGAGTTTTCCTTCTTCGTTAAGCACAACCGAACTTGTTTGTTGAGTCAAACATGTCCCATTTGACATTATTATGGTGCCACACGAGGTAGAAACCAAACGGAGTCCATTTGCTGACTCAAATCCTTGTATTTTCGGATTGCACCCAAATTGGCCTCCAATTGAGCCTACAACGTACAAACGTGTTTTCCTTCTTCGTTAAGCATAACCGAACTTGTTTGTTGAGTCAAACATGTCCCATTTGACGTTATTATGGTGCCACGTGAGTTAGAAACCAAACGGAGTCCATTTGGTCACTCAAATTCTTGTATTCTCGGATTGCACCCAAATTGGCCTCCAATTGAGCCTACAACGTACAAACATGTTTTCCTTCTTAGTTAAGCACAACCGAACTTGTTTGTTGAGTCAAACATGTCCCATTTGACGTTATTATGGTGCCACGCAAGGATTGAAATCAAACGGAGTCCATTTGGTCACTCAAATCCTTGTATTCTCGGATTGCACCCAAATTGGCCTCCAATTGAGCCTACAACGTACAAACGAGTTTTCCTTCTTCGTTAAGCACAACCGAACCTTTTTGTTGAGTCAAACATGTCCCATTTGACGTTATTATGGTGCCACGCGAGGATTGAAATCAAACGGAGTCCATTTGGTCACTCAAATCCTTGTATTCTCGGATTGCACCCAAATTGGCCTCCAATTGAGCCTACAACATACAAACGAGTTTTCCTTCTTCGTTAAGCACAACCGAACTTGTTTGTTGAGTCAAACATGTCCCATTTGACGTTATTATGGTGCCACGCAAGGATTGAAATCAAACGGAGTCCATTTGGTCACTCAATTCCTTGTATTCTCGGATTGCACCCAAATTGGCCTCCAATTCAGCCTACAACGTACAAACGAGTTTTCCTTCTTAGTTAAGCACAACCGAACTTGTTTGTTGAGTCAAACATGTCCCATTTGATGTTATTATGGTGCCACGCAAGGTAGAAACCAAACGGAGTCCATTTGGTCACTCAAATTCTTGTATTCTCGGATTGCACCCAAATTGGCCTCCAATTGAGCCTACAACGTATAAACGAGTTTTCCTTCTTCGTTAAGCACAACCGAACTTTTTTGTTGAGTCAAACATGTCCCATTTGACCTTATTATGGTGCCACGCAAGGATTGAAATCAAACGGAGTCCATTTGGTCACTCAAATCCTTGTATTCTCGGATTGCACCCAAATTGGCCTCCAATTCAGCCTACAACGTACAAACGAGTTTTCCTTCTTCGTTAAGCCCAACCGAACTTGTTTGTTGAGTCAAACATGTCCCATTTAACGTTATCATGGTGCCACGCAAGGATTGAAATCAAACGGAGTCCATTTGGTCACTCAAATCCTTGTATTCTCGGATTGCACCCAAATTGGCCTCCAATTGAGCCTACAACGTATAAACGAGTTTTCCTTCTTCGTTAAGCACAACCAAACTTTTTTGTTGAGTCAAACATGTCCCATTTGACCTTATTATGGTGCCACGCAAGGATTGAAATCAAACGGAGTCCATTTGGTCACTCAAATCCTTGTATTCTCGGATTGCACCCAAATTGGCCTCCAATTCAGCCTACAACGTACAAACGAGTTTTCCTTCTTCGTTAAGCACAACCGAACTTGTTTGTTGAGTCAAACATGTCCCATTTGATGTTATTATGGTGCCACACGAGGATTGAAATCAAACGGAGTCCATTTGGTCACTCAAATCCTTGTATTCTCGGATTGCACACAAATTGGCCTCCAATTGAGCCTACAACGTACAAACGAGTTTTCCTTCTTCGTTAAGCACAACCGAACCTTTTTGTTGAGTCAAACATGTCCCATTTGACGTTATTATGGTGCCACGCGAGGATTGAAATCAAACGGAGTCCATCTGGTCACTCAAATCTTTGTATTCTCGCATTGCACCCAAATTGGCCTCCAATTGAGCCTACAACGTACAAACGAGTTTTCCTTCTTCGTTAAGCACAACCGTACCTTTTTGTTGAGTCAAACATGTCCCATTTGACGTTATTATGGTGCCACGTGAGGATTGAAATCAAACGGAGTCCATTTGGTCACTCAAATCCTTGTATTCTCGGATTGCACCCAAATTGGCCTCCAATTGAGCCTACAACGTACAAACGAGTTTTCCTTCTTCGTTAAGCACAACCGAACTTGTTTGTTGAGTCAAACATGTCCCATTTGACATTATTATGGTGCCACACGAGGTAGAAACCAAACGGAGTCCATTTGCTCACTCAAATCCTTGTATTCTCGGATTGCACCCAAATTGGCCTCCAATTGAGCCTACAACGTACAAACGTGTTTTCCTTCTTCGTTAAGCATAACCGAACTTGTTTGTTGAGTCAAAAATGTCCCATTTGACGTTATTATGGTGCCACGTGAGTTAGAAACCAAACGGAGTCCATTTGGTCACTCAAATTCTTGTATTCTCGGATTGCACCCAAATTGGCCTCCAATTGAGCCTACAACGTACAAACATGTTTTCCTTCTTAGTTAAGCACAACCGAACTTGTTTGTTGAGTCAAACATGTCCCATTTGACGTTATTATGGTGCCACGCAAGGATTGAAATCAAACGGAGTCCATTTGGTCACTCAAATCCTTGTATTCTCGGATTGCACCCAAATTGGCCTCCAATTGAGCCTACAACGTACAAACGAGTTTTCCTTCTTCGTTAAGCACAACCGAACCTTTTTGTTGAGTCAAACATGTCCCATTTGACGTTATTATGGTGCCACGCGAGGATTGAAATCAAACGGAGTCCATTTGGTCACTCAAATCCTTGTATTCTCGGATTGCACCCTAATTGGCCTCCAATTGAGCCTACAACATACAAACGAGTTTTCCTTCTTCGTTAAGCACAACCGAACTTGTTTGTTGAGTCAAACATGTCCCATTTGACGTTATTATGGTGCCACGCAAGGATTGAAATCAAACGGAGTCCATTTGGTCACTCAATTCCTTGTATTCTCGGATTGCACCCAAATTGGCCTCCAATTCAGCCTACAACGTACAAACGAGTTTTCCTTCTTAGTTAAGCACAACCGAACTTGTTTGTTGAGTCAAACATGTCTCATTTGATGTTATTATGGTGCCACGCAAGGTAGAAACCAAACGGAGTCCATTTGGTCACTCAAATTCTTGTATTCTCGGATTGCACCCAAATTGGCCTCCAATTGAGCCTACAACGTACAAACGAGTTTTCCTTCTTCATTAAGCACAACCGAACTTGTTTGTTTAGTCAAACATGTCCCATTTGACGTTATAATGGTGCCATGCGTGGATTGAAATCAAACGGAGTCCATTTGGTCACTCAAATCCTTGTATTCTCGGATTGCACCCAAATTGGCCTCCAATTGAGCCTACAACGTACAAACGAGTTTTCCTTCTTCGTTAAGCACAACCGAACCTTTTTGTTGAGTCAAACATGTCCCATTTGACGTTATTATGGTGCCACGTGAGGTAGAAACCAAACGAAGTCCATTTGGTCACTCAAATTCTTGTATTCTCGGATTGCACCCAAATTGGCCTCCAATTGAGCCTACAACGTATAAACGAGTTTTCCTTCTTCGTTAAGCACAACCGAACTTTTTTGTTGAGTCAAACATGTCCCATTTGACCTTATTATGGTGCCACGCAAGGATTGAAATCAAACGGAGTCCATTTGGTCACTCAAATCCTTGTATTCTCGGATTGCACCCAAATTGGCCTCCAATTCAGCCTACAACGTACAAACGAGTTTTCCTTCTTCGTTAAGCCCAACCGAACTTGTTTGTTGAGTCAAACATGTCCCATTTAACGTTATCATGGTGCCACGCAAGGATTGAAATCAAACGGAGTCCATTTGGTCACTCAAATCCTTGTATTCTCGGATTGCACCCAAATTGGCCTCCAATTGAGCCTACAACGTATAAACGAGTTTTCCTTCTTCGTTAAGCACAACCAAACTTTTTTGTTGAGTCAAACATGTCCCATTTGACCTTATTATGGTGCCACGCAAGGATTGAAATCAAACGGAGTCCATTTGGTCACTCAAATCCTTGTATTCTCGGATTGCACCCAAATTGGCCTCCAATTCAGCCTACAACGTACAAACGAGTTTTCCTTCTTCGTTAAGCACAACCGAACTTGTTTGTTGAGTCAAACATGTCCCATTTGATGTTATTATGGTGCCACACGAGGATTGAAATCAAACGGAGTCCATTTGGTCACTCAAATCCTTGTATTCTCGGATTGCACCCAAATTGGCCTCCAATTGAGCCTACAACGTACAAACGAGTTTTCCTTCTTCGTTAAGCACAACCGAACCTTTTTGTTGAGTCAAACATGTCCCATTTGACGTTATTATGGTGCCACGCGAGGATTGAAATCAAACGGAGTCCATCTGGTCACTCAAATCTTTGTATTCTCGCATTGCACCCAAATTGGCCTCCAATTGAGCCTACAACGTACAAACGAGTTTTCCTTCTTCGTTAAGCACAACCGTACCTTTTTGTTGAGTCAAACATGTCCCATTTGACGTTATTATGGTGCCACGTGAGGATTGAAATCAAACGGAGTCCATTTAGTCACTCAAATCCTTGTATTCTCGGATTGCACCCAAATTGGCCTCCAATTGAGCCTACAACGTACAAACGAGTTTTCCTTCTTCGTTAAGCACAACCGAACTTGTTTGTTGAGTCAAACATGTCCCATTTGACATTATTATGGTGCCACACGAGGTAGAAACCAAACGGAGTCCATTTGCTCACTCAAATCCTTGTATTCTCGGATTGCACCCAAATTGGCCTCCAATTGAGCCTACAACGTACAAACGTGTTTTCCTTCTTCGTTAAGCATAACCGAACTTGTTTGTTGAGTCAAAAATGTCCCATTTGACGTTATTATGGTGCCACGTGAGTTAGAAACCAAACGGAGTCCATTTGGTCACTCAAATTCTTGTATTCTCGGATTGCACCCAAATTGGCCTCCAATTGAGCCTACAACGTACAAACATGTTTTCCTTCTTAGTTAAGCACAACCGAACTTGTTTGTTGAGTCAAACATGTCCCATTTGACGTTATTATGGTGCCACGCAAGGATTGAAATCAAACGGAGTCCATTTGGTCACTCAAATCCTTGTATTCTCGGATTGCACCCAAATTGGCCTCCAATTCAGCCTACAACGTACAAACGAGTTTTCCTTCTTCGTTAAGCCCAACCGAACTTGTTTGTTGAGTCAAACATGTCCCATTTAACGTTATCATGGTGCCACGCAAGGATTGAAATCAAACGGAGTCCATTTGGTCACTCAAATCCTTGTATTCTCGGATTGCACCCAAATTGGCCTCCAATTGAGCCTACAACGTATAAACGAGTTTTCCTTCTTCGTTAAGCACAACCAAACTTTTTTGTTGAGTCAAACATGTCCCATTTGACCTTATTATGGTGCCACGCAAGGATTGAAATCAAACGGAGTCCATTTGGTCACTCAAATCCTTGTATTCTCGGATTGCACCCAAATTGGCCTCCAATTCAGCCTACAACGTACAAACGAGTTTTCCTTCTTCGTTAAGCACAACCGAACTTGTTTGTTGAGTCAAACATGTCCCATTTGATGTTATTATGGTGCCACACGAGGATTGAAATCAAACGGAGTCCATTTGGTCACTCAAATCCTTGTATTCTCGGATTGCACACAAATTGGCCTCCAATTGAGCCTACAACGTACAAACGAGTTTTCCTTCTTCGTTAAGCACAACCGAACCTTTTTGTTGAGTCAAACATGTCCCATTTGACGTTATTATGGTGCCACGCGAGGATTGAAATCAAACGGAGTCCATCTGGTCACTCAAATCTTTGTATTCTCGCATTGCACCCAAATTGGCCTCCAATTGAGCCTACAACGTACAAACGAGTTTTCCTTCTTCGTTAAGCACAAACGTACCTTTTTGTTGAGTCAAACATGTCCCATTTGACGTTATTATGGTGCCACGTGAGGATTGAAATCAAACGGAGTCCATTTGGTCACTCAAATCCTTGTATTCTCGGATTGCACCCAAATTGGCCTCCAATTGAGCCTACAACGTACAAACGAGTTTTCCTTCTTCGTTAAGCACAACCGAACTTGTTTGTTGAGTCAAACATGTCCCATTTGACATTATTATGGTGCCACACGAGGTAGAAACCAAACGGAGTCCATTTGCTCACTCAAATCCTTGTATTCTCGGATTGCACCCAAATTGGCCTCCAATTGAGCCTACAACGTACAAACGTGTTTTCCTTCTTCGTTAAGCATAACCGAACTTGTTTGTTGAGTCAAAAATGTCCCATTTGACGTTATTATGGTGCCACGTGAGTTAGAAACCAAACGGAGTCCATTTGGTCACTCAAATTCTTGTATTCTCGGATTGCACCCAAATTGGCCTCCAATTGAGCCTACAACGTACAAACATGTTTTCCTTCTTAGTTAAGCTTAACCGAACTTGTTTGTTGAGTCAAACATGTCCCATTTGACGTTATTATGGTGCCACGCAAGGATTGAAATCAAACGGAGTCCATTTGGTCACTCAAATCCTTGTATTCTCGGATTGCACCCAAATTGGCCTCCAATTGAGCCTACAACGTACAAACGAGTTTTCCTTCTTCGTTAAGCACAACCGAACCTTTTTGTTGAGTCAAACATGTCCCATTTGACGTTATTATGGTGCCACGCGAGGATTGAAATCAAACGGAGTCCATTTGGTCACTCAAATCCTTGTATTCTCGGATTGCACCCAAATTGGCCTCCAATTGAGCCTACAACATACAAACGAGTTTTCCTTCTTCGTTAAGCACAACCGAACTTGTTTGTTGAGTCAAACATGTCCCATTTGACGTTATTATGGTGCCACGCAAGGATTGAAATCAAACGGAGTCCATTTGGTCACTCAATTCCTTGTATTCTCGGATTGCACCCAAATTGGCCTCCAATTCAGCCTACAACGTACAAACGAGTTTTCCTTCTTAGTTAAGCACAACCGAACTTGTTTGTTGAGTCAAACATGTCCCATTTGATGTTATTATGGTGCCACGCAAGGTAGAAACCAAACGGAGTCCATTTGGTCACTCAAATTCTTGTATTCTCGGATTGCACCCAAATTGGCCTCCAATTGAGCCTACAACGTACAAACGAGTTTTCCTTCTTCATTAAGCACAACCGAACTTGTTTGTTTAATCAAACATGTCCCATTTGACGTTATAATGGTGCCATGCGAGGATTGAAATCAAACGGAGTCCATTTGGTCACTCAAATCCTTGTATTCTCGGATTGCACCCAAATTGGCCTCCAATTGAGCCTACAACGTATAAACGAGTTTTCCTTCTTCGTTAAGCACAACCGAACTTTTTTGTTGAGTCAAACATGTCCCATTTGACCTTATTATGGTGCCACGCAAGGATTGAAATCAAACGGAGTCCATTTGGTCACTCAAATCCTTGTATTCTCGGATTGCACCCAAATTGGCCTCCAATTGAGCCTACAACGTACAAACGAGTTTTCCTTCTTCGTTAAGCACAACCGAACCTTTTTGTTGACTCAAAAATGTCCCATTTGACGTTATTATGGTGCCACGTGAGGTAGAAACCAAACGAAGTCCATTTGGTCACTCAAATTCTTGTATTCTCGGATTGCACCCAAATTGGCCTCCAATTGAGCCTACAACGTACAAACATGTTTTCCTTCTTCGTTAAGCACAACCGAACTTGTTTGTTGAGTCAAACATGTCCCATTTAACGTTATCATGGTGCCACGCAAGGATTGTAATCAAACGGAGTCCATTTGGTCACTCAAATCCTTGTATTCTCGGATTGCACCCAAATTGGCCTCCAATTGAGCCTACAACGTAAAAACGAGTTTTCCTTCTTCGTTAAGCACAACCGAACTTTTTTGTTGAGTCAAACATGTCCCATTTGACCTTATTATGGTGCCACGCAAGGATTGAAATCAAACGGAGTCCATTTGGTCACTCAAATCCTTGTATTCTCGGATTGCACCCAAATTGGCCTCCAATTCAGCCTACAACGTACAAACGAGTTTTCCTTCTTCGTTAAGCACAACCGAACTTGTTTGTTGAGTAAAACATGTCCCATTTGATGTTATTATGGTGCCACACGAGGATTGAAATCAAACGGAGTCCATTTGGTCACTCAAATCCTTGTATTCTCGGATTGCACACAAATTGGCCTCCAATTGAGCCTACAACGTACAAACGAGTTTTCCTTCTTCGTTAAGCACAACCGAACCTTTTTGTTGAGTCAAACATGTCCCATTTGACGTTATTATGGTGCCACGCGAGGATTGAAATCAAACGGAGTCCATCTGGTCAATCAAATCTTTGTATTCTCGCATTGCACCCAAATTGGCCTCCAATTGAGCCTACAACGTACAAACGAGTTTTCCTTCTTCGTTAAGCACAACCGTACCTTTTTGTTGAGTCAAACATGTCCCATTTGACGTTATTATGGTGCCACGCGAGGATTGAAATCAAACGGAGTCCATTTGGTCACTCAAATCCTTGTATTCTCGGATTGCACCCAAATTGGCCTCCAATTGAGCCTACAACGTACAAACGAGTTTTCCTTCTTCGTTAAGCACAACCGAACTTGTTTGTTGAGTCAAACATGTCCCATTTGACATTATTATGGTGCCACACGAGGTAGAAACCAAACGGAGTCCATTTGCTCACTCAAATCCTTGTATTCTCGGATTGCACCCAAATTGGCCTCCAATTGAGCCTACAACGTACAAACGTGTTTTCCTTCTTCGTTAAGCATAACCGAACTTGTTTGTTGAGTCAAACATGTCCCATTTGACGTTATTATGGTGCCACGTGAGTTAGAAACCAAACGGAGTCCATTTGGTCACTCAAATTCTTGTATTCTCGGATTGCACCCAAATTGGCCTCCAATTGAGCCTACAACGTACAAACATGTTTTCCTTCTTAGTTAAGCACAACCGAACTTGTTTGTTGAGTCAAACATGTCCCATTTGACGTTATTATGGTGCCACGCAAGGATTGAAATCAAACGGAGTCCATTTGGTCACTCAAATCCTTGTATTCTCGGATTGCACCCAAATTGGCCTCCAATTGAGCCTGCAACGTACAAACGAGTTTTCCTTCTTCGTTAAGCACAACCGAACCTTTTTGTTGAGTCAAACATGTCCCATTTGACGTTATTATGGTGCCACGTGAGGATTGAAATCAAACGGAGTCCATTTGGTCACTCAAATCCTTGTATTCTCGGATTGCACCCAAATTGGCCTCCAATTGAGCCTACAACATACAAACGAGTTTTCCTTCTTCGTTAAGCACAACCGAACTTGTTTGTTTAGTCAAACATGTCCCATTTGACGTTATTATGGTGCCACGCAAGGATTGAAATCAAACGGAGTCCATTTGGTCACTCAATTCCTTGTATTCTCGGATTGCACCCAAATTGGCCTCCAATTCAGCCTACAACGTACAAACGAGTTTTCCTTCTTAGTTAAGCACAACCGAACTTGTTTGTTGAGTCAAACATGTCCCATTTGATGTTATTATGGTGCCACGCGAGGTAGAAACCAAACGGAGTCCATTTGGTCACTCAAATTCTTGTATTCTCGGATTGCACCCAAATTGGCCTCCAATTGAGCCTACAACGTACAAACGAGTTTTCCTTCTTCATTAAGCACAACCGAACTTCTTTGTTTAGTCAAACATGTCCCATTTGACGTTATAATGGTGCCATGCGAGGGTTGAAATCAAACGGAGTCCATTTGGTCACTCAAATCCTTGTATTCTCGGATTGCACCCAAATTGGCCTCCAATTGAGCCTACAACGTACAAACGAGTTTTCCTTCTTCGTTAAGCACAACCAAACCTTTTTGTCGAGTCAAACATGTCCCATTTGACGTTATTATGGTGCCACGCGAGGATTGAAATCAAACAGAGTTCATTTGGTCACTCAAATCCTTGTATTCTCGGATTGCACCCAAATTGGCATCCAGTTGAGCCTACAACGTACAAACGAGTTTTCCTTCTTCGTTAAGCACAACCGAACCTTTTTGTTGAGTCAAACATGTCCCATTTGACGTTATTATGGTGCCACGCGAGGTAGAAACCTAACGGAGTCCATTTGGTCACTCAAATCCTTGTATTCTCGAATTGCACCCAAATTGGCATCCAATTGAGCCTACAACGTACAAACGAGTTTTCCTTCTTCGTTAAGCACAACCGAACCTTTTTGTTGAGTCAAACATGTCCCATTTGACGTTATTATGGTGCCACGCGAGGATTGAAATCAAACGGAGTCCATTTGGTCACTCAAATCCTTGTATTCTCGGATTGCACCCAAATTGGCCTCCAATTGAGCCTACAACGTACAAACGAGTTTTCCTTCTTCGTTAAGCACAACCGAACCTTTTTGTTGGGTCAAACATGTCCCATTTGACGTTATTACTGTGCCACGCGAGGATTGAAATCAAAAGGAGTCCATTTGGTCACTCAAATCCTTGTATTCTCGGATTGCACCCAAATTGGCCTCCAATTGAGCCTACAACGTACAAACGAGTTTTCCTTCTTCGTTAAGCACAACCGAACCTTTTTGTTGAGTCAAACATGTCCCATTTGACGTTATTATGGTGCCACGTGAGGTAGAAACCAAACGGAGTCCATTTGGTCACTCAAATTCTTGTATTCTCGGATTGCACCCAAATTGGCCTCCAATTGAGCCTACAACGTACAAACATGTTTTCCTTCTTCGTTAACCACAACCGAACTTGTTTGTTGAGTCAAACATGTCCCATTTGATGTTATCATGGTGCCACGCAAGGATTGAAATCAAACGGAGTCCATTTGGTCACTCAAATCCTTGTATTCTCGGATTGCACCCAAATTGGCCTCCAATTGAGCCTACAACGTACAAACGAGTTTTCCTTCTTAGTTAAGCACAACCGAACTTGTTTGTTGAGTCACATAAGTCCCATTTGACGTTATTATGGTGCCACGTGAGGATTGAAATCAAACGGACTCCATTTGGTCACTCAAATCCTTGTATTCTCGGATTGCACCCAAATTGGCCTCCAATTGAGCCTACAACGTACAAACGAGTTTTCCTTCTTCATTAAGCACAACCGAACTTGTTTGTTGAGTCAAACATGTCCCATTTGACGTTATAATGGTGCCATGTGAGGATTGAAATCAAACGGAGTTCATTTGGTCACTCAAATCCTTGTATTCTCGGATTGCACCCAAATTGGCCTCCAATTGAGCCTACAACGTACAAATGAGTTTTCCTTCTTCGTTAAGCACAACCGAACCTTTTTGTTGAGTCAAACATGTCCCATTTGACGTTATTATGGTGCCACGCGAGGATTGAAATCAAACGGAGTCCATTTGGTCACTCAAATCCTTGTATTCTCGGATTGCACCCAAATTGGCATCCAATTGAGCCTACAACGTACAAACGAGTTTTCCTTCTTCGTTAACCACAACCGAACCTTTTTTTTGAGTCAAACATGTCCCATTTCACGTTGTTATGGTGCCACGTGAGGTAGAAACCAAACGGAGTCCATTTGCTCACTCAAATTCTTGTATTCTCGGATTGCACCCAAATTGGCCTCCAATTGAGCCTACAACATACAAACGAGTTTTCCTTCTTCGTTAAGCTCAACCGAACTTGTTTGTTGAGTCAAACATGTCCCATTTGACGTTATTATGGTGCCACGCGAGGGTTGAAAGCAAACGGAGTCCATTTGGTCATTCAAATCCTTGTATTCTCGGATTGCACCCAAATTGGCCTCCAATTGAGCCTACAACGCACAAACGAGTTTTCCTTCTTCGTTAAGCACAACCGAACCTTTTTGTTCAGTCAAACATGTCCCATTTGACGTTATTATTTTGCCACGCGAGGATTGAAATCAAACGGAGTCCATTTGGTCACTCAAATCTTTGTATTCTCGCATTGCACCCAAATTGGCCTCCAATTGAGCCTACAACGTACAAACGAGTTTTCCTTTTTCGTTAAGCACAACCGAACCTTTTTGTTGAGTCAAACATGTCCCATTTGACGTTATTATGGTGCCACATGAGGATTGAAATCAAACGGAGTCCATTTGGTCACTCAAATCCTTGTATTCTCGGATTGCACCCAAATTGGCCTCCAATTCAGCCTACAACGTACAAACGAGTTTTCCTTCTTCGTTAAGCACAACCGAACTTTTTTTTTGAGTCAAACATGTCCCATTTGACCTTATTATGGTGCCACTCAAGGATTGAAATCAAACGGAGTCCATTTGGTCACTCAAATCCTTGTATTCTCGGATTGCACCCAAATTGGCCTCCAATTCAGCCTACAACGTACAAACGAGTTTTCCTTCTTCGTTAAGCACAACCGAACTTGTTTGTTGAGTCAAACATGTCCCATTTGATGTTATTATGGTGCCACACGAGGATTGAAATCAAACGGACTCCATTTGGTCACTCAAATCCTTGTATTCTCGGATTGCACCCAAATTGGCCTCCAATTGAGCCTACAACGTACAAACAAGTTTTCCTTCTTTGTAAAGCCCAACAGAACTTGTGTGTTGAGTCAAACATGTCCCATTTGACATTATTATGGTGCCACAAGAGGTAGAAACCAAACGGAGTCCATTTGCTCACTCAAATCCTTGTATTCTCAGATTGCACCCAAATTGGCCTCCAATTGAGCCTACAACGTACAAACGAGTTTTCCTTCTTCGTTAAGCACAACCGAACCTTTTTGTTGAGTCAAACATGTCCCATTTGACGTTATTATGGGGCCACGCAAGGATTGAAATGAAACGGAGTCCATTTGGTCACTCAAATCCTTGTATTCTCGGATTGCACCCAAATTGGCCTCCAATTGAGCCTACAACGTACAAACGAGTTTTCCTTCTTTGTTAAGCCCAACAGAACTTGTTTGTTGAGTCAAACATGTCCCATTTGACATTATTATGGTGCCACAAGAGGTAGAAACCAAACGGAGTCCATTTGCTCACTCAAATCCTTGTATTCTCGGATTGCACCCAAATTGGCCTCCAATTGAGCCTACAACATACAAATGAGTTTTCCTTCTTCGTTAAGCACAACCAAACCTTTTTGTTGAGTCAAACATGTCCCATTTGATGTTATTATGGTGCCACGCGAGGATTGAAATCAAACGGAGTCCATTTGGTCACTCAAATCTTTGTATTCTCGCATTGCACCCAAATTGGCCTCCAATTGAGCCTACAACGTACAAACGAGTTTTCCTTCTTCGTTAAGCACAACCGAACCTTTTTGTTGAGTCAAACATGTCCCATTTGACGTTATTATGGGGCCACGCAAGGATTGAAATGAAACGGAGTCCATTTGGTCACTCAAATCCTTGTATTCTCGGATTGCACCCAAATTGGCCTCCAATTGAGCCTACAACGTACAAACGAGTTTTCCTTCTTTGTTAAGCCCAACAGAACTTGTTTGTTGAGTCAAACATGTCCCATTTGACATTATTATGGTGCCACAAGAGGTAGAAACCAAACGGAGTCCATTTGCTCACTCAAATCCTTGTATTCTCGGATTGCACCCAAATTGGCCTCCAATTGAGCCTACAACGTACAAATGAGTTTTCCTTCTTCGTTAAGCACAACCAAACCTTTTTGTTGAGTCAAACATGTCCCATTTGACGTTATTATGGTGCCACGCGAGGATTGAAATCAAACTGAGTCCATTTGGTCACTCAAATCCTTGTATTCTCGGATTGCACCCAAATTGGCCTCCAATAGAGCCTACAACGTACAAATGAGTTTTCCTTCTTCGTTAAGCACAACCGAACCTTTTTGTTGAGTCAAACATGTCCCATTTGACGTTATTATGGTGCCACACGAGGATTGAAATCAAACGGAGTCCATTTGGTCACTCAAATCCTTGTATTCTCGGATTGCACCCAAATTGGCATCCAATTGAGCCTACAACGTACAAACGAGTTTTCCTTCTTCGTTAAGCACAACCGAACCTTTTTGTTGATTCAAACATGTCCCATTTGACGTTATTATGGTGCCACGTGAGGTAGAAGCCAAACGGAGTCCATTTGGTCACTCAAATTCTTGTATTCTCGGATTGCACCCAAATTGGCCTCCAATTGAGCCTACAACATACAAACGAGTTTTCCTTCTTCGTTAAGCACAACCGAACTTGTTTGTTGAGTCAAACATGTCCCATTTGACGTTATTATGGTGCCACGCAAGGATTGAAATCAAACGGAGTCCATTTGGTCACTCAATTCCTTGTATTCTCGGATTGCACCCAAATTGGCCTCCAATTCAGCCTACAACCTACAAACGAGTTTTCCTTCTTAGTTAAGCACAACCGAACTTGTTTGTTGAGTCAAACATGTCCCATTTGATGTTATTATGGTGCCACGCGAGGTAGAAACCAAACGGAGTCCATTTGGTCACTCAAATCTTTGTATTCTCGCATTGCACCCAAATTGGCCTCCAATTGAGCCTACAACGTACAAACGAGTTTTCCTTCTTCGTTAAGCACAACCGAACTTGTTTGTTGAGTCAAACATGTCCCATTTGACGTTATTATGGTGCCACGCGAGGATTGAAATCAAACGGAGTCCATTTGGTCACTCAAATCTTTGTATTCTCGCATTGCACCCAAATTGGCCTCCAATTGAGCCTACAACGTACAAACGAGTTTTCCTTCTTCGTTAAGCACAACCAAACAATTTTGTTGTGGCAAAAATCTAGCGTATTTCATTATTAAGTAACCCACACGGTTAGAAGTCAAACGAAGTCCATTTGGTCACTCAAATCCTCGTATTCTCGGATTGCACCCAATTTGGCTCCAATTGAGCATACAACGTACAAACGAGTTTTCCTTCTTCGTTAAGAAAAACCAAACAATTTTGTTGAGGCCAACATCTAACGCATGTCATTATTAAGCCACCCACACTGTTATAAGTCAAACGAAGTCAATTAGGTCACTCAAATCCTCGTATTTTCGGATTGCACCCAATTTTACTCCAATTAAGCATACAACGTACAAACGAGTTTTGCTTCTTCGTTTATAGCATAACCAAATAATTTTTTTTGAGGCAAAAATCTTGCCTATGTCATTATTAAGTAACCCACGTGGTTCGAAGTCAAACGAAGTCCATTCGGTTATTCAAATCCTCGTATTCTTGGATTGCACCAAAATTGGCTCTAATTGTGCATACAACGTACAAAGGAGTTTTCCTTCTTCGTTAAGCACAACCAAACAATTTTGTTGTTGCCAAAATCTTGCATATTTAATTATTAAGTAACCCACAGGCTTAGAAGACAAACGAAGTGCATTTGGTCACTCAAATCCTCGTATTCTAGGATTGCACCCAAATTGGCTCCAATTGGGCATACAACGTACAAACTAGTTTTCCTTCTTCGTTACGCACCGCCAATCAATTTTTTTGAAGCCAAATCATTTCATATTACATTAATAAGTAACCCACACGGTTAGAATTCAAACAAAGTCCATTTGGTCATTCAGATCCTCGTATTCTCGAATTGCACCCAAATTGGTTCCAATTGAGCATACAACGTACAAACGAGTTTTCCTTCTTCGTTAAACACTACCAAACAATTGCTTGATTCCAAAATCTTGCATATTTCATTATTAAGTAACTTACGTTGTTAGAAGACAAACGAAGTCTATTTAGTCAATCAAATCCTCATATTCTCGGATTGCACCCAAATTGGCCTCGAATGAGCCAACAATGTACAAACGAGTTTTCCTTCTTCGTTAAGCACAACCAAACAATTTTGTTGCTGCAAAAATCTAGCGTATTTCATTATTAACTAACCCACACGGTTAGAAGTCAAACGAACTCCATTTGGTCACTCAAATCCTCGTATTCTCGGATTGCACCCAATTTGGCTCCAATTGAGCATACAACGTACAAACGAGTTTTCCTTCTTCGTTAAGCACTACCAAACAATTTTTTGAGTCCAAAATCTTTCCTATTTCATTAATAATTAAAACAAAATCCATTTGGTCCTTCAAATCCACGTATTCTCGGATTGCACCCAAATTGGTTCCAATATGGCATACAAAGTAAAAAAGAGTTTTCCTTCTTCGGTAAGAAAAACTAAAAATTTTGTTGAGGCCAACATCTATCGTATGTCATTATTAAGTAGCCCACGCGGTTAGAAGTCAAACGAAGTACATTTGGTAACTCAAATCCACGTATTCTCGGATTGCACCCAAATTGGCTCCAATTGACCATACAATGTACAAACGAGTTTTCCTTTTTCGTTAAGCACAACCAAAAATTTTTGTTGAGGCCAACATCTATCGTATGTCATTATTAAGTAACCCACGTGGTTAGAAGTCAAACGAAGTCCATTTGGTTAATCAAATCCACGTATTCTCGGATTGCACCCAAATTGGCTCCAATTGAGCATAAAACATACAAACGAGTTTTCCTTCTTCTTTAAGCACAACCAAACAATTTTGTTGAAGAAAAAATCTACCGTATTTCATTATTAAGTAACGCACACAGTTAGAAGTCAAACGAAGCCCATTTGGTCACTCAAATCCTCGTATTCTTGGATTGCACCCAATTTGGCACCAATTGAGCATAGAACGTACAAACGAGTTTTCCTTCTTCGTTCAGCACAACCAAACATTTCTGTTGGGGCAAAAATATTTCATATTACATTATTAAGTAACCCACACGGTTAGAAGTTAAACGAAGTCCATTTGGTCACTCAAATCCTCGTATTCTAGGATTGCACCCAAATTGTCTCCGATTGCGCATACAACGTACAAACGAGATTTCCTTCTTCGTTACGCACCACCAATCAAATTTTTTGAGGCTAAATCATTGCGTATGTCATTATTAAGGAACCCATGTGGTTAGAATTCAAACAAAATTTATTTGGTCACTCAAATCCACGTATTCTCGATTGCACCCAACTTGGCTCCAATTGAGCATGCAACGTAAAAACGAGTTTTCCTTCTTCGTTAAGCACAACCAAACAATTTTGTTGTTGCCAAAATTTTGCCTATGTCATTATTAATTAACCCACAAACTTAAAAGACAAATGAAGTCCATTTAGTCACTCAAATCCTCGTATTCTCGGATTGCACCCAAATTGCCCTCCAATTAGCTTACAACGTACGAATGAGTTTTCCTTCTTCGTTAAACACAACCGAACTTGTTTGTTGAGTCAAACATGTCCCATTTGACGTTATTATGGTGCCATGCAAAGTTAGAACTCTAACGGAGTCCATTTGGTCACTCAAATCCTTGTATTCGCTAATTGCACCCAAATTGGACTCCAATTGAGCCTACAACTTACGAACGAGTTTTCCTTCTTCGTTAAGCACAACCAAACATTTTTGTTGAGGCCAAAATCTTTCATATGTCATTATAAAGTAACCCACATGGTTAGAATTCAAACAAATTCCATTTGGTCCTTCAAATCCTCGTATTCTCGGATTGCACCCAGATTGGCTTCAATTGAGCATACAACGTACAAACGAGTTTTCCTTCTTCGTTACGCACCACCAATCAATTTTGTTGAGGCAAAATCATTGCATATGTCATTACTAAGTAACCCACGCGGTTAGAATACAAACGAAGTCAATTTAGTCACTCAAATCCTCGAATTCTCGGATTGCACTTAAATTGGCCTCCAATGAGCCTACAACGTACGAATGAGTTTTTCTTCTTCGTTATGCACAAAAAAACAATTTTTTTAGGCCAACATCCAGCATATGTAATGATTAAGTAACCCTCGCGGTTAGAAGTCAAATGAAGTCCATTTGGTCACTCCAATCCTCGTATTCTTGGATTGCAACCAATTTGTCTCTAATTGAGCATACAACGTACAAACGAGTTTTCCTTATTCGTTACGCACCACCAATCAATTTTGTTGAGGCCAAATCATTGCATATGTCAGTATTAAGTAACCCACACGGTTAGAATTTAAACAAAATCCATTTGGTCCTTCAAATCCACGTATTCTCGGATTGCACCCAAATTGGTTCCAATATAGCATACAAAGTAAAAAAGAGTTTTCCTTCTTCGGTAAGAAAAACCAAAAATTTTGTTGAGGCCAACATCTATCGTATGTCATTATTAAGTAGCCCACGCGGTTAGAAGTCAAACGAAGTCCATTTGGTTCTCAAATCCACGTATTCTCGGATTGCACCCAAATTGGCTCTAATTGTGCATACAATGTACAAACAAGTTTTCCTTCTTCGTTTAGCACAACCAAATAATTTTGTTGAGACCAAAATCTTGCCTATGTCATTATTAAGTAACCCACGTGGTTCGAAGTCAAACGAAGTCCATTTGGTTACTCAAATCCTCGTATTCTTGGATTGCACCAAAATTGGCTCTAATTGTGCATACAACGTACAAACGAGTTTTCCTTCTTCGTTAAGCACAACCAAACAATTTTGTTGAGGCTAACATCTTGAATATGTCATTATTAAGAAACCCACACGGTTAGAAGTCAAATGAAGTCCATTTCGTGACTCAAATCCTCGTATTCTCGGATTGCACCCAATTTGACTTCAATTGAGCATACAACGTACAAACGAGTTTTCCTTTTTCGGTAAGCACAACCAAACAATTTTGATGAGGCCAACATCTTGGATATGTCATTATTAACTAACCCACACGGTTAGAAGTCAAACGAAGTCCATTTGGTCACTCAAATCCACGTATTCTCGGATTGCACCCAAATTGGCTCCAATTGAGCATACAACGTAAAAACGAGTTTTCCTTCTTCGTTAATCAAACCCAAACAATTTTGTTGAGGTCAACATATATTGTATGTTATTATTAAGTAACCCACACAGTTACACTTCAAACAAAGTCCATTTGGTCACTCAAATCCACGTATTCTCGGATTGCACCCAAATTGGCTCCAATCAAGCATACAATGTACAAACGAGTTTTCCTTCTTCGTTAAGCACAACCAAACAATTTTGTTGTGGAAAAAATCTAGCGTATTTCATTATTAAGTAACCCACACGGTTAGAAGTCAAACGAAGTCCATTTGGTCACTCAAATCCTCGTATTCTCGGATTGCACCCAATTTGGCTCCAATTGAGCATACAACGTACAAACGAGTTTTCCTTCTTCGTTAAGAAAAACCAAACAATTTTGTTGAGGCCAACATCTGACGCATGTCATTATTAAGCCACCCACACTGTTATAAGTCAAACGAAGTCAATTTGGTCACTCAAATCCTCGTATTTTCGGATTGCACCCAATTTTACTCCAATTGAGCATACAACGTACAAACGAGTTTTGCTTCTTCGTTTATAGCATAACCAAATAATTTTGTTGAGGCAAAAATCTTGCCTATGTCATTATTAAGTAACCCACGTGGTTCGAAGTCAAACGAAGTCCATTCGGTTACTCAAATCCTCGTATTCTTGGATTGCACCAAAATTGGCTCTAATTGTGCATACAACGTACAAACGAGTTTTCCTTCTTTGTTAAGCACAACCAAACAATTTTGTTGTTGCCAAAATCTTGCATATTTAATTATTAAGTAACCCACAGGCTTAGAAGACAAACGAAGTGCATTTGGTCACTCAAATCCTCGTATTCTAGGATTGCACCCAAATTGGCTCCAATTGAGCATACAACGTACAAACTAGTTTTCCTTCTTCGTTACGCACCGCCAATCAATTTTTTTGAAGCCAAATCATTTCATATTTCATTAATAAGTAACCCACACGGTTAGAATTCAAACAAAGTCCATTTGCTCATTCAGATCCTCGTATTCTCGAATTGCACCCAAATTGGTTCCAATTGAGCATACAACGTACAAACGAGTTTTCCTTCTTCGTTAAACACTACCAAACAATTGCTTGATTCCAAAATCTTGCATATTTCATTATTAAGTAACTTACGTTGTTAGAAGACAAACGAAGTCTATTTAGTCACTCAAATCCTCATATTCTCGGATTGCACCCAAATTGGCCTCGAATGAGCCAACAATGTACAAACGAGTTTTCCTTCTTCGTTAAGCACAACCAAACAATTTTGTTGCGGCAAAAATCTAGCATATTTCATTATTAAGTAACCCACACGGTTAGAAGTCAAACGAACTCCATTTGGTCATTCAAATCCTCGTATTCTCGGATTGCACCCAATTTGGCTCCAATTGAGCATACAACGTACAAACGAGTTTTCCTTCTTCGTTAAGCACTACCAAACAATTTTTTGAGTCCAAAATCTTTCCTATTTCATTATTAATTAAAACAAAATCCATTTGGTCCTTCAAATCCACGTATTCTCGGATGGCACCCAAATTGGTTCCAATATAGCATACAAAGTAAAAAAGAGTTTTCCTTCTTCGGTAAGAAAAACCAAAAATTTTGTTGAGGCCAACATCTATCGTATGTCATTATTAAGTAGCCCACGCGGTTAGAAGTCAAACGAAGTACATTTGGTAACTCAAATCCACGTATTCTCGGATTGCACCCAAATTGGCTCCAATTGACCATACAATGTACAAACGAGTTTTCCTTCTTCGTTAAGCACAACCAAAAATTTTTGTTTAGGCCAACATCTATCGTATGTCATTATTAAGTAACCCACGTGGTTAGAAGTCAAACGAAGTCCATTTGGTTAATCAAATCCACGTATTCTCGGATTGCACTCAAATTGGCTCCAATTGAGCATAAAACATACAAACGAGTTTTCCTTCTTCTTTAAGCACAACCAAACAATTTTGTTGAAGAAAAAATCTACCGTATTTCATTATTAAGTAACGCACACAGTTAGAAGTCAAACGAAGCCCATTTGGTCACTCAAATCCTCGTATTCTTGGATTGCACCCAATTTGTCACCAATTGAGCATACAACGTACAAACGAGTTTTCCTTATTCGTTAAGCACAACCAAACATTTCTGTTGGGGAAAAAATCTTTCATATTACATTATTAAGTAACCCACACGGTTAGAAGTTAAACGAAGTCCGTTTGGTCACTCAAATCCTCGTATTCTAGGATTGCACCCAAATTGGCTCCGATTGCGCATACAACGTACAAACGAGTTTTCCTTCTTCGTTACGCACCACCAATCAAATTTTTTGAGGCTAAATCATTGCGTATGTCATTATTAAGGAACCCATGTGGTTAGAATTCAAACAAAATTTATTTGGTCACTCAAATCCACGTATTCTCGGATTGCACCCAACTTGGCTCCAATTGAGCATACAACGTAAAAACGAGTTTTCCTTCTTCGTTAAGCACAACCAAACAATTTTGTTGTTGCCAAAATTTTGCATATGTCATTATTAATTAACCCACAATCTTAAAAGACAAATGAAGTCCATTTAGTCACTCAAATCCTCGTATTCTCGGATTGCACCCAAATTGCCCTCCAATTAGCCTACAACGTACGAATGAGTTTTCCTTCTTCGTTAAACACAACCGAACTTGTTTGTTGAGTCAAACATTTCCCATTTGACGTTATTATGGTGCCATGCAAAGTTAGAACTCTAACGGAGTCCATTTGGTCACTCAAATCCTTGTATTCGCTAATTGCACCCAAATTGGACTCCAATTGAGCCTACAACTTACGAACGAGTTTTCCTTCTTCGTTAAGCACAACCAAACATTTTTGTTGAGGCCAAAATCTTTCATATGTCATTATAAAGTAACCCACATGGTTAGAATTCAAAAAAATTCCATTTGGTCCTTCAAATCCTCGTATTCTCGGATTGCACCCAGATTGGCTTCAATTGAGCATACAACGTACAAACGAGTTTTCCTTCTTCGTTACGCACCACCAATCAATTTTGTTGAGGCAAAATCATTGCATATGTCATTATTAAGTAACCCACGCGATTAGAATACAAACGAAGTCAATTTAGTCACTCAAATCCTCGAATTCTCGGATTGCACTTAAATTGGCCTCCACTGAGCGAACGAGTTTTCCTTCTTCGTTATGCACAAAAAAACAATTTTTTTAGGCCAATATCCCGCATATGTAATGATTAAGTAACCCTCGCGGTTAGAAGTCAAATGAAGTCCATTTGGTCACTCCAATCCTCGTATTCTTGGATTGCAACCAATTTGTCTCTAATTGAGCATACAACGTACAAACGAGTTTTCCTTATTCGTTACGCACCACCAATAAATTTTGTTGAGGCCAAATCATTGCATATGTCAGTATTAAGTAAACCACACGGTTAGAATTCAAACAAAATCCATTTGGTCCTTCAAATCCACGTATTCTCGGATTGCACCCAAATTGGTTCCAATATAGCATACAAAGTAAAAAAGAGTTTTCCTTCTTCGGTAAAAAAAACCAAAAATTTTGTTGAGGCCAACATCTATCGTATGTCATTATTAAGTAGCCCACGCGGTTAGAAGTCAAACGAAGTCCATTTGGTTCTCAAATCCACGTATTCTCGGATTGCACCCAAATTGGCTCTAATTGTGCATACAATGTACAAACAAGTTTTCCTTCTTCGTTTAGCACAACCAAATAATTTTGTTGAGACCAAAATCTTGCCTATGTCATTATTAAGTAACCCACGTGGTTCGAAGTCAAACGAAGTCCATTTGGTTACTCAAATCCTCGTATTCTTGGATTGCACCAAAATTGGCTCTAATTGTGCATACAACGTACAAACGAGTTTTCCTTCTTCGTTAAGCACAACCAAACAATTTTGTTGAGGCTAACATCTTGAATATGTCATTATTAAGAAACCCACACGGTTAGAAGTCAAATGAAGTCCATTTCGTGACTCAAATCCTCGTATTCTCGGATTGCACCCAATTTGACTTCAATTGAGCATACAACGTACAAACGAGTTTTCCTTTTTCGGTAAGCACAACCAAACAATTTTGATGAGGCCAACATCTTGCATATGTCATTATTAACTAACCCACACGGTTAGAAGTCAAACGAAGTCCATTTGGTCACTCAAATCCACGTATTCTCGGATTGCACCCAAATTGGCTCCAATTGAGCATACAACGTAAAAACGAGTTTTCCTTCTTCGTTAATCAAACCCAAACAATTTTGTTGAGGTCAACATAAATTGTATGTTATTATTAAGTAACCCACACAGTTAGACTTCAAACAAAGTCCATTTGGTCACTCAAATCCACGTATTCTCGGATTGCACCCAAATTGGCTCCAATCAAGCATACAATGTACAAACGAGTTTTCCTTCTTCGTTAAGCACAACCAAACAATTTTGTTGTGGAAAAAATCTAGCGTATTTCATTATTAAGTAACCCACACGGTTAGAAGTCAAACGAAGTCCATTTGGTCACTCAAATCCTCGTATTCTCGGATTGCACCCAATTCGGCTCCAATTGAGCATACAACGTACAAACGAGTTTTCCTTCTTCGTTAAGAAAAACCAAACAATTTTGTTGAGGCCAACATCTAACGCATGTCATTATTAAGCCACCCACACTGTTATAAGTCAAACGAAGTCAATTTGGTCACTCAAATTCTCGTATTTTCGGATTGCACCCAATTTTACTCCAATTGAGCATACAACGTACAAACGAGTTTTGCTTCTTCGTTTATAGCAACCAAATAATTTTGTTGAGACCAAAATCTTGCCTATGTCATTATTAAGTAACCCACGTGGTTCGAAGTCAAACGAAGTCCATTCGGTTACTCAAATCCTCGTATTCTTGGATTGCACCAAAATTGGCTCTAATTGTGCATACAACGTACAAACGAGTTTTCCTTCTTCGTTAAGCACAACCAAACAATTTTGTTGTTGCCAAAATCTTGCATATTTAATTATTAAGTAACCCACAGGCTTAGAAGACAAACGAAGTGCATTTGGTCACTCAAATCCTCGTATTCTAGGATTGCACCCAAATTGGCTCCAATTGAGCATACAACGTACAAACTAGTTTTCCTTCTTCGTTACGCACCGCCAATCAATTTTTTTGAAGCCAAATCATTTCATATTTCATTAATAAGTAACCCACACGGTTAGAATTCAAACAAAGTCCATTTGCTCATTCAGATCCTCGTATTCTCGAATTGCACCCAAATTGGTTCCAATTGAGCATACAACGTACAAACGAGTTTTCCTTCTTCGTTAAACACTACCAAACAATTGCTTGATTCCAAAATCTTGCATATTTCATTATTAAGTAACTTACGTTGTTAGAAGACAAACGAAGTCTATTTAGTCACTCAAATCCTCATATTCTCGGATTGCACCCAAATTGGCCTCGAATGAGCCAACAATGTACAAACGAGTTTTCCTTCTTCGTTAAGCACAACCAAAAAATTTTGTTGCGGCAAAAATCTAGCATATTTCATTATTAAGTAACCCACACGGTTAGAAGTCAAACGAACTCCATTTGGTCACTCAAATCCTCGTATTCTCGGATTGCACCCAATTTGGCTCCAATTGAGCATACAACGTACAAACGAGTTTTCCTTCTTCGTTAAGCACTACCAAAACATTTTTTGAGTCCAAAATCTTTCCTATTTCATTATTAATTAAAACAAAATCCATTTGGTCCTTCAAATCCACGTATTCTCGGATTGCACCCAAATTGGTTCTAATATAGCATACAAAGTAAAAAAGAGTTTTCCTTCTTCGGTAAGAAAAACCAAAAATTTTGTTGAGGCCAACATCTATCGTATGTCATTATTAAGTAGCCCACGCGGTTAGAAGTCAAACGAAGTACATTTGGTAACTCAAATCCACGTATTCTCGGATTGCACCCAAATTGGCTCCAATTGACCATACAATGTACAAACGAGTTTTCCTTCTTCGTTAAGCACAACCAAAAATTTTTGTTGAGGCCAACATCTATCGTATGTCATTATTAAGTAACCCACGTTTTTAGAAGTCAAACGAAGTCCATTTGGTTAATCAAATCCACGTATTCTCGGATTGCACTCAAATTGGCTCCAATTGAGCATAAAACATACAAACGAGTTTTCCTTCTTCTTTAAGCACAACCAAACAATTTTGTTGAAGAAAAAATCTACCGTATTTCATTATTAAGTAACGCAGACAGTTAGAAGTCAAACGAAGCCCATTTGGTCACTCAAATCCTCGTATTTTTGGATTGCACCCAATTTGTCACCAATTGAGCATACAACGTACAAACGAGCTTTCCTTCTTCGTTAAGCACAACCAAACATTTCTGTTGGGGCAAAAATCTTTCATATTACATTATTAAGTAACCCACACGGTTAGAAGTTAAACGAAGTCCATTTGGTCACTCAAATCCTCGTATTCTAGGATTGCACCCAAATTGGCTCCGATTGCGCATACAACGTACAAACGAGTTTTCCTTCTTCGTTACGCACCACCAATCAAATTTTTTGAGGCTAAATCATTGCGTATGTCATTATTAAGGAACCCATGTGGTTAGAATTCAAACAAAATTTATTTGGTCACTCAAATCCACGTATTCTCGGATTGCACCCAACTTGGCTCCAATTGAGCATACAACGTAAAAATGAGTTTTCCTTCTTCGTTAAGCACAACCAAACAATTTTGTTGTTGCCAAAATTTTGCATATGTCATTATTAATTAACCCACAATCTTGAAAGACAAATGAAGTCCATTTAGTCACTCAAATCCTCGTATTCTCGGATTGCACCCAAATTGCCCTCCAATTAGCCTACAACGTACGAATGAGTTTTCCTTCTTCGTTAAACACAACCGAACTTGTTTGTTGAGTCAAACATGTCCCATTTGACGTTATTATGGTGCCATGCAAAGTTAGAACTCTAACGGAGTCCATTTGGTCACTCAAATCCTTGTATTCGCTAATTGCACCCAAATTGGACTCCAATTGAGCCTACAACTTACGAACGAGTTTTCCTTCTTCGTTAAGCACAACCAAACATTTTTGTTGAGGCCAAAATCTTTCATATGTCATTATAAAGTAACCCACACGGTTAGAATTCAAAAAAATTCCATTTGGTCCTTCAAATCCTCGTATTCTCGGATTGCACCCAGATTGGCTTCAATTGAGCATACAACGTACAAACGAGTTTTTCTTCTTCGTTACGCACCACCAATCAATTTTGTTGAGGCAAAATCATTGCATATGTCATTATTAAGTAACCCACGCGATTAGAATACAAACGAAGTCAATTTAGTCACTCAAATCCTCGAATTCTCGGATTGCACTTAAATTGGCGTCCACTGAGCCTACAACGTACGAACGAGTTTTCCTTCTTCGTTATGCACAAAAAAACAATTTTTTTAGGCCAATATCCAGCATATGTAATGATTAAGTAACCCTCGCGGTTAGAAGTCAAATGAAGTCCATTTGGTCACTCCAATCCTCGTATTCTTGGATTGCAACCAATTTGTCTCTAATTGAGCATACAACGTACAAACGAGTTTTCCTTATTCGTTACGCACCACCAATCAATTTTGTTGAGGCCAAATCATTGCATATGTCAGTATTAAGTAACCCACATGGTTAGAATTCAAAAAAAATCCATTTGGTCCTTCAAATCCACGTATTCTCGGATTGCACCCAAATTGGTTCCAATATAGCATACAAAGTAAAAAAGAGTTTTCCTTCTTCGGTAAGAAAAACCAAAATTTTTTTTGAGGCCAACATCTATCGTATGTCATTATTAAGTAGCCCACGCGGTTAGAAGTCAAACGAAGTCCATTTGGTTCTCAAATCCACGTATTCTCGGATTGCACCCAAATTGGCTCTAATTGTGCATACAATGTACAAACAAGTTTTCCTTCTTCGTTTAGCACAACCAAATAATTTTGTTGAGACCAAAATCTTGCCTATGTCATTATTAAGTAACCCACTTGGTTCGAAGTCAAACGAAGTCCATTTGGTTACTCAAATCCTCGTATTCTTGGATTGCACCAAAGTTGGCTCTAATTGTGCATACAACGTACAAACGAGTTTTCCTTCTTCGTTAAGCACAACCAAACAATTTTGCTGAGGCTAACATCTTGAATATGTCATTATTAAGAAACCCACACGGTTAGAAGTCAAATGAAGTCCATTTCGTGACTCAAATCCTCGTATTCTCGGATTGCACCCAATTTGACTTCAATTGAACATACAACGTACAAACGAGTTTTCCTTTTTCGGTAAGCACAACCAAACAATTTTGATGAGGCCAACATCTTGCATATGACATTATTAACTAACCCACACGGTTAGAAGTCAAACGAAGTCCATTTGGTCACTCAAATCCACGTATTCTCGGATTGCACCCAAATTGGCTCCAATTGAGCATACAACGTAAAAATAAGTTTTCCTTCTTCGTTAATAAAACCAAACAATTTTGTTGAGGTCAACATATATTGTATGTTATTATTAAGTAACCCACACAGTTACACTTCAAACAAAGTCCATTTGGTCACTCAAATCCACGTATTCTCGGATTGCACCCAAATTGGCTCCAATCAAGCATACAATGTACAAACGAGTTTTCCTTCTTCGTTAAGCACAACCAAACAATTTTGTTGTGGCAAAAATCTAGCGTATTTCATTATTAAGTAACCCACACGGTTAGAAGTCAAACGAAGTCCATTTGGTCACTCAAATCCTCGTATTCTCGGATTGCACCCAATTTGGCTCCAATTGAGCATACAACGTACAAACGAGTTTTCCTTCTTCGTTAAGAAAAACCAAACAATTTTGTTGAGGCCAACATCTAACGCATGTCATTATTAAGCCACCCACACTGTTATAAGTCAAACGAAGTCAATTTCGTCACTCAAATCCTCGTATTTTCGGATTGCACCCAATTTTACTCCAATTGAGCATACAACGTACAAACGAGTTTTGCTTCTTCGTTTATAGCATAACCAAACAATTTTGTTGAGACAAAAATCTTGCCTATGTCATTATTAAGTAACCCACGTGGTTCGAAGTCAAACGAAGTCTAGTTGAATACTCAAATCCTCGTATTCTCGGATTGCACCCAAATTGGTTCCAATATAGCATACAAAGTAAAAAAGAGTTTTCCTTCTTCGGTAAGAAAAACCAAAAATTTTGTTGAGGCCAACATCTATCGTATGTCATTATTAAGTAGCCCACGCGGTTAGAAGTCAAACGAAGTCCATTTGGTTCTCAAATCCACGTATTCTCGGATTGCACCCAAATTGGCTCTAATTGTGCATACAATGTACAAACAAGTTTTCCTTCTTCGTTTAGCACAACCGAATAATTTTGTTGAGACCAAAATCTTGCCTATGTCATTATTAAGTAACCCACGTGGTTCGAAGTCAAACGAAGTCCATTTGGTTACTCAAATCCTCGTATTCTTGGATTGCACCAAAATTGGCTCTAATTGTGCATACAACGTACAAACGAGTTTTCCTTCTTCGTTAAGCACAACCAAACAATTTTGTTGAGGCTAACATCTTGAATATGTCATTATTAAGAAACCCACACGGTTAGAAGTCAAATGAAGTCCATTTCGTGACTCAAATCCTCGTATTCTCGGATTGCACCCAATTTGACTTCAATTGAGCATACAACGTACAAACGAGTTTTCCTTTTTCGGTAAGCACAACCAAACAATTTTGATGAGGCCAACATCTTGCATATGTCATTATTAACTAACCCACACGGTTAGAAGTCAAACGAAGTCCATTTGGTCACTCAAATCCACGTATTCTCGGATTGCACCCAAATTGGCTCCAATTGAGCATACAACGTAAAAACGAGTTTTCCTTCTTCGTTAATCAAACCCAAACAATTTTGTTGAGGTCAACATAAATTGTATGTTATTATTAAGTAACCCACACAGTTAGACTTCAAACAAAGTCCATTTGGTCACTCAAATCCACGTATTCTCGGATTGCACCCAAATTGGCTCCAATCAAGCATACAATGTACAAACGAGTTTTCCTTCTTCGTTAAGCACAACCAAACAATTTTGTTGTGGAAAAAATCTAGCGTATTTCATTATTAAGTAACCCACACGGTTAGAAGTCAAACGAAGTCCATTTGGTCACTCAAATCCTCGTATTCTCGGATTGCACCCAATTCGGCTCCAATTGAGCATACAACGTACAAACGAGTTTTCCTTCTTCGTTAAGAAAAACCAAACAATTTTGTTGAGGCCAACATCTAACGCATGTCATTATTAAGCCACCCACACTGTTATAAGTCAAACGAAGTCAATTTGGTCACTCAAATTCTCGTATTTTCGGATTGCACCCAATTTTACTCCAATTGAGCATACAACGTACAAACGAGTTTTGCTTCTTCGTTTATAGCAACCAAATAATTTTGTTGAGACCAAAATCTTGCCTATGTCATTATTAAGTAACCCACGTGGTTCGAAGTCAAACGAAGTCCATTCGGTTACTCAAATCCTCGTATTCTTGGATTGCACCAAAATTGGCTCTAATTGTGCATACAACGTACAAACGAGTTTTCCTTCTTCGTTAAGCACAACCAAACAATTTTGTTGTTGCCAAAATCTTGCATATTTAATTATTAAGTAACCCACAGGCTTAGAAGACAAACGAAGTGCATTTGGTCACTCAAATCCTCGTATTCTAGGATTGCACCCAAATTGGCTCCAATTGAGCATACAACGTACAAACTAGTTTTCCTTCTTCGTTACGCACCGCCAATCAATTTTTTTGAAGCCAAATCATTTCATATTTCATTAATAAGTAACCCACACGGTTAGAATTCAAACAAAGTCCATTTGCTCATTCAGATCCTCGTATTCTCGAATTGCACCCAAATTGGTTCCAATTGAGCATACAACGTACAAACGAGTTTTCCTTCTTCGTTAAACACTACCAAACAATTGCTTGATTCCAAAATCTTGCATATTTCATTATTAAGTAACTTACGTTGTTAGAAGACAAACGAAGTCTATTTAGTCACTCAAATCCTCATATTCTCGGATTGCACCCAAATTGGCCTCGAATGAGCCAACAATGTACAAACGAGTTTTCCTTCTTCGTTAAGCACAACCAAAAAATTTTGTTGCGGCAAAAATCTAGCATATTTCATTATTAAGTAACCCACACGGTTAGAAGTCAAACGAACTCCATTTGGTCACTCAAATCCTCGTATTCTCGGATTGCACCCAATTTGGCTCCAATTGAGCATACAACGTACAAACGAGTTTTCCTTCTTCGTTAAGCACTACCAAAACATTTTTTGAGTCCAAAATCTTTCCTATTTCATTATTAATTAAAACAAAATCCATTTGGTCCTTCAAATCCACGTATTCTCGGATTGCACCCAAATTGGTTCTAATATAGCATACAAAGTAAAAAAGAGTTTTCCTTCTTCGGTAAGAAAAACCAAAAATTTTGTTGAGGCCAACATCTATCGTATGTCATTATTAAGTAGCCCACGCGGTTAGAAGTCAAACGAAGTACATTTGGTAACTCAAATCCACGTATTCTCGGATTGCACCCAAATTGGCTCCAATTGACCATACAATGTACAAACGAGTTTTCCTTCTTCGTTAAGCACAACCAAAAATTTTTGTTGAGGCCAACATCTATCGTATGTCATTATTAAGTAACCCACGTTTTTAGAAGTCAAACGAAGTCCATTTGGTTAATCAAATCCACGTATTCTCGGATTGCACTCAAATTGGCTCCAATTGAGCATAAAACATACAAACGAGTTTTCCTTCTTCTTTAAGCACAACCAAACAATTTTGTTGAAGAAAAAATCTACCGTATTTCATTATTAAGTAACGCAGACAGTTAGAAGTCAAACGAAGCCCATTTGGTCACTCAAATCCTCGTATTTTTGGATTGCACCCAATTTGTCACCAATTGAGCATACAACGTACAAACGAGCTTTCCTTCTTCGTTAAGCACAACCAAACATTTCTGTTGGGGCAAAAATCTTTCATATTACATTATTAAGTAACCCACACGGTTAGAAGTTAAACGAAGTCCATTTGGTCACTCAAATCCTCGTATTCTAGGATTGCACCCAAATTGGCTCCGATTGCGCATACAACGTACAAACGAGTTTTCCTTCTTCGTTACGCACCACCAATCAAATTTTTTGAGGCTAAATCATTGCGTATGTCATTATTAAGGAACCCATGTGGTTAGAATTCAAACAAAATTTATTTGGTCACTCAAATCCACGTATTCTCGGATTGCACCCAACTTGGCTCCAATTGAGCATACAACGTAAAAATGAGTTTTCCTTCTTCGTTAAGCACAACCAAACAATTTTGTTGTTGCCAAAATTTTGCATATGTCATTATTAATTAACCCACAATCTTGAAAGACAAATGAAGTCCATTTAGTCACTCAAATCCTCGTATTCTCGGATTGCACCCAAATTGCCCTCCAATTAGCCTACAACGTACGAATGAGTTTTCCTTCTTCGTTAAACACAACCGAACTTGTTTGTTGAGTCAAACATGTCCCATTTGACGTTATTATGGTGCCATGCAAAGTTAGAACTCTAACGGAGTCCATTTGGTCACTCAAATCCTTGTATTCGCTAATTGCACCCAAATTGGACTCCAATTGAGCCTACAACTTACGAACGAGTTTTCCTTCTTCGTTAAGCACAACCAAACATTTTTGTTGAGGCCAAAATCTTTCATATGTCATTATAAAGTAACCCACACGGTTAGAATTCAAAAAAATTCCATTTGGTCCTTCAAATCCTCGTATTCTCGGATTGCACCCAGATTGGCTTCAATTGAGCATACAACGTACAAACGAGTTTTCCTTCTTCGTTACGCACCACCAATCAATTTTGTTGAGGCAAAATCATTGCATATGTCATTATTAAGTAACCCACGCGATTAGAATACAAACGAAGTCAATTTAGTCACTCAAATCCTCGAATTCTCGGATTGCACTTAAATTGGCGTCCACTGAGCCTACAACGTACGAACGAGTTTTCCTTCTTCGTTATGCACAAAAAAACAATTTTTTTAGGCCAATATCCAGCATATGTAATGATTAAGTAACCCTCGCGGTTAGAAGTCAAATGAAGTCCATTTGGTCACTCCAATCCTCGTATTCTTGGATTGCAACCAATTTGTCTCTAATTGAGCATACAACGTACAAACGAGTTTTCCTTATTCGTTACGCACCACCAATCAATTTTGTTGAGGCCAAATCATTGCATATGTCAGTATTAAGTAACCCACATGGTTAGAATTCAAAAAAAATCCATTTGGTCCTTCAAATCCACGTATTCTCGGATTGCACCCAAATTGGTTCCAATATAGCATACAAAGTAAAAAAGAGTTTTCCTTCTTCGGTAAGAAAAACCAAAATTTTTTTTGAGGCCAACATCTATCGTATGTCATTATTAAGTAGCCCACGCGGTTAGAAGTCAAACGAAGTCCATTTGGTTCTCAAATCCACGTATTCTCGGATTGCACCCAAATTGGCTCTAATTGTGCATACAATGTACAAACAAGTTTTCCTTCTTCGTTTAGCACAACCAAATAATTTTGTTGAGACCAAAATCTTGCCTATGTCATTATTAAGTAACCCACTTGGTTCGAAGTCAAACGAAGTCCATTTGGTTACTCAAATCCTCGTATTCTTGGATTGCACCAAAGTTGGCTCTAATTGTGCATACAACGTACAAACGAGTTTTCCTTCTTCGTTAAGCACAACCAAACAATTTTGCTGAGGCTAACATCTTGAATATGTCATTATTAAGAAACCCACACGGTTAGAAGTCAAATGAAGTCCATTTCGTGACTCAAATCCTCGTATTCTCGGATTGCACCCAATTTGACTTCAATTGAACATACAACGTACAAACGAGTTTTCCTTTTTCGGTAAGCACAACCAAACAATTTTGATGAGGCCAACATCTTGCATATGACATTATTAACTAACCCACACGGTTAGAAGTCAAACGAAGTCCATTTGGTCACTCAAATCCACGTATTCTCGGATTGCACCCAAATTGGCTCCAATTGAGCATACAACGTAAAAATAAGTTTTCCTTCTTCGTTAATAAAACCAAACAATTTTGTTGAGGTCAACATATATTGTATGTTATTATTAAGTAACCCACACAGTTACACTTCAAACAAAGTCCATTTGGTCACTCAAATCCACGTATTCTCGGATTGCACCCAAATTGGCTCCAATCAAGCATACAATGTACAAACGAGTTTTCCTTCTTCGTTAAGCACAACCAAACAATTTTGTTGTGGCAAAAATCTAGCGTATTTCATTATTAAGTAACCCACACGGTTAGAAGTCAAACGAAGTCCATTTGGTCACTCAAATCCTCGTATTCTCGGATTGCACCCAATTTGGCTCCAATTGAGCATACAACGTACAAACGAGTTTTCCTTCTTCGTTAAGAAAAACCAAACAATTTTGTTGAGGCCAACATCTAACGCATGTCATTATTAAGCCACCCACACTGTTATAAGTCAAACGAAGTCAATTTCGTCACTCAAATCCTCGTATTTTCGGATTGCACCCAATTTTACTCCAATTGAGCATACAACGTACAAACGAGTTTTGCTTCTTCGTTTATAGCATAACCAAACAATTTTGTTGAGACAAAAATCTTGCCTATGTCATTATTAAGTAACCCACGTGGTTCGAAGTCAAACGAAGTCTAGTTGAATACTCAAATCCTCGTATTCTCGGATTGCACCCAAATTGGTTCCAATATAGCATACAAAGTAAAAAAGAGTTTTCCTTCTTCGGTAAGAAAAACCAAAAATTTTGTTGAGGCCAACATCTATCGTATGTCATTATTAAGTAGCCCACGCGGTTAGAAGTCAAACGAAGTCCATTTGGTTCTCAAATCCACGTATTCTCGGATTGCACCCAAATTGGCTCTAATTGTGCATACAATGTACAAACAAGTTTTCCTTCTTCGTTTAGCACAACCGAATAATTTTGTTGAGACCAAAATCTTGCCTATGTCATTATTAAGTAACCCACGTGGTTCGAAGTCAAACGAAGTCCATTTGGTTACTCAAATCCTCGTATTCTTGGATTGCACCAAAATTGGCTCTAATTGTGCATACAACGTACAAACGAGTTTTCCTTCTTCGTTAAGCACAACCAAACAATTTTGTTGAGGCTAACATCTTGAATATGTCATTATTAAGAAACCCACACGGTTAGAAGTCAAATGAAGTCCATTTCGTGACTCAAATCCTCGTATTCTCGGATTGCACCCAATTTGACTTCAATTGAGCATACAACGTACAAACGAGTTTTCCTTTTTCGGTAAGCACAACCAAACAATTTTGATGAGGCCAACATCTTGCATATGTCATTATTAACTAACCCACACGGTTAGAAGTCAAACGAAGTCCATTTGGTCACTCAAATCCACGTATTCTCGGATTGCACCCAAATTGGCTCCAATTGAGCATACAACGTAAAAACGAGTTTTCCTTCTTCGTTAATCAAACCCAAACAATTTTGTTGAGGTCAACATAAATTGTATGTTATTATTAAGTAACCCACACAGTTAGACTTCAAACAAAGTCCATTTGGTCACTCAAATCCACGTATTCTCGGATTGCACCCAAATTGGCTCCAATCAAGCATACAATGTACAAACGAGTTTTCCTTCTTCGTTAAGCACAACCAAACAATTTTGTTGTGGAAAAAATCTAGCGTATTTCATTATTAAGTAACCCACACGGTTAGAAGTCAAACGAAGTCCATTTGGTCACTCAAATCCTCGTATTCTCGGATTGCACCCAATTCGGCTCCAATTGAGCATACAACGTACAAACGAGTTTTCCTTCTTCGTTAAGAAAAACCAAACAATTTTGTTGAGGCCAACATCTAACGCATGTCATTATTAAGCCACCCACACTGTTATAAGTCAAACGAAGTCAATTTGGTCACTCAAATTCTCGTATTTTCGGATTGCACCCAATTTTACTCCAATTGAGCATACAACGTACAAACGAGTTTTGCTTCTTCGTTTATAGCAACCAAATAATTTTGTTGAGACCAAAATCTTGCCTATGTCATTATTAAGTAACCCACGTGGTTCGAAGTCAAACGAAGTCCATTCGGTTACTCAAATCCTCGTATTCTTGGATTGCACCAAAATTGGCTCTAATTGTGCATACAACGTACAAACGAGTTTTCCTTCTTCGTTAAGCACAACCAAACAATTTTGTTGTTGCCAAAATCTTGCATATTTAATTATTAAGTAACCCACAGGCTTAGAAGACAAACGAAGTGCATTTGGTCACTCAAATCCTCGTATTCTAGGATTGCACCCAAATTGGCTCCAATTGAGCATACAACGTACAAACTAGTTTTCCTTCTTCGTTACGCACCGCCAATCAATTTTTTTGAAGCCAAATCATTTCATATTTCATTAATAAGTAACCCACACGGTTAGAATTCAAACAAAGTCCATTTGCTCATTCAGATCCTCGTATTCTCGAATTGCACCCAAATTGGTTCCAATTGAGCATACAACGTACAAACGAGTTTTCCTTCTTCGTTAAACACTACCAAACAATTGCTTGATTCCAAAATCTTGCATATTTCATTATTAAGTAACTTACGTTGTTAGAAGACAAACGAAGTCTATTTAGTCACTCAAATCCTCATATTCTCGGATTGCACCCAAATTGGCCTCGAATGAGCCAACAATGTACAAACGAGTTTTCCTTCTTCGTTAAGCACAACCAAAAAATTTTGTTGCGGCAAAAATCTAGCATATTTCATTATTAAGTAACCCACACGGTTAGAAGTCAAACGAACTCCATTTGGTCACTCAAATCCTCGTATTCTCGGATTGCACCCAATTTGGCTCCAATTGAGCATACAACGTACAAACGAGTTTTCCTTCTTCGTTAAGCACTACCAAAACATTTTTTGAGTCCAAAATCTTTCCTATTTCATTATTAATTAAAACAAAATCCATTTGGTCCTTCAAATCCACGTATTCTCGGATTGCACCCAAATTGGTTCTAATATAGCATACAAAGTAAAAAAGAGTTTTCCTTCTTCGGTAAGAAAAACCAAAAATTTTGTTGAGGCCAACATCTATCGTATGTCATTATTAAGTAGCCCACGCGGTTAGAAGTCAAACGAAGTACATTTGGTAACTCAAATCCACGTATTCTCGGATTGCACCCAAATTGGCTCCAATTGACCATACAATGTACAAACGAGTTTTCCTTCTTCGTTAAGCACAACCAAAAATTTTTGTTGAGGCCAACATCTATCGTATGTCATTATTAAGTAACCCACGTTTTTAGAAGTCAAACGAAGTCCATTTGGTTAATCAAATCCACGTATTCTCGGATTGCACTCAAATTGGCTCCAATTGAGCATAAAACATACAAACGAGTTTTCCTTCTTCTTTAAGCACAACCAAACAATTTTGTTGAAGAAAAAATCTACCGTATTTCATTATTAAGTAACGCAGACAGTTAGAAGTCAAACGAAGCCCATTTGGTCACTCAAATCCTCGTATTTTTGGATTGCACCCAATTTGTCACCAATTGAGCATACAACGTACAAACGAGCTTTCCTTCTTCGTTAAGCACAACCAAACATTTCTGTTGGGGCAAAAATCTTTCATATTACATTATTAAGTAACCCACACGGTTAGAAGTTAAACGAAGTCCATTTGGTCACTCAAATCCTCGTATTCTAGGATTGCACCCAAATTGGCTCCGATTGCGCATACAACGTACAAACGAGTTTTCCTTCTTCGTTACGCACCACCAATCAAATTTTTTGAGGCTAAATCATTGCGTATGTCATTATTAAGGAACCCATGTGGTTAGAATTCAAACAAAATTTATTTGGTCACTCAAATCCACGTATTCTCGGATTGCACCCAACTTGGCTCCAATTGAGCATACAACGTAAAAATTAGTTTTCCTTCTTCGTTAAGCACAACCAAACAATTTTGTTGTTGCCAAAATTTTGCATATGTCATTATTAATTAACCCACAATCTTGAAAGACAAATGAAGTCCATTTAGTCACTCAAATCCTCGTATTCTCGGATTGCACCCAAATTGCCCTCCAATTAGCCTACAACGTACGAATGAGTTTTCCTTCTTCGTTAAACACAACCGAACTTGTTTGTTGAGTCAAACATGTCCCATTTGACGTTATTATGGTGCCATGCAAAGTTAGAACTCTAACGGAGTCCATTTGGTCACTCAAATCCTTGTATTCGCTAATTGCACCCAAATTGGACTCCAATTGAGCCTACAACTTACGAACGAGTTTTCCTTCTTCGTTAAGCACAACCAAACATTTTTGTTGAGGCCAAAATCTTTCATATGTCATTATAAAGTAACCCACACGGTTAGAATTCAAAAAAATTCCATTTGGTCCTTCAAATCCTCGTATTCTCGGATTGCACCCAGATTGGCTTCAATTGAGCATACAACGTACAAACGAGTTTTCCTTCTTCGTTACGCACCACCAATCAATTTTGTTGAGGCAAAATCATTGCATATGTCATTATTAAGTAACCCACGCGATTAGAATACAAACGAAGTCAATTTAGTCACTCAAATCCTCGAATTCTCGGATTGCACTTAAATTGGCGTCCACTGAGCCTACAACGTACGAACGAGTTTTCCTTCTTCGTTATGCACAAAAAAACAATTTTTTTAGGCCAATATCCAGCATATGTAATGATTAAGTAACCCTCGCGGTTAGAAGTCAAATGAAGTCCATTTGGTCACTCCAATCCTCGTATTCTTGGATTGCAACCAATTTGTCTCTAATTGAGCATACAACGTACAAACGAGTTTTCCTTATTCGTTACGCACCACCAATCAATTTTGTTGAGGCCAAATCATTGCATATGTCAGTATTAAGTAACCCACATGGTTAGAATTCAAAAAAAATCCATTTGGTCCTTCAAATCCACGTATTCTCGGATTGCACCCAAATTGGTTCCAATATAGCATACAAAGTAAAAAAGAGTTTTCCTTCTTCGGTAAGAAAAACCAAAATTTTTTTTGAGGCCAACATCTATCGTATGTCATTATTAAGTAGCCCACGCGGTTAGAAGTCAAACGAAGTCCATTTGGTTCTCAAATCCACGTATTCTCGGATTGCACCCAAATTGGCTCTAATTGTGCATACAATGTACAAACAAGTTTTCCTTCTTCGTTTAGCACAACCAAATAATTTTGTTGAGACCAAAATCTTGCCTATGTCATTATTAAGTAACCCACTTGGTTCGAAGTCAAACGAAGTCCATTTGGTTACTCAAATCCTCGTATTCTTGGATTGCACCAAAGTTGGCTCTAATTGTGCATACAACGTACAAACGAGTTTTCCTTCTTCGTTAAGCACAACCAAACAATTTTGCTGAGGCTAACATCTTGAATATGTCATTATTAAGAAACCCACACGGTTAGAAGTCAAATGAAGTCCATTTCGTGACTCAAATCCTCGTATTCTCGGATTGCACCCAATTTGACTTCAATTGAACATACAACGTACAAACGAGTTTTCCTTTTTCGGTAAGCACAACCAAACAATTTTGATGAGGCCAACATCTTGCATATGACATTATTAACTAACCCACACGGTTAGAAGTCAAACGAAGTCCATTTGGTCACTCAAATCCACGTATTCTCGGATTGCACCCAAATTGGCTCCAATTGAGCATACAACGTAAAAATAAGTTTTCCTTCTTCGTTAATAAAACCAAACAATTTTGTTGAGGTCAACATATATTGTATGTTATTATTAAGTAACCCACACAGTTACACTTCAAACAAAGTCCATTTGGTCACTCAAATCCACGTATTCTCGGATTGCACCCAAATTGGCTCCAATCAAGCATACAATGTACAAACGAGTTTTCCTTCTTCGTTAAGCACAACCAAACAATTTTGTTGTGGCAAAAATCTAGCGTATTTCATTATTAAGTAACCCACACGGTTAGAAGTCAAACGAAGTCCATTTGGTCACTCAAATCCTCGTATTCTCGGATTGCACCCAATTTGGCTCCAATTGAGCATACAACGTACAAACGAGTTTTCCTTCTTCGTTAAGAAAAACCAAACAATTTTGTTGAGGCCAACATCTAACGCATGTCATTATTAAGCCACCCACACTGTTATAAGTCAAACGAAGTCAATTTCGTCACTCAAATCCTCGTATTTTCGGATTGCACCCAATTTTACTCCAATTGAGCATACAACGTACAAACGAGTTTTGCTTCTTCGTTTATAGCATAACCAAACAATTTTGTTGAGACAAAAATCTTGCCTATGTCATTATTAAGTAACCCACGTGGTTCGAAGTCAAACGAAGTCTAGTTGAATACTCAAATCCTCGTATTCTCGGATTGCACCCAAATTGGTTCCAATATAGCATACAAAGTAAAAAAGAGTTTTCCTTCTTCGGTAAGAAAAACCAAAAATTTTGTTGAGGCCAACATCTATCGTATGTCATTATTAAGTAGCCCACGCGGTTAGAAGTCAAACGAAGTCCATTTGGTTCTCAAATCCACGTATTCTCGGATTGCACCCAAATTGGCTCTAATTGTGCATACAATGTACAAACAAGTTTTCCTTCTTCGTTTAGCACAACCGAATAATTTTGTTGAGACCAAAATCTTGCCTATGTCATTATTAAGTAACCCACGTGGTTCGAAGTCAAACGAAGTCCATTTGGTTACTCAAATCCTCGTATTCTTGGATTGCACCAAAATTGGCTCTAATTGTGCATACAACGTACAAACGAGTTTTCCTTCTTCGTTAAGCACAACCAAACAATTCTGTTGTTGCAAAAATCTTGCATATTTAATTATTAAGTAACCCACAGGCTTAGAAGACAAACGAAGTCCATTTGGTCACTCAAATCCTCGTATTCTCGAATTGCACCCAAATTAGCCTCCAATTAGCCTACAACGTACGAACGAGTTTTCCTTCTTCGTTAAGCACAACCAAACATTTTTGTTGAGGCCAAAATCTTGCATATTTCATTATTAAGTAACCCACACGGTTAGAATTTAAACGAAGTGCATTTGGTCACTCAAATCCTCGTATTCTAGGATTGCACCCAAATTGGCTCCAATTGAGCATACAACGTACAAACTAGTTTTCCTTCTTCGTTACGCACCGCCAATCAATTTTTTTGAAGCCAAATCATTTCATATTTCATTATTAAGTAACCCACACGGTTAGAATTCAAACAAAGTCCATTTGGTCATTCAGATCCTCGTATTCTCGGATTGCACCCAAATTGGTTCCAATTGAGCATACAACGTACAAACGAGTTTTCCTTCTTCTTTAAACACAACCAAACAATTGCTTCATTCCAAAATCTTGCATATTTCATTATTAAGTAACTTACATTGTTAGAAGACAAACGAAGTCTATTTAGTCACTCAAATCCTCATATTCTCGGATTGCACCCAAATTGGCCTCGAATGAGCCAACAATGTATAAACGAGTTTTCCTTCTTCGTTAAGCACAACCAAACAATTTTGTTACGGAAAAAATCTAGCGTATTTCATTATTAAGTAACCCACACGGTTAGAAGTCAAACGAACTCCATTTGGTCACTCAAATCCTCGTATTCTCGGATTGCACCCAATTTGGCTCCAATTGAGCATACAACGTACAAACTAGTTTTCCTTCTTCGTTAAGCAAAACCAAACAATTTTGTTGAGGCCAACATATATCGTATGTCATTATTAAGTATCCCACGCGGTTAGAAGTCAAACGAAGTCCATTTGGTCACTCAAATCCACGTATTCTCGGATTGCACCCAAATTGGCTCTAATTGAGCATACAATGTACAAACAAGTTTTCCTTCTTCGTTTAGCACAACCAAATAATTTTGTTGTTGCCAAAATCTTTCATATGTAATTGTTAAGTAACCCACAGGCTTAGAAGACAAACGAAGTCCATTTGGTCACTCAAATCCTCGTATTCTCGGATTGCACCCAATTTGGCTCCAATTGAGCATACAACGTACAAACGAGTTTTCCTTCTTCATTAAGAAAAACCAAACAATTTTGTTGAGGCCAACATCTAACGCATGTCATTATTAAGCCACCCACACTGTTATAAGTCAAACGAAGTCAATTTCGTCACTCAAATCCTCTTATTTTCGGATTGCACCCAATTTTACTCCAATTGAGCATACAACGTACAAACGAGTTTTGCTTCTTCGTTTATAGCATAACCAAATAATTTTGTTGAGACAAAAATCTTGCCTATGTCATTATTAAGTAACCCACGTGGTTCGAAGTCAAACGAAGTCCATTTGAATACTCAAATCCTCGTATTCTCGGATTGCACCCAAATTGGTTCCAATATAGCATACAAAGTAAAAAAGAGTTTTCCTTCTTCGGTAAGAAAAACCAAAAATTTTGTTGAGGCCAACATCTATCGTATGTCATTATTAAGTAGCCCACGCGGTTAGAAGTCAAACGAAGTCCATTTGGTTCTCAAATCCACGTATTCTCGGATTGCACCCAAATTGGCTCTAATTGTGCATACAATGTACAAACAAGTTTTCCTTCTTCGTTTAGCACAACCGAATAATTTTGTTGAGACCAAAATCTTGCCTATGTCATTATTAAGTAACCCACGTGGTTCGAAGTCAAACGAAGTCCATTTGGTTACTCAAATCCTCGTATTCTTGGATTGCACCAAAATTGGCTCTAATTGTGCATACAACGTACAAACGAGTTTTCCTTCTTCGTTAAGCACAACCAAACAATTTTGTTGTTGCCAAAATCTTGCATATTTAATTATTAAGCAACCCACAGGCTTAGAAGACAAACGAAGTCCATTTGGTCACTCAAATCCTCGTATTCTCGAATTGCACCCAAATTAGCCTCCAATTAGCCTACAACGTACGAACGAGTTTTCCTTCTTCGTTAAGCACAACCAAACATTTTTGTTGAGGCCAAAATCTTGCATATTTCATTATTAAGTAACCCACACGGTTAGAATTTAAACGAAGTGCATTTGGTCACTCAAATCCTCGTATTCTAGGATTGCACCCAAATTGGCTCCAATTGAGCATACAACGTACAAACTAGTTTTCCTTCTTCGTTACGCACCGCCAATCAATTTTTTTGAAGCCAAATCATTTCATATTTCATTATTAAGTAACCCACACGGTTAGAATTCAAACAAAGTCCATTTGGTCATTCAGATCCTCGTATTCTCGGATTGCACCCAAATTGGTTCCAATTGAGCATACAACGTACAAACGAGTTTTCCTTCTTCTTTAAACACAACCAAACAATTGCTTGATTAGAAAATCTTGTATATTTCATTATTAAGTAACTTACATTGTTAGAAGACAAACGAAGTCTATTTAGTCACTCAAATCCTCATATTCTCGGATTGCACCCAAATTGGCCTCGAATGAGCCAACAATGTATAAACGAGTTTTCCTTCTTCGTTAAGCACAACCAAAAAATTTTGTTACGGCAAAAATCTAGCGTATTTCATTATTAAGTAACCCACACGGTTAGAAGTCAAACGAACTCCATTTGGTCACTCAAATCCTCGTATTCTCGGATTGCACCCAATTTGGCTCCAATTGAGCATACAACGTACAAACTAGTTTTCCTTCTTCGTTAAGCAAAACCAAACAATTTTGTTGAGTCCAACATATACCGTATGTCATTATTAAGTATCCCACGCGGTTAGAAGTCAAACGAAGTCCATTTGGTCACTCAAATAAACGTATTCTCGGATTGCACCCAAATTGGCTCTAATTGAGCATACAATGTACAAACAAGTTTTCCTTCTTCGTTTAGCACAACCAAATAATTTTGTTGTTGCCAAAATCTTTCATATGTAATTATTAAGTAACCCACAGGCTTAGAAGACAAACGAAGTCCATTTGGTCACTCAAATCCTCGTATTCTCGGATTGCACCGAAATTGGCCTCCAATTAGCTTACAACGAACAAACGAGTTTTCCTTCTTCGATAAGCACAACCAAACATTTTTGTTGTGGCAAAAATCTTGCATATTTCATTATTAAATAACCTACAAACGAGTTTTCCTTCTTCGTTACACACCGCCAATCAATTTTTTTGAAGTCAAATAATTGCATATGTCATTATTATGTAACCCACACGGTTAGAATTCAAACAAAGTCAATTTGGTCCTTCAAATCCTCGTATTCTCGGATTGCACCCAAATTGGTTCCAATATAGCATACAATGTACAAACGAGTTTTCCTTCTTCGTTAAACACTACCAAACAATTTGTTGAATCCAAAATCTTGCATATTTAATTATTAAGTAACTTACGTTGTTAGAAGACAAACGAAGTCCATTTAGTCACTCAAATCCTCATATTCTCGGATTGCACCCAAATTGGCCTCGAACGAGCCTACAATGTACAAACGAGTTTTTCTTCATCGTTAAGCACAACCAAACAATTTTTTGAAGCCAATATCTTGCATATGTCATTATTAAGTAACCCACACGGTTAGAAGTCAAACGAAGTAAATTTGGTCACTCAAATAAACGTATTCTCGGATTGCACCCAAATTTGCTCCAATTGAGCATACAACGTAAAAATGAGTTTTCCTTCTTCGTTAAGCAAAACCAAAAAAAAATTTTGAGCCCAACATCTATCGTATGTCATTATTAAGTAACCCACGCGTTTATAAGTCAAACGAAGTCCATTTGGTCACTCAAATCCACGTATTCTCGGATTGCACCCAAATTGGCTCCAATTGAGCATACAATGTACAAACGAGTTTTCCTTCTTCGTTAAGCACAACCAAACAATTTTATTGAGAAAAAATCTAGTGTATTTCATTATTAAGTAACCCACTCGGTCAGAAGTCAAACGAAGTCCATTTGATCATTCAAATCCTCGTATTCTCGGATTGTACCCAAATTGGTTCCAATTGAGCATACAACGTACAAACGAGTTTTCCTTCTTCGTTAAACACTACCAAACAATTTTTTGAGTCCAAAATCTTGCATATTTCATTATTAAGTAACTTACGTTGTTAGAAGACAAACGAAGTCCATTTAGTCACTCAAATCCTCATATTCTCGGATTACACCCAAATATGCCTCGAATGAGCCTACAATGTACAAACGAGTTTTCCTTCTTCGTTAAGCACAACCAAACAATTTTGTTGTTACCAAAATCTTGCATATGTAATTATTAAGTAACCCACTGGCTCAGAAGACAAACGAAGTCCATTTTGTCACTCAAATCCTCGTATTCTCGGATTGCACCCAAATTGGCCTCCAATTAGCCTACAACGTACGAACGAGTTTTCCTTCTTTGTTAATCACAACCAAACATTTTTGTTGAGTCCAAAATCTTGCATATTTCATTATTAAGTAACCCACACGGTTAGAATTTAAACGAAGTGCATTTGGTCACTCAAATCCTCGTATTCTAGTATTGCACCCAAATTGGCTCCAATTGAGCATACAACGTACAAACGAGTTTTCCCTCTTCGTTATGCACCGCCAATCAGTTTTTTTGAAGCCAAATCATTGCATATGTCATTATTAAGTAATCCACACGGTTAGAATTCAAACAAAGTCCATTTGGTCATTCAAATCCTCGTATTCTCGGATTGTACCCAAATTGGTTCCAATTGAGCACACAACGTACAAACGAGTTTTCCTTCTTCGTTAAACACTACCAAAAAAAATTTTGGAGCCCAACATCTATCGTATGTCATTATTAAGTAACCCACGCATTTATAAGTCAAACGAAGTACATTTGGTAACTCAAATCCACGTATTCTCGGATTGCACCCAAATTGGCTCCAATTGACCATACAATGTACAAACGAGTTTTCCTTCTTCGTTAAGCACAACCAAAAATTTTTGTTGAGGCCAACATCTATCGTATGTCATTATTAAGTAACCCACGTGGTTAGAAGTCAAACGAAGTCCATTTGGTTAATCAAATCCACGTATTCTCGGATTGCACCCAAATTGGCTCCAATTGAGCATAAAACATACAAACGAGTTTTCCTTCTTCTTTAAGCACAACCAAACAATTTTGTTGAAGAAAAAATCTACCGTATTTCATTATTAAGTAACGCACACAGTTAGAAGTCAAACGAAGCCCATTTGGTCACTCAAATCCTCGTATTCTTGGATTGCACCCAATTTGGCACCAATTGAGCATACAACGTACAAACGAGTTTTCCTTCTTCGTTAAGCACAACCAAACATTTCTGTTGGGGCAAAAATCTTTCATATTACATTATTAAGTAACCCACACGGTTAGAAGTTAAACGAAGTCCATTTGGTCACTCAAATCCTCGTATTCTAGGATTGCATCCAAATTGGCTCCCATTGCGCATACAACGTACAAACGAGTTTTCCTTCTTCGTTACGCACCACCAATCAAATTTTTTGAGGCTAAATCATTGCGTATGTCATTATTAAGTAACCCATGTGGTTAGAATTCAAACAAAATTTATTTGGTCACTCAAATCCACGTATTCTCGGATTGCACCCAACTTGGCTCCAATTGAGCATACAACGTAAAAACGAGTTTTCCTTCTTCGTTAAGCACAACCAAACAATTTTGTTGTTTCCAAAATTTTGCATATGTCATTATTAATTAACCCACAATCTTAAAAGACAAATGAAGTCCATTTAGTCACTCAAATCCTCGTAATCTCGGATTGCACCCAAATTACCCTCCAATTAGCCTACAACGTACGAATGAGTTTTCCTTCTTCGTTAAACACAACCGAACTTGTTTGTTGAGTCAAACATGTCCCATTTGACGTTATTATGGTGCCATGCAAAGTTAGAACTCTAACGGAGTCCATTTGGTCACTCAAATCCTTGTATTCGCTAATTGCACCCAAATTGGACTCCAATTGAGCCTACAACTTACGAACGAGTTTTCCTTCTTCGTTAAGCACAACCAAACATTTTTGTTGAGGCCAAAATCTTTCATATGTAATTATAAAGTAATCCACATGGTTAGAATTCAAACAAATTCCATTTGGTCCTTCAAATCCTCGTATTCTCGGATTGCACCCAGATTGGCTTCAATTGAGCATACAACGTACAAACGAGTTTTCCTTCTTCGTTACGCACCACCAATCAATTTTGTTGAGGCAAAATCATTGCATATGTCATTATTAAGTAACCCACGCGGTTAGAATACAAACGAAGTCAATTTAGTCACTCAAATCCTCGAATTCTCGGATTGCACTTAAATAGACCTCCAATGAGCCTACAACGTACGAACGAGTTTTCCTTCTTCGTTATGCACAAAAAAATAATTTTTTTAGGCCAACATCCAGCATATGTAATGATTAAGTAACCCTCGTGGTTAGAAGTCAAATGAAGTCCATTTGGTCACTCAAATCCTCGTATTCTTGGATTGCAACCAATTTGTCTCTAATTGAGCATACAACGTACAAACGAGTTTTCCTTATTCGTTACGCACCACCAATCAATTTTGTTGAGGCCAAATCATTGCATATGTCAGTATTATGTAACCCACACGGTTAGAATTCAAAAAAAATCCATTTGGTCCTTCAAATCTACGTATTCTCGGATTGCACACAAATTGGCTCCAATTGGGCATACAACGTACAAATGAGTTTTCCTTCTTCGTTAAGCACAACCAAACAATTTGTTGAGGCCAAAATCTTGCATATGTCATTATTAAGTAGCTTACGTTGTTAGAAGACAAACGAATTCCATTTAGTCACTCAAATCTTCGTATTCGCATTGCACCCAAATTGGCTCCAAATAAGCCTACATCGTACAATCGAGTTTTACTTCTTCGTTAAGCACAACCAAACAATTTTGTTGCAGCCAGCATCTTGCATATGTCAGTATTAAGTAACCCATGCGGTTAGAAGAAAAATGAATTCCATTTGGTCACTCAAATCCACGTATTCTCGGATTGCAACCGAATTGGCTCCAATTGAGCATACAACGTAAAAACGAGTTTTCCTTTATTGTTAAGCCATAACAAACAATTTTGTTGAGTACTACATCTATCGTATGTCATTATTAAGTAACCCACACGGTTAGAAGTCAAACGAAATGCATTTGGTCACTCAAATCCACGTATTCTCGGATTGCACGCAAATTGGCTCCAATTGAGCATACAATGTACAAACGTGTTTTCCTTCTTCGTTCCGCACAACCAAACAATTTTGTTCAGGCCAAATTTTAGCATATTTTATTATTAAGTAACACACACGGTTATAAGTAAAGCGAAGTCCATTTGGTCACTCAAATCCTCGTATTCTCGGATTGCACCCAAGTTGGCTCCAATTGACCATAAAATGTACAAACGAGTTTTCCTTTTTCGTTAAGCACAACCAAACAATTTTGTTGAGGCCAACATCTAACGTATGTCTTTATTAAGCAACCCACAAGGTTAGAAGTCCAACAAGTCCATTTGGTCACTCAAATCCTCGTATTCTCGGATTGCACCCAATTTGGCTCCAATTGAGCGTACAACGTACAAACGACTTTTCCTTCTTCGTTAAGCAAAATCAAAAAAATTTTGTTGTTGCCAACATCTATCGTATGTCATTATTAAGTAACCCACATGGTTAGATGTCAAACAAAGTCCATTTGGTCACTCTAATCCACGTATTCTCGGATTGCACCCAAATTGGCTCCAATTGAGCATACAACGTAAAAACGAGTTTCCTTCTTCGTTTAGCACAACCAAATAATTTTGTTGAGACCAAAATCTTGCCTATGTCATTATTAAGTGACCCACGTCGTTTGAAGTCAAACGAAGTCCATTTGGTTACTGAAATCTTCGTATTCTTGGATTGCACCAAAATTGGATCCAATTGAGCATACAACGTACAAAAGAGTTTTCCTTCTTCGTTAAGCACAACCAAACAATTTTGTTTTTGCCAAAATCTTGCATATGTCATTATTAAGCAACCCACACACTTAGAAGGCAAACGAAGTCCATTTGGTCACTCAAATCCTCATATTCTCGGATTGCACCCAAATTAGCCTACAACGTACGAACGAGTTTTCCTTCTTCGTTAAGCACAACCAAACATTTTTGTTGAGGCCAAAATCTTGCATATTTCATTATTAAGTAACCCACACGGTTACAAGTTAAAAGAAGTCCATTTGGTCACTCAAATCCTCGAATTCTAGGATTGCACACAAATTGGCTCCAATTGAGCATACAACGTAAAAACGAGTTTTCCTTCTTCGTTACGCACCACCAATCAATTGTTTTGAGGCCAAATCATTGCATATGTCATTATTAAGTAACCCACGCGGTTAGAATTCAAACAAAGTCCATTTGGTCCTTCAATTCCTCGTATTGTTGGATTGCACCCAAATTGGCTCCAATTGAGCATACAACGTACAAACGAGTTTTCCTTCTTCGTTAAGCACTACCAAACAATTTTTTGAGTCCAAAATCTTGCCTATTTCATTATTAAGTAACTTACGTTGTTAGAAGACAAACGAACTCCATTCAGTCACTCAAATCCTCGTATTCACGGATTACACCCAAATTGGCCTCGAATGAGCCTACAACGTACAAATGAGTTTTCCTTCTTCGTTAAGCACAACCAAACAATTTTGTTGAGGATAACATCTTGAATATGTCATTATTAAGAAACCCACACGGTTAGAAGTCAAATGAAGTCCATTTCGTGACTCAAATCCTCGTATTCTATGATTGCACCCAATTTGACTTCAATTGAGCATACAACGTACAAACGAGTTTTCCTTCTTCGTTAAGCACAACCAAACAATTTTGTTGTGGAAAAAATCTAGCGTATTTCATTATTAAGTAACCCACACGGTTAGAAGTCAAACGAAGTCCATTTGGTCACTCAAATCCTCGTATTCTCGGATTGCACCCAATTTGGCTCCAATTGAGCATACAACGTACAAACGAGTTTTCCTTCTTCGTTAAGAAAAACCAAACAATTTTGTTGAGGCCAACATCTAACGTATGTCATTATTAAGCCACCCACACGGTTATAGGTCAAACGAAATCCATTTGGTCACTCAAATCCTCGTATTTTCGGATTGCACCCAATTTTACTCGAATTGAGCATACAACGTACAAACGAGTTTTGCTTCTTCGTTTATAGCATAACCAAATAATTTTGTTGAGACAAAAATCTTGCCTATGTCATTATTAAGTAACCCACGTGGTTCGAAGTCAAACGAAGTCCATTTGATTACTCAAATCCTCGTATTCTCGGATTGCACCCAAATTTGTTCCAATATAGCATACAAAGTAAAAAAGAGTCTTCCTTCTTCGGTAAGAAAAACAAAAAATTTTGTTGAGGCCAACATCTATCGTATGTCATTATTAAGTAGCCCACGCGGTTAGAAGTCAAACGAAGTCCATTTGGTTCTCAAATCCACGTATTCTCGGATTGCACCCAAATTGGCTCTAATTGTGCATACAATGTACAAACAAGTTTTCCTTCTTCGTTTAGCACAACCATATAATTTTGTTGAGACCAAAATCTTTCCTATGTCATTATTAAGTAACCCACATGGTTCGAAGTCAAACGAAATCCATTTGGTAACTCAAATCCTCGTATTCTTGGATTGCACCAAAATTGGATCTAATTGTGCATACAACGTACAAACGAGTTTTCTTTCTTCGTTAAGCACAACCAAACAATTTTGTTGTTGCCAAAATCTTGCATATTTAATTATTAAGTAACCCACGGGCTTAGAAGACAAACGAAGTCCATTTGGTCACTCAAATCCTCGTATTCTCGGATTGCACCCAAATTGGCCTCCAATTAGCCTACAACGTACGAACGAGTTTTCCTTCTTCGTTAAGCACAACCAAACATTTTTGTTAAGGCCAAAATCTTGCATATTTCATTATTAAGTCACCCACACGGTTAGAATTTAAACGAAGTGCATTTGGTCACTCAAATCCTCGTATTCTAGGATTGCACACAAATTTGCTCCAATTGAGCATACAACGTACAAACTAGTTTTCCTTCTTCGTTACGCACCGCCAATCAATTTTTTTGAAGCCAAATCATTTCATATGTCATTATTAAGTAAACCACACAGTTAGAATTCAAACAAACTCCATTTGGTCATTCAAATCCTTGTATTCTCGGAAAACACCCAAATTGGTTCCAATTGAGCATACAACGTACAAACGAGTTTTCCTTCTTCGTTAAACACTACCACACAATTGCTTGAGTCCAAAATCTTGCATATTTCATTATTGAGTAACTTACGTTGTTAGAAGACAAGCGAAGTCTATTTATTCACGCAAATCCTCATATTCTCGGATTGCACCCAAATTGGCCTCGAATGAACCAACAATGTACAAACGTGTTTTCCTTCTTCGTTAAGCACAACCAAACAATTTTGTTGTGGCAAAAATCTAGCGTATTTCATTATTAAGTAACCCACACGGTTAGAAGTCAAATGAACTCCATTTGGTCACTCAAATCCTCGTATTCTCGGATTGCACCCAATTTGGCTCCAATTGAGCATACAACGTACAAACGAGTTTTCCTTCTTCGTTAAGCACAACCAAACAATTTTGTTGAGGCCAACATCTAACGTATGTCATTATTAAGCAGCCCACACGGTTAGAAGTCAAACGAAGTCCATTTGGTCACTCAAATCCTCGTATTTTCGGATTGCACCCAATTTTTCTCCAATTGAGCATACAACGTACAAACGAGTTTTCCTTCTTCATTAAGCAAAACCAAAAAATTTTGTTGAGGCCAACATATATCGTATGTCATTATTAAGTATCCCACGGGGTTAGAAGTCAAACGAAGTCCATTTGGTCACTCAAATCCACGTATTCTCGGATTGCACCCAAATTGGCTCTAATTGAGCATACAATGTACAAACAAGTTTTCCTTCTTCGTTTAGCACAACCAAATAATTTTGTTGTTGCCAAAATCTTTCATATGTAATTATTAAGTAACCCACAGGCTTAGAAGACAAACGAAGTCCATTTGGTCACTCAAATCCTCGTATTCTCGGATTGCACCGAAATTTGCCTCCAATTTGCCTACAACGAACGAACGAGTTTTCCTTCTTCGATAAGCACAACCAAACATTTTTGTTGTGGCCAAAATCTTGCATATTTCATTATTAAGTAACCCACACGGTTAGAATTTAAATGAAGTACATTTGGTCAATCAAATCCTCGTATTCTAAGATTGCACCCAAATTGGCTCCAATTGAGCATACAACCCACAAACGAGTTATCCTTCTTCGTTACACACCGCCAATCAATTTTTTCGAAGCCAAATCATTGCATATGTCATTATTATGTAACCCACATGGTTAGAATTCAAACAAAGTCAATTTGGTCCTTCAAATCCTCGTATTCTCGGATTGCACTCAAATTGGTTCCAATATAGCATACAATGTACAAACGAGTTTTCCTTCTTCGTTAAACACTACCAAACAATTTGTTGAGTCCAAAATCTTGCATATTTAATTATTAAGTAACTTATGTTGTTAGAAGACAAACGAAGTCCATTTAGTCACTCAAATCCTCATATTCTTGGATTGCACCCAAATTGGCCTCGAACGAGCCTACAATGTACAAACGATTTTTCCTTCTTCGTTAAGCACAACAAAACAATTTTGTTGAGGCCAACATCTTGCATATGTCATTATTAAGTAACCCACACGGTTAGATGTCAAACGAAGTCCATTTGGTTACTCAAATCCACGTTTTCTCGTATTGCACCCAAATTGTCTCCAATTGAGCATACAATGTACAAACGAGTTTTCCTTCTTCGTTAAGCACAACAAAACAATTTTGTTGAGGCCAAAATCTAGCGTATTTCATTATTAAGTAACCCACTCGGTTAGAAGTCAAACGAAGCCCATTTTGCACTCAAATCCTTGTATTCTCGGATTGCACCCAAATTGGCCTCCAATTAGCCTACAACGTACGAACGAGTTTTCCTGCTTCGTTAAGCACAACCAAACATTTTTGTTGAGGCCAAAATCTTGCATATTTCATTATTAAGTAACCCACACGGTTAGAAGTCAAATGAAGTCCATTTGGTGACTCAAATCCTCGTATTCTCGGATTGCACCCAATTTGACTCCAATTGAGCATACAACGTACAAACGAGTTTTCCTTCTTCGTTATGCACCACCAATCAATTGTTTTCAATCCAAATCATTGCATATGTCATTATTAAGTCACCCACGCGGTTAGAATTCAAACAAAGTCCATTTGGTCCTTCAAATCCTCGTATTGTTGGATTGCACCCAAATTGGCTCGAATTGAGCATACAACGTACAAACGAGTTTTCCTTCTTCGTTAAGCACTACCAAACAATTTTTTGAGTCCAAAATCTTGCCTATTTCATTATTAATTAACTTACGTTGTTAGAATACAAACGAAGTCCATTCAGTCACTCAAATCCTCGTATTCTCGGATTGCACCCAAATTGGCCTCGAATGAGCCTACAACGTACAAATGAGTTTTCCTTCTTCGTTAAGCACAACCAAACAATTTTTTTGAGGATAACATCTTGAATATGTCATTATTAAGAAACCCACACGGTTAGAAGTCAAATGAAGTCCATTTCGTGACTCAAATCCTCGTATTCTATGATTGCACCCAATTTGACTTCAATTGAGCATACAACGTACAAACGAGTTTTCCTTTTTCGGTAAGCACAACTAAACAATTTTGTTGAAGACAACATCTTGCATATGTCATTATTAACTAACCCACACGGTTAGAAGTCTAACAAAGTCCATTTGGTCACTCAAATCCATGTATTCTCGGATTGCACCCAAATTGGCTCCAATTGAGCATACAACGTAAAAACGAGTTTTCCTTCTTCGTTAATCAAACCAAAACAATTTTGTTGAGGTCAACATCTATTGTATGTTATTATTAAGTAACCCATGCAGTTAGACTTCAAACAAAGTCCATTTGGTCACTCAAATCCACGTATTCTCGGATTGCACCCAAATTGGCTCCAATCGAGCATACAATGTACAAACGAGTTTTCCTTCTTCGTTAAGCACAACCAAACAATTTTGTTGTGGAAAAAATCTAGCGTATTTCATTATTAAGTAACCCACACAGTTAGAAGTCAAACGAAGTCCATTTGGTCACTCAAATCCTCGTATTCTCGGATTGCACCCAATTTGGCTCCAATTGAGCATACAACGTACAAACGAGTTTTCCTTCTTCGTTAAGAAAAACCAAACAATTTTGTTGAGGCCAACATCTAACGTATGTCATTATTAAGCCACCCACACGGTTATAAGTCAAACGAAATCCATTTGGTCACTCAAATCCTCGTATTTTCGGATTGCACCCAATTTTACTCCAATTGAGCATACAACGTACAAACGAGTTTTGCTTCTTCATTTATAGCATAACCAAATAATTTTGTTGAGAAAAAAATCTTGCCTATGTCATTATTAAGTAACCCACGTGGTTCGAAGTCAAACGAAGTCCATTTGATTACTCAAATCCTCGTATTCTCGGATTGCACCCAAATTTGTTCCAATATAGCATACAAAGTAAAAAAGAGTCTTCCTTCTTCGGTAAGAAAAACAAAAAATTTTGTTGAGGCCAACATCTATCGTATGTCATTATTAAGTAGCCCACGCGGTTAGAAGTCAAACGAAGTCCATTTGGTTCTCAAATCCACGTATTCTCGGATTGCACCCAAATTGGCACTAATTGTGCATACAATGTACAAACAAGTTTTCCTTCTTCGTTTAGCACAACCAAATAATTTTGTTGAGACCAAAATCTTGCCTATGTCATTATTAAGTAACCCACATGGTTTGAAGTCAAACGAAATCCATTTGGTAACTCAAATCCTCGTATTCTTGGATTGCACCAAAATTGGCTCTAATTGTGCATACAACGTACAAACGAGTTTTCTTTCTTCGTTAAGCACAACCAAACAATTTTGTTGTTGCCAAAATCTTGCATATTTAATTATTAAGTAACCCACAGGCTTAGAAGACAAACGAAGTCCATTTGGTCACTCAAATCCTCGTATTCTCGGATTGCACCCAAATTGGCCTCCAATTAGCCTACAACGTACGAACGAGTTTTCCTTCTTCGTTAAGCACAACCAAACATTTTTGTTAAGGCCAAAATCTTGCATATTTCATTATTAAGTCACCCTCACGGTTAGAATTTAAACGAAGTGCATTTGGTCACTCAAATCCTCGTATTCTAGGATTGCACAGAAATTGGCTCCAATTGAGCATACAACGTACAAACTAGTTTTCCTTCTTCGTTACGCACCGCCAATCAATTTTTTTGAAGCCAAATCATTTAATATGTCATTATTAAGTAACCCACACGGTTAGAATTCAAACAAAGTCCATTTGGTCATTCAAATCCTCGTATTCTCGGAAAACACCCAAATTGGTTCCAATTGAGCATACAACGTACAAACGAGTTTTCCTTCTTCGTTAAACACTACCACACAATTGCTTGAGTCCAAAATCTTGCATATTTCATTATTGAGTAACTTACGTTGTTAGAAGACAAGCGAAGTCTATTTATTCACTCAAATCCTCATATTCTCGGATTGCACCCAAATTGGCCTCGAATGAGCCAACAATGTACAAACGAGTTTTCCTTCTTCGTTAAGCACAACCAAACAATTTTGTTGTGGCAAAAATCTAGCGTATTTCATTATTAAGTAACCCACACGGTTAGAAGTCAAACGAACTCCATTTGGTCACTCAAATCCTCGTATTCTCGGATTGCACCCAATTTGGCTCCAATTGAGCATACAACGTACAAACGAGTTTTCCTTCTTCGTTAAGCACAACCAAACAATTTTGTTGAGGCCAACATCTAAAGTATGTCATTATTAAGCAGCCCACATGGTTAGAAGTCAAACGAAGTCCATTTGGTCACTCAATTCCTCGTATTTTCGGATTGCACCCAATTTTTCTCCAATTGAGCATACAACGTACAAACGAGTTTTCCTTCTTCATTAAGCAAAACCAAAAAATTTTGTTGAGGCCAACATATATCGTATGTCATTATTAAGTATCCCACGGGGTTAGAAGTCAAACGAAGTCCATTTGGTCACTCAAATCCACGTATTCTCGGATTGCACCCAAATTGACTCTAATTGAGCATACAATGTACAAACAAGTTTTCCTTCTTCGTTTAGCACAACCAAATAATTTTGTTGTTGCCAAAATCTTTCATATGTAATTATTAAGTAACCCACAGGCTTAGAAGACAAACGAAGTCCATTTGGTCACTCAAATCCTCGTATTCTCGGATTGCACCGAAATTGGCCTCCAATTTGCCTACAACGAACGAACGAGTTTTCCTTCTTCGATAAGCACAACCAAACATTTTTGTTGTGGCCAAAATCTTGCATATTTCATTATTAAGTAACCCACACGGTTAGAATTTAAATGAAGTACATTTGGTCAATCAAATCCTCGTATTCTAAGATTGCACCCAAATTGGATCCAATTGAGCATACAACCCACAAACGAGTTTTCCTTCTTCGTTACACACCGCCAATCAATTTTTTCGAAGCCAAATCATTGCATATGTCATTATTATGTAACCCACATGGTTAGAATTCAAACAAAGTCAATTTGGTACTTCAAATCCTCGTATTCTCAGATTGCACTCAAATTGGTTCCAATATAGCATACAATGTACAAACGAGTTTTCCTTCTTCGTTAAACACTACCAAACAATTTGTTGAGTCCAAAATCTTGCATATTTAATTATTAAGTAACTTACGTTGTTAGAAGACAAACGAAGTCCATTTAGTCACTCAAATCCTCATATTCTTGGATTGCACCCAAATTGGCCTCGAACGAGCCTACAATGTACAAACGATTTTTCCTTCTTCGTTAAGCACAACAAAACAATTTTGTTGAGGCCAACATCTTGCATATGTCATTATTAAGTAACCCACACGGTTAGATGTCAAACGAAGTCCATTTGGTCACTCAAATCCACGTTTTCTCGTATTGCACCCAAATTGTCTCCAATTGAGCATACAATGTACAAACGAGTTTTCCTTCTTCGTTAAGCACAACAAAACAATTTTGTTGAGGCCAAAATCTAGCGTATTTCATTATTAAGTAACCCACTCGGTTAGAAGTCAAACGAAGCCCATTTTGTCACTCAAATCCTCGTATTCTCGGATTGCACCCAATTTGGCTCCAATTGAGCATACAACGTACAAACGAGTTTTCCTTCTTCGTTAAGGAAAACGAAACTATTTTTTTGAGGCCAACATCTAACGTATGTCAATATTCAAAAACCCACGCGGTTAGAAGGCAAACAAAGTCCTTTTGGTCACTCAAATCCTCGTATTCTCGGATTGCACCCTATTTGGCTACAATTGAGCATACAACGTACAAACGAGTTTTCTTTCTTCGTTTATAGCATAACCAAATAATTCTGTTGAGACAAAAATCTTGCCTATGTCATTATTAACTAACCCACATGGTTCAAAGTTAAACGAAGTCCATTTGATTACTCAAATCCTCATATTCTCGGATTGCACCCAAATTGGTTCCAATATAGCATACAAAGTAAAAAAGAGTTTTCCTTCTTCGGTAAGAAAAACCAAAAATTTTGTTGAGGCCAACATCTATCGTATGTCATTATTAAGTAGCACACGCGGTTAGAAGTCAAACGAAGTCCATTTTTTCACTCAAACCCACGTATTCTCGGATTGCACCAAAATTGGCTCTAATTGTGCATACAACGTACAAACGAGTTTTCCTTCTTCGTTAAGCACAACCAAACAATTTTGTTGTTGCAAAAATCTTGCATATTTAATTATTAAGTAACCCACAGGCTTAGAAAACAAACGAAGTCCATTTGGTCACTCAAATCCTCGTATTCTCGGATTGCACCCAAATTGGCCTCCAATTAGCCTACAACGTACGAACGAGTTTTCCTTCTTCGTTATGCACAACCAAAGATTTTTGTTGAGGCCAAAATCTTGCATATTTCATTATTAAGTAACCCACATGGTTAGTATTTAAACGAAGTGCATTTGGTCACTCACATCCTCGTATTCTAGGATTGCACCCAAATTGGCTCCAATTGAGCATACAACATACAAACTAGTTTTCCTTCTTCGTTCCTCACCGCCAATCAATTTTTTTGAAGCAAAATCATTTCATATGTCATTATTAAGTAACCCACATGGTTAGAATTCAAACAAAGTCCATTTGGTCATTCAAATCCTCATATTCTCGGATTGCACCCAATTTGGCTCCAATTGAGCATACAACATACAAACGAGTTTTCCTTCTTCGTTAAGAGAAACCAAACAATTTTGTTGTGGCCAACATATATCGTATGTCATTATTAAGTAACCCACGCGGTTAGAAGTCAAACAAAGTCCATTTGGTCACTCAAATCCACGTATTCTCGGATTTCACCCAAATTGGCTCTAATTGAGCATACAATGTACAAATAAGTTTTCCTTCTTCACTTAGCACAACCAAATAATTTTGTTGTTGCCAAAAGCTTTCATATGTAATTATTAAGTAACCCACAGGCTTAAAAGACAAACGAAGTCCATTTGGTCACTCAAATCCTCGTATTCTCGGATTGCACCCAAATTGGCCTCCAATTAGCCTACAACGTACGAACGAGTTTTCCTTCTTCGATAAGCACAACCAAACATTTTTGTTGAGGCCCAAATCTTGCATATTTCATTATTAAGTAATTCACACGGTTAGAATTTAAACGAAGTGCATTTGGTCACTCAAATCCTCGTATTCTAAGATTGCACCCAAATTAGCTCCAATTGAGCATACAACCTACAAACGGGTTTTCCTTCTTCGTTACACACCGCCAATCAATTTTTTCGAAGCCAAATCATTGAATATGTCATTATTAAGTAACCCACACGATTAGAATTCAAACAAAGTCAATTTGGTCCTTCAAATCCTCGTATTCTCGGATTGCACCCAAATTGGTTCCAATATAGCATACAATGTACAAATGAGTTTTCCTTCTTCGTTAAACACTACCAAAGAATTTGTTGAGTCCAAAATCTTGCATATTTCATTATTAAGTAACTTACGTTGTTAGAAAACAAACGAAGTCCATTTAATCTCTCAAATCCTCATATTCTCGGATTGCACCCAAATTGGCCTCGAACGAGCCTAGAATGTACAAACGAGTTTTCCTTCTTCGTTAAGCACAACAAAACAATTTTGTTGTGGCCAACATCTTGCATATGTCATTATTAAGTAACCCACACGGTTAGAAGTCAAACGAAGTCCATTTGGTCACTCAAATCCACGTTTTCTCGTATTGCACCCAAATTGGCTCCAATTGAGAACACAATGTACAAACGAGTTTTCCTTCTTCGTTAAGCTCAACAAAACAATTTTGTTGAGGCCAAAATCTAGCGTATTTCATTATTAAGTAACCCACTCGGTTAGAAGTCAAATGAAGCCCATTTGGTCACTCAAATCCTCGTATTCTCGGATTGCACCCAATTTGGCTCCAATTGAGCATACAACGTACAAACGAGTTTTCCTTCTTCGTTAAGGAACACGAAACTATTTTTTTGTGGCCTACATCTAACGTATGTCAATATTCAAAAACCCACACGGTTAGAAGACAAACGAAGTCCATTTGGTCACTCAAATCCTCGTATTCTCGGATTGCACCCTATTTGACAACAATTGAACATACAACGTACAAACGAGTTTTCTTTCTTCGTTTATAGCATAACCAAATAATTTTATTGACACAGAAATCTTGCCTATGTCATTATTAACTAACCCACGTGGTTCGAAGTCAAACGAAATCCATTTGATTACTCAAATCCTCGTATTCTGGAATTGCACCCAAATTGGTTCCAATATAGCATACAAAGTAAAAAAGAGTTTTCCTTCTTCGGTAAGAAAAACCAAAAATTTTGTTGAGGCCAACATCTATCGTATGTCATTATTAAGTAGCCCATGCGGTTAGAAGTCAAACGAAGTCCATTTTTTCACTCAAACCCACGTATTCTCGGATTGCACCAAAATTGGCTCTAATTGTGCATACAACGTACAAACGAGTTTTCCTTCTTCGTTAAGCACAACCAAACGATTTTGTTGTTGCCAAAATCTTGCATATTTAATTATTAAGTAACCCACAGGCTTAGAAGAAAAACGAAGTCCATTTGGTCACTCAAATCCTCGTATTCTCGGATTGCACCCAAATTGGCCTCCAATTAGCCTACAACGTACGAACGAGTTTTCCTTCTTCGTTAAGCACAACCAAACATTTTTGTTGAGGCCAAAATCTTGCATATTTCATTATTAAGTAACCCACACGGTTAGTATTTAAATGAAGTGCATTTGGTCACTCAAATCCTCGTATTCTAGGATTACACCCAAATTTGCTCCAATTGAGCATACAACGTACAAACGAGTTTTCCTTCTTCGTTAAACACTACCAAACAATTTGTAGAGTCCAAAATCTTGTATATTTCATTATTAAGTAACTGACGTTGTTAGAAGACAAACGAAGTCCATTTAGTCACTCAAATCCTCATATTCTCGGATTGCACCCAAATTGGCCTCGAATGAGCCAACAATGTACAAACGAGTTTTCCTTCTTCGTTAAGCACAACCAAACAATTTTGTTGAGGCAAAAATCTAGCGTATTTTATTATTAAGTAACCCACACGGTTAGAAGTCAAACGAAGTCCATTTGGTCACTCAAATCCTCGTATTCTCGGATGGCACCCAATTTGGCTCCAATTGAGCATACAACGTACAAACGAGTTTTCCTTCTTCGTTAAGCACACCCAAACAATTTTGTTGAAGCTAACATCTAACGTATGTCATTATTAAGCAACCCACACGGTTAGAAGTCAAACGAAGTCCATTTGGTCACTCAAATCCTCTTATTTTCGGATTGCACCCAATTTTACTCCAATTGAGCATACAACGTACAAACGAGTTTTCCTTCTTCGTTAAACAAAACCAAACAATTTTGTTGGGGCCAACATATATCGTATGTCATTATTAAGTAACCCACGCGGTTAGAAGTCACACGAAGTCCATTTGGTCACTCAAATCCACGTATTCTCGGATTGCACCCAAATTGGCTCTAATTGAGCATACAATGTACAAACAAGTTTTCCTTCTTCGTTTAGCACAACCAAATAATTTTGTTGTTGCCAAAATCTTTCATATGTAATTATTAAGTAACCCACAGGCTTAAAAGACAAACGAAGTCCATTTGGTCACTCAAATCCTCGGATTCTCGGATTGCACCCAAATTGGCCTTCAATTAGCCTACCACGTACGAACGAGTTTTCCTTCTTCGATAAGCACAACCAAACATTTTTGTTGAGGCCCAAATCTTGCATATTTCATTATTAAGTAATTCACACGGTTAGAATTTAAACGAAGTGCATTTGGTCACTCAAATCCTCGTATTCTAAGATTGCACCCAAATTGGCTTCAATTGAGCATACAACCTACAAACGGGTTTTCCTTCTTCGTTACACACCGCCAATCAATTTTTTCGAAGCCAAATCATTGCATATGTCATTATTAAGTAACCCACACGATTAGAATTCAAGCAAAGTCAATTTGGTCCTTCAAATCCTCGTATTCTCGGATTGCACCCAATTTGGATTGCACCCAAATTGGTTCCAATATAGCATACAATGTACAAACGAGTTTTCCTTCTTCGTTAAACACTACCAAACAATTTGTTGAGTCCAAAATCTTGCATATTTCATTATTAAGTAACTTACGTTGTTAGAAAACAAACGAAGTCCATTTAATCTCTCAAATCCTCATATTCTCGGATTGCACCCAAATTGGCCTCGAACGAGCCCACAATGTACAAACGAGTTTTCCTTCTTCGTTAAGCACAACAAAACAATTTTGTTGTGGCCAACATCTTGCATATGTCATTATTAAGTAACCCACACGGTTAGAAGTCAAACGAAGTCCATTTGGTCACTCAAATCCACGTTTTCTCGTATTGCACCCAAATTGGCTCCAATTGAGAACACAATGTACAAACGAGTTTTCCTTCTTCGTTAAGCTCAACAAAACAATTTTGTTGAGGCCAAAATCTAGCGTATTTCATTATTAAGTAACCCACTCGATTAGAAGTCAAATGAAGCCCATTTGGTCACTCAAATCTTCGTATTCTCGGATTGCACCCAATTTGGCTCCAATTGAGCATACAACGTACAAACGAGTTTTCCTTCTTCGTTAAGGAACACGAAACTATTTTTTTGTGGCCTACATCTAACGTATGTCAATATTCAAAAACCCACGCGGTTAGAAGACAAACGAAGTCCATTTGGTCACTCAAATCCTCGTATTCTCGGATTGCACCATATTTGGCTACAATTGAGCATACAACGTACAAACGAGTTTTCTTTCTTCTTTTATAGCATAACCAAATAATTTTGTTGACACAGAAATATTGCCTATGTCATTATTAACTAACCCACGTGGTTCGAAGTCAAACGAAGTCCATTTGATTACTCAAATCCTCGTATTCTCGGATTGCACCCAAATTGGTTCCAATATAGCATACAAAGTAAAAAAGAGTTTTCCTTCTTCGGTAAGAAAAACCAAAAATTTTGTTGAGGCCAACATCTATCGTATGTCATTATTAAGTAGCCCACGCGGTTAGAAGTCAAACGAAGTCCATTTTTTCACTCAGACCCACGTATTCTCGGATTGCACCAAAATTGGCTCTAATTGTGCATACAACGTACAAACGAGTTTTCCTTCTTCGTTAAGCACAACCAAACGATTTTGTTGTTGCCAAAATCTTGCATATTTAATTATTAAGTAACCCACAGGCTTAGAAGAAAAACGAAGTCCATTTGGTCACTCAAATCCTCGTATTCTCGGATTGCACCCAAATTGGCCTCCAATTAGCCTACAACGTACGAACGAGTTTTCCTTCTTCGTTAAGCACAACCAAACATTTTTGTTGAGGCCAAAATCTTGCATATTTCATTATTAAGTAACCCACACGGTTAGTATTTAAATGAAGTGCATTTGGTCACTCAAATCCTCGTATTCTAGGATTGCACCCAAATTGGCTCCAATTGAGCATACAACGTACAAACGAGTTTTCCTTCTTCGTTAAACACTACCAAACAATTTGTAGAGTCCAAAATCTTGTATATTTCATTATTAAGTAACTGACGTTGTTAGAAGACAAACGAAGTCCATTTAGTCACTCAAATCCTCATATTCTCGGATTGCACCCAAATTGGCCTCGAATGAGCCAACAATGTACAAACAAGTTTTCCTTCTTCGTTAAGCACAACCAAACAATTTTGTTGAGGCAAAAATCTAGCGTATTTCATTATTAAGTAACCCACACGGTTAGAAGTCAAACGATGTCCATTTGGTCACTCAAATCCTCGTATTCTCGGATGGCACCCAATTTGGCTCCAATTGAGCATACAACGTACAAACGAGTTTTCCTTCTTCGTTAAGCACAACCAAAAAATTTTTTTGAGGCTAACATCTAACGTATGTCATTATTAAGCAACCCACACGGTTAGAAGTCAAACGAAGTCAATTTGGTCACTCAAATCCTCTTATTTTCGGATTGCACCCAATTTTACTCCAATTGAGCATACAACATACAAATGAGTTTTCCTTCTTCGTTAAACAAAACCAAACAATTTTGTTGGGGCCAACATATATCGTATGTCATTATTAAGTAACCCACGCGGTTAGAAGTCACACGAAGTCCATTTGGTCACTCAAATCCACGTATTCTCGGATTGCACCCAAATTGGCTCTAATTGAGCATACAATGTACAAACAAGTTTTCCTTCTTCGTTTAGCACAACCAAATAATTTTGTTGTTGCCAAAATCTTTCATATGTAATTATTAAGTAACCCACAGGCTTAGAAGACAAACGAAGTCCATTTGGTCACTCAAATCTTCGTATTCTCGGATTGCACCGAAATTGGCCTCCAATTTGCCTACAACGAACGAACGAGTTTTCCTTCTTCGATAAGCACAACCAAACATTTTTGTTGTGGCAAAAATCTTGCATATTTCATTATGAAGTAACCCACACGGTTAGAATTTCAATGAAGTACATTTGGTCAATCAAATCCTCGTATTCTAAGATTGCACCCAAATTGGCTCCAATTAAGCATACAACCTACAAACGAGTTTTCCTTCTTCGTTACACACCGCCAATCAATTTTTTCGAAGCCAAATCATTGCATATGTCATTATTATGTAACCCACACTGTTAGAATTCAAACTAAGTCAATTTGGTCCTTCAAATCCTCGTATTCTCGGATTGCACCCAAATTGGTTCCAATATAGCATACAATGTACAAACGAGTTTTCCTTCTTCGTTAAACACTACCAAACAATTTGTTGAGTCCAAAATCTTGCATATTTAATTATTAAGTAACTTACGTTGTTAGAAGACAAACGAAGTCCATTTAGTCACTCAAATCCTCATATTCTCGGATTGCACCCAATTTGGCCTCGAACGAGCCTACAATGTACAAACGATTTTTCCTTCTTCGTTAAGCACAACAAAACAATTTTGTTGAGGCCAACATGTTGCATATGTCATTATTAAGTATCCCACACGGTTAGATGTCAAACGAAGTCCATTTGGTCACTCAAATCCACGTTTTCTCGTATTGCACCCAAATTGTCTCCAATTGAGCATACAATGTACAAACGAGTTTTCCTTCTTCGTTAAGCACAACAAAACAATTTTGTTGAGGCCAAAATCTAGCTTATTTCATTATTAAGTAACCCACTCGGTTAGAAGTCAAACGAAGCCCATTTTATCACTCAAATCCTCGTATTCTCGGATTGCACCCAATTTGGCTCCAATTGAGCATACAACGTACAAACGAGTTTTCCTTCTTCGTTACGGAAAACGAAACTATTTTTTTGATGCCAACATATAACGTATGTCAATATTTAAAAACCCACGCGGTTAGATAGCAAACAAAGTCCATTTGGTCACTCAAATCCTCGTATTCTCGGATTGCACCCTATTTGGCTACAATTGAGCATACAACGTACAAACGAGTTTTCTTTCTTCGTTTATAGCATAACCAAATAATTATGTTGAGACAAAAATCTTGCCTATGTCATTATTTACTAACCCACATGGTTCAAAGTTAAACGAAGTCCATTTGATTACTCAAATCCTCATATTCTCGGATTGCACCCAAATTGGTTCCAATATAGCATACAAAGTAAAAAAGAGTTTTCCTTCTTCGGTAAGAAAAACCAAAAATTTTGTTGAGGCCAACATCTATCGTATGTCATTATTAAGTAGCCCACGCGGTTAGAAGTCAAACGAAGTCAATTTTTTCACTCAAACCCACGTATTCTCGGATTGCACCAAAATTGGCTCTAATTGTGCATACAACGTACAAACGAGTTTTCCTTCTTCGTTAAGCCCAACCAAACAATTTTGTTGATGCCAAAATCTTGCATATTTAATTATTAAGTAACCCACAGGCTTAGAAGACAAACGAAGTCCATTTGGTCACTCAAATCCTCGTATTCTCGGATTGCACCCAAATTGGCCTCCAATTAGCCTACAACGTACGAACGAGTTTTCCTTCTTCGTTAAGCACAACCAAACATTTTTGTTGAGGCCAAAATCTTGCATATTTCATTATTAAGTAACCCACACGGTTAGTATTTAAATGAAGTGCATTTGGTCACTCAAATCCTCGTATTCTAGGATTACACCCAAATTGGCTCCAATTGAGCATACAACGTACAAACGAGTTTTCCTTCTTCGTTAAACACTACCAAACAATTTGTAGAGTCCAAAATCTTGTATATTTCATTATTAAGTAACTGACGTTGTTAGAAGACAAACGAAGTCCATTTAGTCACTCAAATCCTCATATTCTCGGATTGCACCCAAATTGGCCTCGAATGAGCCAACAATGTACAAACGAGTTTTCCTTCTTCGTTAAGCACAACCAAACAATTTTGTTGAGGCAAAAATCTAGCATATTTCATTATTAAGTAACCCACACGGTTAGAAGTCAAACGAAGTCCATTTGGTCACTCAAATCCTCGTATTCTCGGATGGCACCCAATTTGGCTCCAATTGAGCATACAACGTACAAACGAGTTTTCCTTCTTCGTTAAGCACAACCAAACAATTTTGTTGAAGCTAACATCTAACGTATGTCATTATTAAGCAACCCACACGGTTAGAAGTCAAACGAAGTCCATTTGGTCACTCAAATCCTCTTATTTTCGGATTGCACCCAATTTTACTCCAATTGAGCATACAACGTACAAACGAGTTTTCCTTCTTCGTTAAACAAAACCAAACAATTTTGTTGGGGCCAACATATATCGTATGTCATTATTAAGTAACCCACGCGGTTAGAAGTCACACGAAGTCCATTTGGTCACTCAAATCCACGTATTCTCGGATTGCACCCAAATTGGCTCTAATTGAGCATACAATGTACAAACAAGTTTTCCTTCTTCGTTTAGCACAACCAAATAATTTTGTTGTTGCCAAAATCTTTCATATGTAATTATTAAGTAACCCACAGGCTTAAAAGACAAACGAAGTCCATTTGGTCACTCAAATCCTCGGATTCTCGGATTGCACCCAAATTGGCCTTCAATTAGCCTACAACGTACGAACGAGTTTTCCTTCTTCGATAAGCACAACCAAACATTTTTGTTGAGGCCCAAATCTTGCATATTTCATTATTAAGTAATTCACACGGTTAGAATTTAAACGAAGTGCATTTGGTCATTCAAATCCTCGTATTCTAAGATTGCACCCAAATTGGCTCCAATTGAGCATACAACCTACAAACGGGTTTTCCTTCTTCGTTACACACCGCCAATCAATTTTTTCGAAGCCAAATCATTGCATATGTCATTATTAAGTAACCCACACGATTAGAATTCAAACAAAGTCAATTTGGTCCTTCAAATCCTCGTATTCTCGGATTGCACCCAATTTGGATTGCACCCAAATTGGTTCCAATATAGCATACAATGTACAAACGAGTTTTCCTTCTTCGTTAAACACTACCAAACAATTTGTTGAGTCCAAAATCTTGCATATTTCATTATTAAGTAACTTACGTTGTTAGAAAACAAACGAAGTCCATTTAATCTCTCAAATCCTCATATTCTCGGATTGCACCCAAATTGGCCTCGAACGAGCCCACAATGTACAAACGAGTTTTCCTTCTTCGTTAAGCACAACAAAACAATTTTGTTGTGGCCAACATCTTGCATATGTCATTATTAAGTAACCCACACGGTTAGAAGTCAAACGAAGTCCATTTGGTCACTCAAATCCACGTTTTCTCGTATTGCACCCAAATTGGCTCCAATTGAGAACACAATGTACAAACGAGTTTTCCTTCTTCGTTAAGCTCAACAAAACAATTTTGTTGAGGCCAAAATCTAGCGTATTTCATTATTAAGTAACCCACTCGATTAGAAGTCAAATGAAGCCCATTTGGTCACTCAAATCTTCGTATTCTCGGATTGCACCCAATTTGGCTCCAATTGAGCATACAACGTACAAACGAGTTTTCCTTCTTCGTTAAGGAACACGAAACTATTTTTTTGTGGCCTACATCTAACGTATGTCAATATTCAAAAACCCACGCGGTTAGAAGACAAACGAAGTCCATTTGGTCACTCAAATCCTCGTATTCTCGGATTGCACCATATTTGGCTACAATTGAGCATACAACGTACAAACGAGTTTTCTTTCTTCGTTTATAGCATAACCAAATAATTTTGTTGACACAGAAATATTGCCTATGTCATTATTAACTAACCCACGTGGTTCGAAGTCAAACGAAGTCCATTTGATTACTCAAATCCTCGTATTCTCGGATTGCACCCAAATTGGTTCCAATATAGCATACAAAGTAAAAAAGAGTTTTCCTTCTTCGGTAAGAAAAACCAAAAATTTTGTTGAGGCCAACATCTATCGTATGTCATTATTAAGTAGCCCACGCGGTTAGAAGTCAAACGAAGTCCATTTTTTCACTCAAACACACGTATTCTCGGATTGCACCAAAATTGGCTCTAATTGTGCATACAACGTACAAACGAGTTTTCCTTCTTCGTTAAGCACAACCAAACGATTTTGTTGTTGCCAAAATCTTGCATATTTAATTATTAAGTAACCCACAGGCTTAGAAGAAAAACGAAGTCCATTTGGTCACTCAAATCCTCGTATTCTCGGATTGCACCCAAATTGGCCTCCAATTAGCCTACAACGTACGAACGAGTTTTCCTTCTTCGTTAAGCACAACCAAACATTTTTGTTGAGGCCAAAATCTTGCATATTTCATTATTAAGTAACCCACACGGTTAGTATTTAAATGAAGTGCATTTGGTCACTCAAATCCTCGTATTCTAGGATTGCACCCAAATTGGCTCCAATTGAGCATACAACGTACAAACGAGTTTTCCTTCTTCGTTAAACACTACCAAACAATTTGTAGAGTCCAAAATCTTGTATATTTCATTATTAAGTAACTGACGTTGTTAGAAGACAAACGAAGTCCATTTAGTCACTCAAATCCTCATATTCTCGGATTGCACCCAAATTGGCCTCGAATGAGCCAACAATGTACAAACGAGTTTTCCTTCTTCGTTAAGCACAACCAAACAATTTTGTTGAGGCAAAAATCTAGCGTATTTCATTATTAAGTAACCCACACGGTTAGAAGTCAAACGATGTCCATTTGGTCACTCAAATCCTCGTATTCTCGGATGGCACCCAATTTGGCTCCAATTGAGCATACAACGTACAAACGAGTTTTCCTTCTTCGTTAAGCACAACCAAACAATTTTTTTGAGGCTAACATCTAACGTATGTCATTATTAAGCAACCCACACGGTTAGAAGTCAAACGAAGTCCATTTGGTCACTCAAATCCTCTTATTTTCGGATTGCACCCAATTTTACTCCAATTGAGCATACAACATACAAATGAGTTTTCCTTCTTCGTTAAACAAAACCAAACAATTTTGTTGGGGCCAACATATATCGTGTGTCATTATTAAGTAACCCACGCGGTTAGAAGTCACACGAAGTCCATTTGGTCACTCAAATCCACGTATTCTCGGATTGCACCCAAATTGGCTCTAATTGAGCATACAATGTACAAACAAGTTTTCCTTCTTCGTTTAGCACAACCAAATAATTTTGTTTTTGCCAAAATCTTTCATATGTAATTATTAAGTAACCCACAGGCTTAGAAGACAAACGAAGTCCATTTGGTCACTCAAATCTTCGTATTCTCGGATTGCACCGAAATTGGCCTCCAATTTGCCTACAACGAACGAACGAGTTTTCCTTCTTCGATAAGCACAACCAAACATTTTTGTTGTGGCAAAAATCTTGCATATTTCATTATGAAGTAACCCACACGGTTAGAATTTCAATGAAGTACATTTGGTCAATCAAATCCTCGTATTCTAAGATTGCACCCAAATTGGCTCCAATTAAGCATACAACCTACAAACGAGTTTTCCTTCTTCGTTACACACCGCCAATCAATTTTTTCGAAGCCAAATCATTGCATATGTCATTATTATGTAACCCACACTGTTAGAATTCAAACTAAGTCAATTTGGTCCTTCAAATCCTCGTATTCTCGGATTGCACCCAAATTGGTTCCAATATAGCATACAATGTACAAACGAGTTTTCCTTCTTCGTTAAACACTACCAAACAATTTGTTGAGTCCAAAATCTTGCATATTTAATTATTAAGTAACTTACGTTGTTAGAAGACAAACGAAGTCCATTTAGTCACTCAAATCCTCATATTCTCGGATTGCACCCAATTTGGCCTCGAACGAGCCTACAATGTACAAACGATTTTTCCTTCTTCGTTAAGCACAACAAAACAATTTTGTTGAGGCCAACATGTTGCATATGTCATTATTAAGTATCCCACACGGTTAGATGTCAAACGAAGTCCATTTGGTCACTCAAATCCACGTTTTCTCGTATTGCACCCAAATTGTCTCCAATTGAGCATACAATGTACAAACGAGTTTTCCTTCTTCGTTAAGCACAACAAAACAATTTTGTTGAGGCCAAAATCTAGCTTATTTCATTATTAAGTAACCCACTCGGTTAGAAGTCAAACGAAGCCCATTTTATCACTCAAATCCTCGTATTCTCGGATTGCACCCAATTTGGCTCCAATTGAGCATACAACGTACAAACGAGTTTTCCTTCTTCGTTACGGAAAACGAAACTATTTTTTTGATGCCAACATATAACGTATGTCAATATTTAAAAACCCACGCGGTTAGATAGCAAACAAAGTCCATTTGGTCACTCAAATCCTCGTATTCTCGGATTGCACCCTATTTGGCTACAATTGAGCATACAACGTACAAACGAGTTTTCTTTCTTCGTTTATAGCATAACCAAATAATTATGTTGAGACAAAAATCTTGCCTATGTCATTATTTACTAACCCACATGGTTCAAAGTTAAACGAAGTCCATTTGATTACTCAAATCCTCATATTCTCGGATTGCACCCAAATTGGTTCCAATATAGCATACAAAGTAAAAAAGAGTTTTCCTTCTTCGGTAAGAAAAACCAAAAATTTTGTTGAGGCCAACATCTATCGTATGTCATTATTAAGTAGCCCACGCGGTTAGAAGTCAAACGAAGTCAATTTTTTCACTCAAACCCACGTATTCTCGGATTGCACCAAAATTGGCTCTAATTGTGCATACAACGTACAAACGAGTTTTCCTTCTTCGTTAAGCCCAACCAAACAATTTTGTTGATGCCAAAATCTTGCATATTTAATTATTAAGTAACCCACAGGCTTAGAAGACAAACGAAGTCCATTTGGTCACTCAAATCCTCGTATTCTCGGATTGCACCCAAATTGGCCTCCAATTAGCCTACAATGTACGAACGAGTTTTCCTTCTTTGTTAAGCACAACCAAAAATTTTTGTTGAGGCCAAAATCTTGCATATTTCATTATTAAGTAACCCACACGGTTAGTATTTAAACGAAGTGCATTTGGTCACTCAAATCCTCGTATTCTAGGATTGCACCCAAATTGGCTCCAATTGAGCATACAACGTACAAACTAGTTTTCCTTCTTCGTTCCTCACCGCCAATCAATTTTTTTGAAGCCAAATCATTTCATATGTCATTATTAAGTAACCCACACGGTTAGAATTCAAACAAAGTCCATTTGGTCATTCAAATCCTCATATTCTCGGATTGCACCCAATTTGGCTCCAATTGAGCATACAACGTACAAACGAGTTTTCCTTCTTCGTTAAGCAAAACCAAACAATTTTGTTGTGGCCAACATATATCGTATGTCATTATTAAGTAACCCACACGGTTAGAAGTCAAACGAAGTCCATTTGGTCACTCAAATCCACGTATTCTCGGATTGCACCCAAATTGGCTCTAATTGAGCATACAATGTACAAATAAGTTTTCCTTCTTCACTTAGCACAACCAAATAATTTTGTTGTTGCCAAAAGCTTTAATATGTAATTATTAAGTAACCCACAGGCTTAAAATACAAACGAAGTCCATTTGGTCACTCAAATCCTCGTATTCTCGGATTGCACCCAAATTGGCCTCCAATTAGCCTACAACGTACGAACGAGTTTTCCTTCTTCGATAAGCACAACCAAACATTTTTGTTGAGGCCAAAATCTTGCATATTTCATTATTAAGTAATTCACACGGTTAGAATTTAAACGAATTGCATTTGGTCACTCAAATCCTCGTATTCTAAGATTGCACCCAAATTGGCTCCAATTGAGCATACAACCTACAAACGGGTTTTCCTTCTTCGTTACACACCGCCAATCAATTTTTTCGAAGCCAAATCATTGCATATGTCATTATTAAGTAACCCACACGATTAGAATTCAAACAAAGTCAATTTGGTCCTTCAAATCCTCGTATTCTCGGATTGCACCCAAATTGGTTCCAATATAGCATACAATGTACAAACGAGTTTTCCTTCTTCGTTAAACACTACCAAACATTTTTGTTGAGGCCAAAATCTTGCATATTTCATTATTAAGTAACCCACACGGTTAGTATTTAAATGAAGTGCATTTGGTCACTCAAATCCTCGTATTCTAGGATTGCACCCAAATTGGCTCCAATTGAGCGTACAACGTACAAACGAGTTTTCCTTCTTCGTTAAACACTACCAAACAATTTGTAGAGTCCAAAATCTTGTATATTTCATTATTAAGTAACTGACGTTGTTAGAAGACAAACGAAGTCCATTTAGTCACTCAAATCCTCATATTCTCGGATTGCACCCAAATTGGCCTCGAATGAGCCAACAATGTACAAACGAGTTTTCCTTCTTCGTTAAGCACAACCAAACAATTTTGTTGAGGCAAAAATCTTGCGTATTTCATTATTAAGTAACCCACACGGTTAGAAGTCAAACGAAGTCCATTTGGTCACTCAAATCCTCGTATTCTCGGATGGCACCCAATTTGGCTCCAATTGAGCATACAACGTACAAACGAGTTTTCCTTCTTCGTTAAGCACAACCAAACAATTTTGTTGAGGCCAACATCTAACGTATGTCATTATTAAGCAGCCCATACGGTTAGAAGTCAAACGAAGTCCATTTGGTCACTCAAATCCTCTTATTTTCGGATTGCACCCAATTTTACTCCAATTGAGCATACAACGTACAAACGAGTTTTCCTTCTTCGTTAAACAAAACCAAACAATTTTGTGGGGGCCAACATATATCGTATGTCATTATTAAGTAACCCACGCGGTTAGAAGTCACACGAAGTCCATTTGGTCACTCAAATCCACGTATTCTCGGATTGCACCCAAATTGGCTCTAATTGAGCATACAGTGTACACTACACCAAAAGGGCCATTTAGCTACGCCGAGCTGCCCACATTTTTAAACCGTTGGTGTATTTGCCACGGCCAAAAACCGTAGCTATAAAGTACCAACGGCTTAAAACCGTGGGTAATAAACAACCTGGCCACGGTTTACAACCGTTGGTATAGTTGGCACGGCTACAAACCGTGGCTAATATTAGCAACGGCTCCAGGCCGTGGGAATTATTCGCAACGGCTAAAAACCGTTGCAAAAAAAAATTTAGCAACGGTTATGAACCGTGGCTAGAGCTAGCAACGGCTCAAAACCGTTGCAACAAAAAAATTTAGCAACGGTTTTAAACCGTGGCTAGAGCAAGCAACGGCTCAAAACCGTTGCAAAAAAAAAAGTTAGCAACGGTTCTAAACCGTGGCTAGATATAGCAACGGCTCAAAACCGTTGCAAAAACAAATTTAGCATCGGTTTTAAACCGTGGCTAGCTTTAGCAACGGCTAAAAACCGTGGCTACATGAAAAGCTAAAAAAATTGGGCGGACTATTTTGGCGCTCGACCTTCCCTCCATTCGACTTCCATCGACAAAAACGAAGCTCCCCTTCACAAACCCTCCACTCGACTTCGTCTCCTTCCCTGCTCCCTCCCTCGACTCGACTTCCCTGCTGCTTCTCCTTCCCTGCTCCCTCCCTCGACTTCCCTCCTCCCCTCCTTCCCTGCTCCCTCGACTTACCTGCTCCTCCCTCGACTTCAATCGACTTCCCTCGACTTCAAAATCGATCAACCACTGCAACCGAACAGGTACTCTCTCTCTCACTCTCTTTTATTTATGATGAAATTAGGGTTCTCTTTTATTTATGATGAAATTAGGGAATCAATCTCTGACCTAACTAGCATGAAATTAGCCACTGCAATCGATGATTGTTTTTTTATTGATGTCTGACCTAACTAGCATGAAACTTAAAAGCTGGAATCAATCTCCTTTTGGCAATATTCTTATTCTTATCAATATTCTTATTTATGTACTTTGTTATTTGTTGAATTTTACCCTCTAATGGTTGATGGATTCTCGTATTCAGCACGAATGCACCATTTAGTTGGACAACCAGTGACTTGAACAATAGAGCTTTTTTCAAGTCAAAAGACATACCTTCATTGAGGGCTGCGTGGCTGCGTGAGTGGCTTCCTTAAGTGGCCTTACATAAACTTCTTACATTTTTTTTAAATGCCTTTATTACAATCCATTCTTATGTTTGGCAATGGACTGAATCTGTTCAAGGGTCATTAGAATTCTCGTGTGTTAATTCATTTGTGGTATTAGGGTATAAAGTCATTTTTAGCGAAAATAATAGATTAACATGGAAATGAAAACCCAAGGATCCAAGAATATTGGAATTGCCAATAGCTAGCTATTTCATCAATGATATATTGCTTCCTTGTGCCATGCAACAAGAACATTGACATGTTAGTGATATGTACCAATAACTGTGTTTTTAAATATGAAGTGGTGTTTTCAAATTTCAATCTGCGATACATTTGCCATGTGATAGGTGATACAATTCATGATGCACTAAGCAGTTGGTTGCTGGTGTTGTAAGGTATTGGTTTTGGTGTTGTCTTTGACTGTTTGCTTCAAATTTTTATGTAGGCATAGTGACTTTAATGCAGCAGCAAAGGATGCTGGGGGCTTATCAGTTGTAGAAGATGATATGGCAGATGTTTATCCTCTACAACTTAGACTCTCTGTTTTGTGGGACACAAATTCATTGGCAGTAAAGATAAGCAAAAAGGTCAGTTCTAGTAATTGTATCTTCTTTTCTTGTTTTTTTCCCATTCTTATTTCGAGGCTTGTTAAGTTATTCATTCTATTCCAGACGATGAATGATTCTCTTTCATATATAATGTGTTATAGGCCTTGTTATCTGAAACTTCTTTTATGGTTTGCCTCAAATGGAGCTTTTAGATATAAATTTTTTGGTTAAAAAATGGATGTGCTTGTCTGCTTGTAACGAACTCTGAAAGAAGTTTATTGTTTGTGAACCAAATTTATTATGGTGTTGTCAAGTGGGTTAGACTTGATATTTTGATTGGGGGAAATTATGCATCTGTTTAAATTAGTGTTGTATTTTCTCCAGATTTTTGTGATGTAGAGTGAAATAGGATTTTGACTGTTGATTTGAAGGCATTTTTCACACTGAAGCTTCTAGTTTAATTTATTCCGAGGTAGCAACAAGGGCATTTATGTATGAAAAAAGAGAGGCCCAAACGCATTCAACAAAAAACGTGAAACCGAGGGGGTAGATATTGTTGATTTAATTATTATGGAGATAGTTTATTTCAGTAACAGAGGCAGTGGAGAGAGCTCAATTCTGATTCTATTCTTTTTTAGATAGGAGGTGGTGGTTCGGGGGGGGTGGGGGGGTAAACTTCAAAAGCCTTTATTTTCTTTTGGATAATACCCCTTTATGGCCAATGTCTAGAATTGACAATGGACCATGAAGACTTAATATCCCATTTGTTCTAAACTCTTAAAAGCAATAATGGGACAATATTTTTGTATTTCAAACTTGGATCCGGTTTATAAAATTTAGATCCTATAGTTATTGGGCTGAACTAAATAGCTGCGATCCAATTAGTACTTTTTGGAGCAATGCATGTTTATGGAGTATCTGAGAAGTGAGTAACACTCAATAAACATAAATTTAATGTACCATGCCATTTTGAAGTGGGGCAACAATACTAATGTTTTTAATAAAAAAAAATGGTGATTCTAATTCACATTAAAAAAATTAGAGACATTTGGTCTAGAAAAGTAATATACATATCGGTCATATGCACTGTTGGAATGCATTTTTAACCTTCTAGGGGCATCATCAACTGCAAGGTTTTTTTTTTTAAATACCAGAGCTGAAATGTTGCTCCTTACCTTTTGTTGTTTACAATTTCTTTAATAAGTTTTTGCTTACTTTCCAGAGGAACACAAACTAAATGAAGACCTTCAGAAGGAAGTCCATATTTTAAAGTTGAGCAAGGATACAGTAAGTTTTACTTCAATTTCTAGAACTTAACTAATTTATTGTTGATGAGATGCATAATGTAGTCCACGCTGGCACCTTTCCAGGTTTTTTTTTTGTTGATTACAGTCTATTACCATGTTTTTATGTTTCACTAAATGACCCTTGATCATTGGCTACCTGATGTTTTATGCATATCTGTCCTAGGTACATTTATACCCAGTCAATTAGTTGAAAGATTGACTTATTGAAAGGGAACCCTTATGAATCTTGATCAAAATACGCTTTGGTGTAATTCTTCTATGTAACACTGGCAAATACATGTCAGTGACGAACTTGGGTATGGGCCGTATGGCATGTCAGACATGTTAACCAAATTACCAACCAAATTGAGGGTGCAATATTTTCACTTTTATAAACTTCATTTTGTTAGTCATTTTTAAATTGATCATTTTCTATATTGCCATATATTCATAAGTCATAACATTCATATTTTTTTTCCCCCTTAAGCGTGGAGTACTTGTCCTGGCTACAAAGCTTATATTTTGGTTGTTATTGTTTATATATTTCTTGTGGAAGTGAAGAGTCTTTGATACAAAGGTTTGATTGTGTTTGTCTAGTTGACTTAACTGTTTGGTAGTTCAATCTGGAAATATAAAACCCAAGAACTAAACAATAGGAAATTTGATGTTCATTACCTTAAAACAAGAGGCTATATGTCCCCTCTCTCTTACCTTCCCCCTCACTTGCATGGTTCCCCATGTACCCTTGGTGAATGGATAATATTAATGAATAGTTATTTATGATAATTATGTGTGTTTATCTTTGTGTCTGTTGATTATTGACCATCTTCGTGTTTACCATGTGCCTTTCGGTAGAATTCTTTCTAATTTCTATGATTTTTATGTCTTTAGGGGCAGAAGTCTGTGGCAGAGATGACAGCTTTACAAAATGAATTGAATGAAAAAATATTAGAAATAAAGCAACTGCAATTAGAGTTGACTAGAAGGAATGATGAAGAGCAAGAAGTTGAAAGTGCTGAAATTTTAAAAGGAGTGATTGCAACCCTAGAGAAGGAGAACATCAAGCTTAAGGTTACTTGTGACGCCCTGTAATTTTGTTATGTTCAATCGAGTTCTGCATAACTGGCATTTTTTAGTTGTGGAGTCTTGAAACTGTTATATGTATATTGGATTGGCATTCTTGTATAGACTCATTTTTTAGGTTGTATATATAACAATGCTTTTTCTTAGTTATTGAGGAATTAAAACCCATCAATTCAATAATCCCATTGTCTATTTGATTAGGTATTGGTTTTACTAAAATTTGGATGCTTATGCTTTTACTCATTTGATAGCAAAAAAAATAAATAAATAAATAAAATTTTAAAAAAAAAAATTTGCCACGGTTTTAAATCGTGGCTAACTATTGCTACGGCTAAAAACCGTTGTTATTTCTCACTGTTTAGCCACGGCTTAAAATCGTGGCTAGGGTTAGCCACGGCTAAAAACCGTTGCTACCTTGTTAGCCACGGTTTAAAACCGTTGCTAATATCTACACCTTGTCACGGCTTAAAACCGTGGCTATTTTTGCCACGGCTAAAAACCGTTGCTATTCTTCTTGCAACGGTTTAAAACCGTGGCTAAATGCTGAAAATCACCACCCCTACTCAAGCATAAAACCGTTGCTACAATGTTTAGCAACGGTTTATAGCCGTTACAACAAATTTCGCGACGCCTCTGTAGCCTACGGCTCTTAGCCGTGGCAATGGGTTACGCCCACGGTACAGAACCGTTGCTAATGGGGGTTTTTGGTGTAGTGGTACAAACAAGTTTTCCTTCTTCGTTTAGCACAACCAAATAATTTTTTTGTTGCCAAAACTTTCATATATAGTTATTAAGTAACCCACAGGCTTAGAAGACAAACGAAGTCCATTTGGTCACTCAAATCCTCATATTCTCGGATTGCACCCAAATTGGCCTCCAATTAGCCTACAACGTACGAACGAGTTTTCCTTCTTCGATAAGCACAACCAAACATTTTTGTTGAGGCCAAAATCTTGCATATTTCATTATTAAGTAACCCACACGGTTAGTATTTAAACGAAGTGCATTTGGTCACTCAAATCCTCGTATTCTAAGATTGCACCCAAATTGGCTCCAATTGAGCATACAACCTACAAACGAGTTTTACTTCTTCGTTACACACCGCCAATCAATTTTTTCGAAGCCAAATCATTGCATATGTCATTATTAAGTAACCCACACGATTAGAATTTAAAAAAAGTCAATTTGGTCCTTCAAATCCTCGTATTCTCGGATTGCACCCAAATTGGTTCCAATATAGCATACAATGTACAAACGAGTTTTCCTTCTTCGTTAAACACTACGAAACAATTGGTTGAGTCCAAAATATTGCATATTTCATTATTAAGTAACTTACGTTGTTAGAAGACAAACAAAGTCCATTTAGTCACTCAAATCCTCATATTCTCGGATTGCACCCAAATTGGCCTCGAACGAGCCTACAATGTACAAACGAGTTTTCCTTCTTCGTGAAGCACAACAAAACAATTTTGTTGAGGCCAACATCTTGCATATGTCATTATTAAGTAACCCACACGGTTATAAGTCAAACGAAGTCCATTTGGTCACTCAAATCCACGTTTTCTCATATTACACCCAAATTGGCTCCAATTGAGCATACAATGTACAAACGAGTTTTCCTTCTTCGTTAAGCACAACAAAACAATTTTGTTGAGTAAAAAATCTAGCGTATTTCATTATTAAGTAACCCACTCGGTTAGAAGTCAAACGAAGCCCATTTGGTCACTCAAATCCTCGTATTCTCGGATTGCACCCAATTTGGCTCCAATTGAGCATACAACGTACAAACGAGTTTTCCTTCTTCGTTAAGGAAAACGAAACTATTTTTTTGAGGCCAACATCTAACGTATGTCAATATTCAAAAACCCACGCGGTTAGAAGACAAACGAAGTCCATTTGGTCACTCAAATCCTCGTATTCTCGGATTGCACCCTATTTGGCTACAATTGAGCATACAACGTACAAACGAGTTTTCTTTCTTCGTTTATAACATAACCAAATAATTTTGTTGAGACAAAAATCTTGCCTATGTCATTATTAACTAACCCACGTGGTTCGAAGTCAAACGAAGTCCATTTGATTACTCAAATCCTCGTATTCTCGGATTGCACCCAAATTGGTTCCAATATAGCATACAAAGTAAAAAAGAGTTTTCCTTCTTCGGTAAGAAAAACCAAAAATTTTGTCGAGGCCAACATCTATCGTATGTCATTATTAAGTAGCCCACACGGTTAGAAGTCAAACGAAGTCCATTTTTTCACTCAAATGCACGTATTCTCGGATTGCACCCAAATTGGCTCCAATTGAGCATACAATGTACAAACAAGTTTTCCTTCTTCGTTTAGCACAACCAAATAATTTTGTTGCGACCAAAATCTTGCCTATGTCATTATTAAGTAACCCACGTGGTTCGAAGTCAAACGAAGTCCATTTGGTTACTCAAATCCTCGTATTCTTGGATTGCACCAAAATTGGCTCTAATTGTGCATACAACGTACAAACGAGTTTTCCTTCTTCGTTAAGCACAACCAAACAATTTTGTTGTTGCCAAAATCTCGCATATTTAATTATTAAGTAACCCACAGGCTTAGAAGACAAACGAAGTCCATTTGGTCACTCAAATCCTCGTATTCTCGGATTGCACCCAAATTGGCCTCCAATTAGCCTACAACATACGAACGAGTTTTTCTTCTTCGTTAAGCACAACCAAACATTTTTATTGAGGCCAAAATCTTGCATATTTCATTATTAAGTAACCCACAGGGTTATAATTTAAACAAAGTGCATTTGGTCACTCAAATCCTCGTATTCTAGGATTGCACCCAAATTGGTTCCAATTGAGCATACAACATACAAACTAGTTTTCCTTCTTCGTTCCTCACCGCCAATCAATTTTTTTGAAGCCAAATCATTTCATATGTCATTATTAAGTAACCCACACGGTTAGAATTCAAACAAAATCCATTTGGTCATTCAAATCCTCGTATTCTCGGATTGCACCCAAATTGGTTCCAATTAAGCATACAACGTACAAACGAGTTTTCCTTCTTCGTTAAACACTACCAAACAATTTGTAGAGTCCAAAATCTTACATATTTCATTATTAAGTAACTTACTTTGTTAGAAGACAAACGAAGTCCATTTAGTCACTCAAATCCTCATATTCTCGGATTGCACCCAAATTGTCCTTGAATGAGCCAACAATGTACAAACGAGTTTTCCTTCTTCGTTAAGCACAACCAAACAATTTTGTTGTGGCAGAAATCTAGCGTATTTAATTATTAAGTAACCCACATGGTTAGATCACTACAAGAAAAATTGTGATCAATAGCGTTTAAAAACCGCTATGGTAGGATACCATAGCGGTTTAGTAACCGCTATGACAGTCGGCGCTATAATAGACCCAGGGGCTATTATAGCGGTTTTAAAACGCTATGGTAAGTTTGGCTTTTATAGCGTTTCAAAACCGCTATGGTAGCCTCTGCCATAGCGTTTTAAAACCGCTATAGTAGACTCTGAAACCGCTATGGTAGCCTCTACCATAGCGTTTTAAAAATGCTATAGTAGACTCTGAAACCGCTATGGTAAGTATACATAGCAAATTTTTTTTTTTTTTTTTTTTTATCAAATGACTTTTTATTACATCTCATAAGTTTTACGTCTAGAAAATAAAAATTTAAATGTGCCAAAGTTAAACATTTCCATGAATGGAGGCAAAGTAATGTAATTAATTAATAAACGGTATTACATCGAGTCACAAAATCTATCAAATATTAAAAATAATGTAATTAATAAGATAATGTATTACAATTATGGTACTTGGGATAATGTATTACAATGTGGACAGACTGCCTAAGTGAATTCACAATTTGGAAAGTTGTCGAGCTGTCTAGACCAGTAGATATTTCATCCATGAACAAAGCCTTTGCTGTTCCTACAAGCATCTCACCTGCAATTTAACCAGATTTTAGATTATCTAATCTAGAACCAGGGGTTTCTAAAGTTCAAGAATTAAGATACTCCAATAATTTTGATTCGTTCTAGCTTACCTTAAATGTTGTATTAAGCCTATTGTTGTTTCCAGGATCAACACTTGAATCACCAAACACCAAAATGCATGAAACATTTTTTGGAGCAACGCCTACACCACATTGTCCGCTGATGGATTCAGCACAAGTTGAAATGGTAAACATAATGACAATAAGCAGCAGCATCAACATGGTTGCCTTCATGGTCATATGCGAAGTTTGCACACACAAACTGCACAAGAGAACTGATAGGTTTATCTGTGCAAAAAAGCTCACTATATAGGGGGTGAGAGTAGGAATAGTAATAGCCTGATAGGAATAAAGATTAAATCCTAATAGTAATAACCTATTACACAAACAACTTTTAAAGCAAAAACAATTTAAATAAGACCTGGAGCATGCATATTGAGTGGGAGAACACACATTCTGCTCCATGGAAGGAAAAAAAAAAAGAGCATGCACCTTGCTTGTGGCACAATCAATTCCATCAATGTGGATGTTAAGTAATAGAAAACTGCAAATTAACACTATTGTGGGAATTAATTTTGCCATGTCACCATCCTACTGGAATATGGCACGAGGGAAGAAAAAACATATATCCCCCAGTTTCACGTAATTTCATGAGAACCAAAAAGCACAGTCTAACAACAAATTACTATCCTGGAACAGACTGAAAACAAGTGAGAGGTGAGTGTGTATGGGCATTCAAATAAAAAACGAATCAAAATACTTGTTGCCAAGGAGAAAACGCCCACTGCTGAGAGTGATCCTGTCCCTGATTCCCAGTTCCCTATACCTTTGATCCTTTTCCTAAGTAAGTATCAGAAAAAGAAAGGAAATTTAGAAATCAGGAGCAGTGTAGCAGTGAAACAATCTATCAAACCCAGTACACATAAACACTTTAACATGCCCGGAATTCTTACATCCAGTTTTATTAATCCCTTCATATGTTAGAAAATAATAATAAAAGCCAAGAAAGATTACCTTTCTTGAGAAGGTTGCAAAAGGGTTTATGTCATCCTCATATATCTTTTTGTATTTGGATTCAACATCTGAACTGAAGCCATTTTCTATGTCTTCTGATTGCTAAAAACAATCATTAAATAAAATTTATCAAGTATACAAATTACATAAAAAAGAATAGATAGAACAACAAGAATAGCAAAAAAGTACCTTCTTTGAACCTCTAGATACTAGTTTTTCAAGACTGTAGTCTTGACCATAACGGATTTTTCCATAAAGTTTCACATTATCAGCTTTTGTTTTTTCGAGTTCCACAGTCAGAATCCCTATCTTCTCTTTCAACTGCTTCGTTTCCTGAAAATAGTTGTGATTTCAGAAGAATCTTTACAATAATCCAAATTAAATGAAAAAAAGAAAATAATGGCAGACTCCAAGGAAAGGTCAGAATCACCTCCTCTGTATCTCGTAATTGTTTTCAAAACCGGTCACGCTGATTGCATATCACCCTAAGCATTGAGCTCTGACCTTGGTCTGATGAAACATGCTTCTGATCTGCATTCTGATCCCGAGAAATATTTATGCATAGATTAATAGATAATGCCTACTTATAGTGCAAGTATTTTTTAGTAATGCGTATCATATGCAAGTGCAATTTTTTTCTTCTTATGGTTAATGGTGGAAAATATTGAAATACCAAATGTATAAAAACCAACAGCTGTTTACTTTATGACTCAATCAATCACTATCAGATATCCACAAACAATAAATAATGTGTACTGCAGAGGATCTGCAGATGCACCATCAATCACAAGAAAAAAATTAGAGAAAATGCAATGATGACGTCCAAAGGATTGATTTTAGAGATGCAAAGAAGGAAGAAATGAATTTCCCTACCTCAGATATCTCAGCAGGACCTGCCTCCTGAAGATCCCATTCCTCAAAGAGATTATTAGCTTTTCGATCAGTGGAGCTGTAACCCTGAATCAAAAGCAAGTAGCTCATTATGAACAAAGCAACCAAATGAAACTGGAATAAATTTCTGACTTGGAAAGATAGAATAAATACTAATGACAATGATAAATAAATGAGGTGAAGATGAAAATTCAGTCCGGATGAGTCATAACTTCAGTTAAAGTGTGGCATGTGATATTGATCCAAATATCCTAAGTAACACAAAAGTTTGAAACCACAACAGCGTTTGTCTTTTAAGAGTAAAAACAAAATGTAAGAGATGAAACAAACAAATTCCCATACAGGAAAATATCTTAGCCACTTTGTATGGAGAAACGTGCAAGTTTTTAACTTCAAAATATCATCGTCAAGCTTTGCAATGAGCTTTTGTTGCTCAATCTCCTTTGCATTTAGTTCTGCAACCTTCCCTTCAGCTGTTTTCAACAATGATGACTTCTCAGAAAGTTTGACCTGTGTGGCAGAAGTAGAAGAGTACATAAGATAGATGATGCGACAACACATGGGCTAACATGCATCAAAGTGTCTTACTCATATGCCTATATGACTGGATTGCTTCACCACATTTTCTTGTTTGCTGCCCTTTTCTGGTATTCCAGTTATTATTAGATTTAGGGACTAATTAGTTGTTTCCTAATTGGTTAAGGATTTCTGAGGCACCAAGTTATTATTAAGGTCTGTGGTCACAAGAAGAAATGGTTAATCCTTTATTTTTATTTTTGTAGCTTGTGGCAGTGAATTCCCAGGTGAAGAAAGTCACAAGAAAATGAAAGTTAATGAACCACATTTGTGAAGCCTAAACCAAATGGAGTATCACTGAGTTGAAATCTCCTACTCCCAGTTCAGCACTGATATGGACTTACTGGAGGAATATAAAAAAAAAAAAATACTTTATGTGCAGACTGTTTCTAATAAACCAAATCCGAGGTTTATTAGAGATGACATGGAGGAGTAGGAAGATGTCAACACAGGTTTACAAAATGATTTGTTGCTAGATATGCTCATTGACAGGGAAAGTGAGCAGTCATGTGATTCAGTTTGGAACCTTTACTGGATGTGGCAGTAAACATGGCTACCACATTAGCTAGACATTTGCTGCCAAGGAGAATTAAGGAAATGGAGAACATTCCTGCTACTATGTACCCAAATGCCCTTACTTGTAAATTAGAATTTGGTCCCTTGTAGGGAAACTTTGTATCTATCAAAGTATCACAGCCATGTGTGTGAGCTCTTAATAGATTGGACTGATAGAAAGGAAAACCTAAATATGCAATAAAAATGGACTAATACAACTGAATGAAACCTCGTCCTCGTGCCTAAAGAAGCTTAACTAGAAAATTATCATGATCTATTAGAATCTGTCAGGTTGTGTTTCATGTGTTGATTACTTGAGTCTATACACTTTGAATCATACATTTAAGACAAATGAACAGTTCCATTATGTAAATATATAAACACAGGACAAATGAATCATACATTCAAGACAAACGAACAGTTCCATTATATAAATAAATAAACAACAGAGAGAAAGCACAGGACATTTAAGACAACTTTATATTAGATGAATATAGGATATGCCATTGAAACTGAACATGTCTCAAGAATATGCAAGTGTAGAAGTAGAAAGATGTGATCTTATCCAAACTATCCTGTAAGAATAACTAATAATATATGGAGCATATAGATCAATGCCAGTCACATAGTATAGCTACTAAATAATATGACAAAGAGAATGAGCAAATTAACCAAATAAACTTTCTCAGCAAACCATGTGTGAATGATATGCTCAATCCTGGATGACCAAGCTTTGTTGCAAATCTATTAGACCAACCTTCTTGTTACTTGCTGGATCTTCTAATTGTTTCACCAAGGCTGTACCTTCGTCATGAACGTGCTGCAATCAGAGGACTAAAAAAAATCAGAATGTAATCTCATTGCATAGGTTTGGGGATCCTAAATAAACCCCTGCCACATATCAAAACAAACAAACAAAAAAGTGTATAAGAAACAGGGTCAGACCAAGAGTTGCTCTAAAACATTGTTGAGATGTCCTCCACCAAAAAATAACATTATAAGCACAATCAAGCTTAGCATGTTGGAAAGGGATCCTAATTTTGCTGGATTTGCATTAGATTGAATCCTTTGGTAGATATCAAATCTCTTCTATTGTGGTTTTTTTTTCCTGCCTTTGTTTTTGGTTATTATGGGTGTTAATAAGTATTCCCAATTTTTCAAGTTCACCCTACTTGGTAATGATGGATTCACACCTAATTCGCAGGCTCCACCTTGCATTCATATCACAAAAATTGCTAAGAAGAGGATAGATACTACAGGGCACATTCCAGAGATTAATAATATCATCAAAGCTCTGTTAATCAGAACACATTCCAGAGATTTAGGAGAAAAGGAAGCCACAATAAGCATAATAGAAATCAGAACATGTAATACCTTAAACATACAGGGCACATAATGCTGCTAGAAGGGCCTTTCTTTTTTCTGTCCTACTATTACTTCAATTCAATAATATATGCAAATAAACCCTCAACCAGTAATATCATGCAACACCACCCAAGTAAAGTTGCCTTAAATTTTAATGTTGGAAACCCGCTTAGGGTATTGCTAGTTACTAAATATTTTTATTCTTCAAAATCGTGTTTGAATGTATATGAGATGAATAATACATTGATAAGAAAATTATCTGAAGGATGTGCTGATTGAAGTTATGTGCATAGTCCGCAATTATATCTAAAGCATCAAGAGACCATTTACGAAATAAGCTTATCGAGGAAGGAGGGAACTACCTTAGGCATTAAGTTTTCATTCGAACTATCATGAGAAAGAGACATCCAATGCCTTCTCAAGAGCATTCCGTACTGAAAATTGATCCTTTAGCCGATTCTCGAGCTGCAGAATCTGCAAGAAAAACACATATGAGTATGTTAAACTGAAATATTTATCTTAAATCAAAAGAAAAGAGAAAAAAAAATCCTAGAATTAAAACCTCAAGTTAAGAAATGCAAGAAAATATATATATTGACTTTGAGAAAATCATGGAAACATATGTAAATAGCATGCCACACTATCCAAGAAAAACAAAAATGAAATAAACAACTCATAGGACTTATAGATCTTTGGCTTACGAGTTCAATTCCATACCTCTTGCTTCAAAGAAATTTGTAGCTCAATCTTGGGAGATTGTTTCTTCATGGGTTCAGTACATCCGTTTACTGATGCGATAATAATAAATGTGAAGAGGAAGAACAGATTAGAAAATCCTTGAAAGAGAAAAATGGGTGTCTTACCAACTTGTGAAGATGAGACACTTCTGGTGAGATGCCCAAACTCTCTTCCTTGACTTTTCTACAAGATTTACTGCCATCAGCCAAAGAACATAAATCAGCTTCAATAGGATGGAAAAATACACATCTTGCAAAAGATGGGGTTTGAAACAAAAACTATAGTAAACTATTTTTTAATCAAGTGGTGAAACCAAGAAGACCCACTAATCTTTCAAGTACAATCAACCCTCATTAACTTGAACACTTTACCAAAATGCACTCTTATATCCTTATTCAAGATTGACTCTCATTATGGGTAGTTGATTCTCCAATCTAAGTTTTCAAACTCCAATATCCGATTTTGGAAAAACCCCAATCCATTGAAGGAACCCATAAACCAAATTAAAAACTACTAAATATGAGATAATGTATGAATTCATAATGCAAAGAAAAGCTTACCTCTTAGAGCATTCGTGTCTTGGGGTTACTCCCATGAACTTAGATGATTTAGGAATGGATTCATACCACTTGACTTCATGATGTTTAGAACCAGAGCTTGCTTCTGACCCCATTCTTGAGACTTGTCCAAAAATGCTGCAATTTGAGGCAAGATTTGCATCACAACAATGAGACAAGTGTTCACAACAAAATAGACATTTTTCTCATAAAAACAAACACAAACAAGAAATGGGTACCTGAGACAAACCCCTAGTATACAAAAAATCAATCTCAAAAATTGCAAACTCTAGATTTTAGCTATGAGATTCGATTCTCGCTAGCTGGTCATCAAAACCTTCAAGAACAAGTCCCTATCACAAAGATCTAAACCTAAACACCACCACTCTCAACATCCTGAAACATCAATCAAATTCTAATCCAACATCGTCATCTCCCTCCAATGACTCTTCCTCTCACCAACTCACCAAATCGGCAGTCCCAATCTCCACCTTCGGAGTCTGATTCAACTCAACCTTACTTCTCCACCTCCCCCATCCCCCATCCCCCTCCCTCCTCTGATCCTTTCCCTTCTTGAAATTTGCAAATAGAGAAGAACTCACCTGAAGCAGGCGAAGGCGGTGGAATGGCGGATGCGAGTGACGTCGACGGTGGTTCTCTTCTCTGTGTGCGATGGAGACTAAGGGGGAGAGAAAATTAGGGATTTTAGGTTTATATGAAGATCTCTCTCGATTCGTTTTACTAAGTCAAAGAAAATGGAGAAGCAACATCACATATACACAGAGAGATGGAGATAAAAAGACAGGGAGATAAGGCAACAAGAGCGAGAGGGATGGAGAGGGAGTTTTGCTTTTGGTGAGGGAGAGTCGCGAGGGAGGGGAGCGAGACTGAGAGGGAGAAAGACATAGATGTTAGGTCACTTTTTTTATTTCCCGCCTACTCTGTCGCTATTAAAATTTGCGCTCTGTGAAGCAATTGTGGAGCGCGCGTTTATTTTTCACTTCCCGCGTGAGGCCTTTTGGTGAATTCAATCAATTATAGCGTTTTTGTGAAAAACGCTATAAACATTTGCTATCAATGATCACTTTTCTTGTAGTGTGTAGAAGTCAAACGAAGTCCATTTGGTCACTCAAATCCTCGTATTCTCGGATTGCCAATTTGGCTCCAATTGAGCGTACAACGTACAAACGAGTTTTCCTTCTTCGTTAAGAACAACCAAACAATTTTGTTGAGGCCAACATCTAACGTATGTCATTATTAAGCAACCCACAAGGTTAGAAGTCAAACGAAGTCCATTTGGTCACTCAAATCCTCGTATTTTCGGATTGCACCCAATTTTACTCAAATTGAGCATACAACGTACAAATGAGTTTTCCTTCTTCGTTAAGCAAAACCAAACAATTTTCTTGAGGCCAACATATATCGTATGTCATTATTAAGTAACCCACGCCGTTAGAAATCAAACGAAGTCCATTTGGTCACTCAAATCCACGTATTCTCGGATTGCACCCAAAATTGCTCCATTGGAGCATTTAACGTAAAAACGAGTTTTCCTTCTTCGTTAAGCAAAACCAAATTTTTTTTGAGGCCAACATCTATCGTATGTCATTATTAAGTAACTCACGCGGTTAGAAGTCAAACGAAGTCCATTTAGTCTCTCAAATCCACGTATTCTCGGATTGCACCCAAATTGGCTCTAATTGAGCATACAATGTACAAACAAGTTTTCCTTCTTCGTTTAGCACAACCAAATAATTTTGTTGTTGCCAAAATCTTTCATATGTAATTATTAAGTAACCCACAGGCTTAGAAGACAAACGAAGTCCATTTGGTCACTCAAATCCTCGTATTCTCGGATTGCAATCAAATTGGCCCCCAATTAGCCTACAACGTACGAACGAGTTGTCCTTCTTCGATAAGCACAACCAAACATTTTTGTTGAGGCCAAAATCTTGCATATTTCATTATTAAGTAACCCACACTGTTAGAATTGAAATGAAGTGCATTTGATCACTCAAATCCTCGTATTCTAAGATTGCACCCAAATTGGCTCCAATTGAGCATACAACCTACAAACGAGTTTTCCTTCTTCGTTACACAACGCCAATAAATTTTTTCGAAGCCAAATCATTGCATATGTAATTATTAAGTAACCCACACGGTTAGAATTCAAACAAATTCAATTTGGTCCTTCAAATCCTCGTATTTTCGGATTGCACCCAAATTGGTTCCAATATAGCATACAATGTACAAACGAGTTTTGCTTCTTCGTTAAACACTACCAAACAATTTGTTGAGTCCAAAATCTTGCATATTTAATTATTAAGTAACTTACGTTGTTAGAAGACAAACGAAGTCCATTTAGTCACTCAAATCCTCATATTCTCGGATTGCACCCAAATTGGCCTCGAACGAGCCTACAATGTACAAACGAGTTTTCCTTCTTAGTTAAGCACAACAAAACAATTTTTTTGAGGCCAACATCTTGCATATGTCATTATTAAGTAACCCCCACGGTTCGAAGTCAAACGAAGTCCATTTGGTCACTCAAATCCACGTTTTCTCGTATTGCACCCAAATTGGCTCCAATTGAGCATACAATGTACAAACGAGTTTTCCTTCTTCGTTAAGCACAACAAAACAATTTTGTTGAGTCCAAAATCTAGCGTATTTCATTATTAAGTAACCCACTCAGTTAGAAGTTAAACGAAGCCCATTTGGTCACTCAAATCCTCGTATTCTCGGATTGCACCCAATTTGGCTCCAATTGAGCATACAACGTACAAACGAGTTTTCCTTCTTCGTTAAGGAAAACGAAACTATTTTTTTGAGGCCAACATCTAACGTATGTCAATATTCAAAAACCCACGCGGTTAGAAGACAAACGAAGTCCATTTGGTCACTCAAATCCTCGTATTCTCGGATTGCACCCTATTTGGCTACAATTGAGCGTACAACGTACAAACGAGTTTTCTTTCTTCGTTTATAGCATAACCAAATAATTTTGTTGAGACAAAAATCTTGCCTATGTCATTATTAAGTAACCCACGTAGTTCGAAGTCCATTTGATTACTCAAATCCTCGTATTCTCGGATTGCACCCAAATTGGTTCCAATATAGCATACAAAGAAAAAAAGAGTTTTCCTTCTTCGGTAAGAAAAACCAAAAATTTTGTTGAGGCCAACATCTATCATATGTCATTATTAAGTAGCATACGCGATTAGAAGTCAAACGAAGTCCATTTTTTCACCCAAATCCACGTATTCTCGGATTGCACCCAAATTGGCTCCAATTTAGCATACAATGTACAAACAAGTTTTCCTTCTTCGTTTAGCACAACCAAATAATTTTGTTGAGACCAAAATCTTTCCTATGTCATTATTAAGTAACCCACGTGGTTCGAAGTCAAACGAAGTCCATTTGGTAACTCAAATCCTCGTATTCTTGGATTGCACCAAAATTTGCTCTAATTGTGCATACAACGTACAAACTAGTTTTCCTTCTCCGATAAGCACAACCAAACAATTTTGTCGTTGCCAAAATCTTGCATATGTAATTATTAAGTGACCCACAGGCTTAGAAGACAAACGAAGTCCATTTGGTCACTCAAATCCTTGTATTCTCGGATTGCACCCAAATTGGCCTCCAATTAGCCTACAACGTACGAACGAGTTTTCCTTCTTCGTTAAGCACAACCAAACATTTTTGTTGAGGCCAAAATCTTGCATATTTCATTATTAAGTAACCCACACGGTTAGAATTTAAACGAAGTGCATTTGGTTACTCAAATCCTCGTATTCTAGGATTGCACCCAAATTGGCTCCAATTGAGCATACAACGTACAAACAAGTTTTCCTTCTTCTTTACGCACCGCCAATCAATTTTTTTGAAGCCAAATCCTTTCGTATGTCATTATTAAGTAACCCACACGGTTAAACACTACCAAACAATTTGTTGAGTCCAAAATCTTGCATATTTCATTATTAAGTAACTTACGTTGTTAGAAGACAAACGAAGTCCATTTAGTCAGTCAAATCCTCATATTCTCGGATTGCACCCAAATTGGCCTCGAATAAGCCAACAATGTACAAACGAGTTTTCCTTCTTCGTTAAACACAACCAAACAATTTTGTTGAGGCCAACATATTTCATATGTCAATATCAAGTAACCCACACGGTTAGAAGTCAAACGAAGTCCATTTGTTCACTCAATTTGTTGAGGCCAACGTAAAAATGAGTTTTCCTCCTTCTTCGTTACGCAAAACCAAACAATTTTGTTGAGCCCAACATCTATCGTATGTCATTATTAAGTAACCCACTCTGTTAGAAGTCAAGCGAAGCCCATTTGGTCACTCAAATCCTCGTATTCTCGGATTGCACCCAATTTGGCTCCAATTGAGCATACAACGTACAAACGAGTTTTCCTTCTTTGTTAAGCACAACCAAAAAAAAATTTTCAAGCCAACATCTAACGTATGTCATTATTCAAAAACCCACACGGTTAGAAGTCAAACGAAGTCCATTTGGTCTCTCAAATCCTCGTATTCTCGGATTGCACCCAATTTGGCTATAATTGAGCATACAACGTAAAAACGCGTTTTCCTTCTTCGGTAAGCAAAACCAAAAATTTTGCTTAGGCCAAAAACTATCATATGTCATTATTAAGTAACCCACGCGGTTAAAAGTCAAACAAAGTCCATTTGGTCACTCAAATCCACGTATTCTCGGATTGTACCCAAATTTGGTCCAATTGAGCATACAATGTACAAACAAGTTTTCCTTCTTCGTTTAGCACAACCAAATAATTTTGTTGAGACCAAAATCTTGCCTATGTAATTATTAAGTAACCCACGTGGTTCGAAGTCAAACGAAGTCCATTTGGTTTCTCAAATCCTCGTATTCTTTGATTGCACCAAAATTGGCTCTAATTGTGCATACAACGTACAAACGAGTTTTCCTTCTTCTTTAAGCACAACCAAACAATTTTGTTGTTTCCAAAATCTTGCATATGTAATTATTAAGTAACCCACAAGCTTAGAAAACAAACGAAGTCCATTTGTTCACTCAAATCCTCGTATTCTCGGATTGCAACCAAATTGGCCTCCAATTAGCCTACAACGTACGAACGAAATTTCCTTCTTCGTTAAGCACAACCAAACAATTTTATTGTGACAAAAATCTAACGTATGTCATTATTCAAAAAACCACATGGTTAGAAGTCAAACGAAATCCATTTGGTCACTCAAATCCTCGTATTCTCGGATTGCTCCCAATTTGGCTATAATTGAGCATACAACGTACAAACGAGTTTTCTTTCTTCGTTTATAGCATAACCAAATAATTTTGTTGAGAAAAAAATATTTCCTATGTCATTATTAAGTAACCCACGTGGTTCGAAGTCAAACGAAGTCCATTTGATTACTCAAATCCTCGTATTTTTGGATTGCACCAAAATTGGCTCCAATTGAGCATACAACGTACAAACGAGTTTACCTTCTTCGTTAAGCACAACCAAACAATTTTGTTGTTGCCAAAATCTTGCATATGTCATTATTAAGTAACCCACACGCTTAGAAGACAAAGGAAGTCCATTTGGTCACTCAAATCCTCGTATTCTTGGATTGCACCCAAATTGTTCTCTAATTAGCCTACAACGTACAAACGAGTTTTCCTTCTTCGTTAAGCACAACCAAACATTTTTGTTGGGGCCAAAATCTTTCATATTTCATTATTAAGTAACCCACATGGTTAGAAGTTAAATGAAGTCCATTTGGTCACTCAAATCCTCGTATTCTAAGATTGCACCCAAATTGGCTCCAATTGAGCATACAACGTACAAACGAGTTTTCCTTCTTCGTTACGCACCACGAATCAATTTTTTTGAGGATAAATAATTTCATATGTCATTATTAAGTAACCCACACGGTTAGAATTCAAACAAAATCCATTTGGTCCATCAAATCCTCATATTCTCGAATTGCACCCAAATTGGCTCCAATTGGGCATACAACGTACAAACGAGTTTTCCTTCTTCGTTAAGCGCTACCAAACAATTTATTGAGTCCAAAATCTTGCATATTTCATTATTAAGTAATTTACGTTGTTAGAAGATAAACGAAGTCCATTTAGTCACTCAAATAATCGTATTCTCGGATTGCTCCCAGATTGGCTTCAATTGAGCATACAACGTACAAACAGGTTTTCCTTCTTCGTTACGCACCACCAATAAATTTTGTTGAAGCCAAATCATTGCATATGTCATTATTTGGTAATTCAAATCCTCGTATTCTCGGATTGCACCCAAATTGGCTCCAATTGAGCATACAACGTACAAACGAGTTTTCCTTCTTCATTAAGCACAACCAAACAATTTGTTGTAGCTAAAATCTTGAATATTTCATTATTAAGTAACTTACGTTGTTAGAAGACAAACAAATTCCATTTAGTCACTTAAATCCTCATATTCGGATTGCACCCAAATTGGCTCCAAATGAGCCTACATCGTACAAACGAGTTTCACTTCTTCATTAAGCACAAACAAACAATTTTGTTGCGGCCAACATCTTGCATATGTCATTATTAAGTAACCCACATGGTTAGAAGAAAAATGAAGTCCATTTGGTCACTCAAATCCACGTATCCTCGTATTGCACCCAAATTGGCTCCTATTGAGCATACAACTTACAAACGAGTTTTCCTTCTTCGTCAAGCACAACCAAAAAATTTTGTTGAGGCCAAAATCTTTCATATGTCATTATTAAGTTACAAACGCTTTTCGAATACAAACGAAGTCCATTTAGTCACTCAAATCCTCGTATTCTCGGATTGCACCCAAATTGGCCTCCAATGAGCTAACAACGTACAAACGAGTTTTCCTTCTTCATTATGCACAACAAAACAATTTTGTTGAGGCCAACATCTAGGATATGTAATTATTAAGTAACCCTCGCGGTTAGAAGTCAAACGAAGTCCATTTGGTCACTCAAATCCTCGTATTCTTGGATTGCACCCAATTTGGCTCCAATTGAGCATACAACGTACAAACGAGTTTTCCTTCTTCGTTACGCACCACCAATCAATTTTGTTGAGGCCAAATCATTTCATATGTCAGTATTAATTAACCCACACGGTTAGAATTCAAACAAAGTCCATTTGGTTTTTCAAATCCTCGTATTCTCGGATTGCACCCAAATTGGCTCCAATTGAGCAAACAACGTACAAACGAGTTTTCCTTCTTCGTTAAGCACAACCAAACAATTTGTTGAGGCCAAAATCTTGCATATGTCATTATTAAGTAACTTACGTTGTCAGAAGACAAACGAATTCCATTTAGTCACTCAAATCTTTGTATTCGGATTGCACCCAAATTATCTCCAAATGAGCCTACATCGTACAAACCAGTTTTACTTCTTCGTTAAGCACAACCAAAAGATTTTGTCTCGGCCAACATCTTGCTTATGTCATTATTATGTAACCCATGCATTTAGAAGAAAAACGAAGTCCATTTGGTCGCTCAAATCCACGTATTTTCAGATTGCACCCAAATTGGCTCCAATTGGGCATCCAACTTACAAACGTGTTTTCTTTCTTCGTTAAGCACAACCAAACAATTTTGTTGAGGCCAAAATCTTTCATATGTCATTGTTAAGTTACAAACGCTGTTAGAAGACAAATGAACTCCATTTAGTAACTCAAATCGTCGTATTCTCGGATTGCACCAAAATTGGCCTCCAATGAGCCTACAACGTACAAACGAGTTTTCCTTCTTCGTTATGCACAACAAAACAATTTTTTTGAGGCCAACATCTAGCATATGTAATTATTAAGTAACCCACACGGTTAGAAGTCAAACGAAGTCCATTTGGTCACTCAAATCCTCGTATTCTCAGATTGCACCCAATTTGGCTCCAATTGAGCATACAACGTGCAAACGAGTTTTCCTTCTTCGTTAAGCACAATTAAACAATTTTCTTGATGCCAAAGTCTTGCATATGTCATTATTAAGTAACCCTCGCAGTTAGAAGTCAAACGAAGTCAATTTGGTCACTCAAATCCTTGTATTCTCGGATTGCACCCAAATTGGCCTCAAATTGTGCGCACAATGTACAAACATGTTTTCCTTCTTCGTTAAGCACAACGAAACATTTTGTTGATGCCAAAATCTTGCATATGTCATTATTAAGTTACCCACGCGGTCAGAAGTCAAACGAAGGATTTGAGTAATCAAATGGACCTCGTTTGACCTATGGCCGCATGGGTAACTTAATAATGACATATGCAAGATTTTGGCCTCAACAAAAAAATTTGGTTATGCTTAACGAATAAGGAAAACTCGTTTGTACGTTGTATGCTCAATTGGAGCCAATTTGGGTGCAATACGAGAATTTGAGGATTTGAGTGACCAAATGGACTTTGTTTGAATTCAAACCATGAGGTAACTTAATAATAACATATGCAACATGTTTTCCTCAACAAAAATGTTTGGTTGGGCTTAACGAAGAAGGAAGACTCGTTTGTATGTTGTAGGCTTAATGTGAAGCCAATTTGGGTGCAATCCAAGAATACGAGGATTTGAGTGCAAAAATGGATTTTGTTAGACTTCTAGCTCAGTGGATACCTAAATAATGAAAAATGAAACATCTTGGCCTCAACAAACAAGTTTTGTTGTACTTAACGAAGAAGGAAAACTCGTTTGCACGTTGTAGGCTCAATTGGAGGCAAATTTGGGTGCAATCCGAATGGCCAAATGGACTTCGTTTGACTTCTAACCGCGTGGGTAACTCAATAATGATATATGAAAGATTTTAACCTCAACAAAAAATTTTGGATGTGCTTAACAAAGAAGGAAAAGTCGTTTGTACGTTGTAGGCTCAATTCGAGGCCAATTTTGGTGCAATATGAGAATACGAGGATTTGAGTGAAGAAATGGACTTCGTTTGACTTCTATCTGCGTGGGTACCTAAATAATTACGAATTCAACATGTTGGCCCCAACTAACACGTTTGTTTTACTTAACATAGAACGAAAACTCGTTTATACGTTGCAGGCTCAATTGGATGCCAATTTGGGTGCAATCCAAGAATACGAGGATCTAAGTGACCAAATGGTTTTGTTTGACTTCTAACCGCATGGGTAATTTAATAATGACATATTCAAGATTTTTGCCTCAACATAAACGTTTGGTCGTGCTTATCGAAGAAGGAAAACGCGTTTGTACGTAGTGGGCACAATTGGAGGCCAATTTGGGTGCAATCCGAGAATACGAAGATTTGAGTGAACAAATGGACTTCGTTTGGCTTCTAATGCATGGGTAACTTAATCATAATGTATGCAAGATTTTGGCTTCAACAAAAAATTTTGGTTATGCTTAACGAAAAAGGAAAACTCGTTACTACGTTGTAGGCACAATTGGAGGTCAATTTGGGTGCAATCCGAGAATACGAGGATTTGAGTAACCAAATGGACTTCGTTTGACTTATGAATTCATCAGAAACTTATTAATGACATATACAAGATTTTGGTTTCAACAAAAAAGTTTGGTTATGCTTAACAAAGAAGGAAGACTCGTTTGTACGTTGTAGGCTCATTTGGGTGCAATCCAAGAATACGAGGTTTTGAGCAAACAAATGGATTTTGTTTGACTTCTAGCCCCGAGGATACCTAAATTACTACAAATGCAACATCTTGGCCTCAAAGAAGAAGTTTTGTTGTACTTAACATAGAAGGAAAACTCGTTTGCACGTTGTAGGCTCAATTGGATGCCAATTTGGGTGCAATATGAGTGGCCAAATGGACTTCGTTTGACTTCTAACCGCGTGGGTAACTCAATAATGACATATGAAAGATTTTTGCCTCAATAAAAAAAAAATTGTGCTTAACAAAGAAGGAAAACTCGTTTGTACGTGGTAGGCTCAATTCGAGGCCAATTTTGTTGCAATCTGAGAGTACGAGGATTTGAGTAACCAAATTGACTTCGTTTGACTTCTATCTGTGTGGGTACCTAAATAATTACAAATTCAACATGTTGTCCAAGACAAACAAGTTTGGTTGTACTTAACAAAGAACGAAAACTCGTTTGTACGTTGCTGGCTCAATTAGAGGCCAATTTGGGTGCAATCCGAGAATACGAGAATTTAAGTGACCAAATGGACTTCGTTTGACTTCTAAATGCATGGGTTACTTAAAAATAATATATTCAAGATTTTTCCCTCTAAATAAGCGTTCGGTTGTGCTAAACAAAAAAGAAAAATGCGTTTGTACGTAGTGGGCCCAATTGGAGGCCAATTTGGGTGCAATCCGAGAATACGAAGATTTGAGTGACCAAATGGACTTCGTTTGACTTCTAACCGCATGGATAACTTAATAATAAAATATGCAAGATTTTTGCCTCAACAAAAAGGTTTGGTTCGAAGAAGGAAAACTCGTTACTACGTTGTAGGCTCAATTGGAGGCCAATTTGGGTTCAATCCGAGAATACGAGGATTTGAGTGACCAAATGGGCTTTGTTTAACTTCAAACCGCATGGGTAACTTAATAATAACATATGCAACATGTTGGCCTCAACAAAAATGTTTGGTTGGGCTTAACAAAGTAGGAAGACTCGTTTGTACGTTGTAGGCTCAATTGGGGGCCAATTTGGGTACAATCCAAGAATACGAGGATTTGAGTGAACAAATGGATTTTATTTGACTTCTAGCCCCAAGGATACCTAAATAACGACAAATGCAACATCTTGGCCTCAACAAACAAGTTTGGTTGTACTTTACGAAGAAGCAAAACTCGTTTGCACATTGTAGGCTCAATTGGAAGCCAATTTGGATGCAATTCCAGTGGCCAAATGGACTTCGTTTGACTTCTTACCGCATTGGTAACTCAATAATGACATATGAAAGATTTTGGCCTCAACAAAAAATTTTTGTTGTGCTTAACAAAGAAGGAAAACTCGTTTGTACGTTATAGGCTCATTGGAAACCAATTTGGGTGTAATTCGAGAATACGAGGATTTGAGGCCAATTTTGGTGCAATCTAAGAATACGAGGATTTGAGTGACCAAATAAACTTCGTTTGAATTCTATCTGCGTGGGTGCCTAAATAATTACAAATGCAACATGTTGGCAAAAATAAACAAGTTTGGTTGTACTTAACAAAGAAAGAAAACTCGTTTGTACGTTGCAGGCTCAATTGAAGGCCAATTTGGGTGCAATCCGAGAATATGAGTATTTAAGTAACCAAATTGACTTCGTTTGACTTCTAACCGCATGGGTTACTTAATAGTGACATATTCAAGATTTTTGCCTCAACATAAACGTTTTTTTAAGCTTAACGAATAAGGAAAACGCGTTTGTACATAGTGGGAACAATTGGAGGCCAATTTGGGTGCAATTCGAGAATACGAAGATTTGAGTGACCAAATGGACTTCGTTTGACTTCTAACCGCATGGATAACTTAATAATAACTTATGCAATATTTTGGGCCCAACAAAAAAGTTTGGTTGGGCTTAACGAAGAAGGAAAACTCGTTACTACGTTGTAGTCTCAATTGGAGGCTAATTTGGGTGACATCAGACAATACGAAGATTTGCATTACCAATTTGACTTTACTTGACTTCTAACCGTGTGGGTACCTAAATAATGACAAATGCATCATTTTGGCCTCAACAAAACAACTTTGGTTGTGCATAAGGAAGAAGGAAAACTCGTTTGTACGTTATAGGCACAATTGGAGGCCAATTTGAGTGCAATTCGAGAATACGAGAATTTGAGTGACCAAATGGACTTCGTTTGACTTCTAACCGCGTGGGTAACTTAATAATGATATATGAAAGATTTTTTCCAAAACAAAAATGTTTGGTTGTGCTTAACGTAAAAGGAAAACTCGTTTGTACGTTGTAGGCTCAATTGGAGGCCAATTTGGATGCAATCCGAGAATACGAAACTTTGAGTGAAAAAATGGATTTCGTTTGAATTCTAACCGTGGGGGTAACTTAATAATGACATATGCAACATGATAGCCTCAACAAACAAGTTTGGTTGTGCTTAATGAAGAAGGAAAACTCGTTTGTACGTTGTAAGCTCAATTGGAGGCAAATTTGGCTGCAATACAAGAATACGAGGATTTGAGTGACCAAATGGACTTCATTTGACTTCTAACCGCATGGGTGCCTAAATAATGAAAAATGCAACATGTTGGCCTCAACAAACAAAGTTTGGTTTTGCTTAACGAAGAAGGAAAACCCGTTTGTACGTTGTAGGCTAATTGGAGGCCAATTTTGGTGCAATCCGGGAATACGAGGATTTGAGTGGCCAAATGGACTTTGTTTGACTTCTAACCGTGTGGGTTACTTAATAATGACATATGCAAAAATTTTGGCTGCAACAAAAATGTTTGGTTGTGCTTAACGAAGAAGGAAAACTCATTTGTACGTTGTTGGTTCAAATGAAGGCCAATTTGGGTACAATCCAAGAATACGAGGATTTGAGTGACCAAATGAACTTCGTTTGACTTCTAACTGCGTGGGAACTAAAATAATGAAAAATGCAACATTTTGGCCTCAACAAACAAGTTTGGTTATGATTAATGAAGAAGGAAACTCATTTGTACGTTGTAGGCTCAATTGGAAGCTAATTTTGGTGCAATCCGAGAATACGAGAATTTTAGTGACCAAATGGACTTCGTTTGACTTCTAACTGTAACAATGACATATGCAATATTTTGGCCTCAACAAAAAAATTTGATTGTGCTTAACGAAGAAGGAAAACTCTTTTGTATGTTGTAGGCTCAATTGGTGTCCAATTTAGGTGCAATCCGAGAATACGAGGATTTGAGTGACCAAATGGACTTCATTTGACTTCTAACCACGTGGGTTACTTAATAATGACAAATGCAATATTTTGGCCTGAACAAAAATGTTTTTTTTTATGCTTATCGATGAAGGAAGACTCGTTTGTATGTTGTAGGCTCAATTGGAGGCCAATTTGGGTGCAATCCGAGAATACAAGGATTTGAGTGACTAAATGGACTTAGTTTGATTTCTAACCATGTGGGTAACTTAATAATGTAAAATGCAAGATTTTGGCGTCAACGAAAATGTTTGGTTGTTTGATACACTAGTGTAGAGTGGAGATAACCGCTCCCATTTGGTGTATCCAGGGTCTCCCCATGACTACATTATATGCTGAAGGTGTGTCGATCACTTTGATCTCTTGAAACTGAGATTTTTTAGTTGGCTTTCTTCCTGGTGCTACCATCAGTTGTTTATTTCTTGCCGGAAAGCACTTTTCGCCAATGAAATGGAGCACCAGACGGTTATGGGGGGTCAATGCTTGTTCCTTTAGTTGCATGTTGCGAAATGTGCGGAGAAACCTGACGTTAAATGAGCTTTTAGTGTCCACCTGGGATCTCCTTACTTCCCAGTTTGCAAGAGAGATAATTATTACTAGGGCGTCATTTTTCGGGAGTTGGATGCCCTGGAGGTCTTCGCTCATAAATGCTAATCGCACGGAGTAGTCACACTTCTGAGCGCGTGGTGCTAGTTGTTCATCGTGTATTGCTCGGACCCTCATATATCGGAGAGCCCTTTTCCTACACCTGTTTGATAGTTAGGACTCGGAGTTGGCTCCCTGAAGCAGGCATATCCCGTCGGGTTATTTTTCCCTGGGTTTGGCTTTACTCCTAATTGCCCTTTTTCTTCTTGGGCGATGTAGTTTTGCGCTTCCCTTGCCAAGTCTGCCATATTCGCTGGTGGGTCCAAGAGTTAGGAAGTTATAGAACGTACCTTTCCCCAGACTATTTATGAAGGTCGAGACAGTCGTCGTGTCGCTGCACACGTTGACTACAGTTAGATCACTGCTGAAGCGAGTTAGATATGCCTTTAGCGTCTCGTCGGGCTTTTTTTCATCGACTTGAGTGTCTTCATCATTAACAATATTTTTTGCGTAGAACGTGATCTTGGATCCGATTCGGGATTCGTCGGTGAAGCTGTTGTTTCGGGAGTGTGAGCTTGATGCATGTGCGTCGCTTGCACCATTGAGATCCGAGAAGTAGCTAAAAGCTTAGTGTCCGACATGACCCTTCATTTTCTATTGTAGCATGATCTAGTGGTCACCATCCCTTTGTATTTTGTTGAGAGATGATGCCAGTGAAAGGTTAGGAACTTTGTCGTTCCCACAGTTTGCACCAAACAGATGCAGTCATTTTCTGCTCTCTACTTTGACTTGGACCTACAAATCTGCTGACCTACACAAGGAACGCACTTGAACCATGGATCACCGTTGTAATGGCCGATGACATTCCAATGCTAAAGTCAGATAGGGATCTGATATAGGTATAATGTTGTAAACATGGAATTTGTACCGTACCTTAGCTTACAGGCCTCATGTCTTATTTATAGTGCAGAAATCCTGGTTCGACAAGATCATTGATGGCGTTGTTTAGGGAAGAGGGTTTTCGTGGAGATCAATATCTAATTAAGAGTCGTGTTGTGGAGGGAAGTTTCCCCGTTAACCTTTTGCTCCTAGATATGCGAAAGATAGTTCTCGTCCCGATAGTAGTCTATAGGTAGAAGTCTCCTTATGTGACATATACTCTGGAATCCGCTTCCTAGTTGGAAGCAAAAAGCTGTTGTAATTGCCCATCCGAAGTCGATCCTCGAGATACTTGCCGTAACAGAGCTTATGGGTATTGAGGATAGTTGTGAGACAAGTGGGCTTAGCAGGCTGTAAGAATTGGAATCTGTCTGGCGGATTGCAATGGGCAAGCTCAGAACCGCTTGGGCATGATCAGTGTTGGGCTGACCTTGGGGTCTGCCATTCATCGAGATCATCATGACACTGTACGGCACGGAGTGGGGACCGTTTTGGTGTATCATCACATATATTTTATCTTTGCTCGTAGTCCGATACATTGGTCATGCTATGTATTTTTCGAGTAAAATTTTAGTACGACTTTGACGTCCTGACTGAGCTTCTTTGTTTGAACATGAGATGAAGGGTTTAAACTTGGAAGTTTTATTGATAATACTTTTTAAGTGCTCTACATTCCATAGTGGTGGTAGTTGTTCACCCTTCATGTCTTCCAACCAGTATGTTCCTTATCTGGTTAGTTTTACCACTTTGTATGGTCTTTCCCAATTTGGATTCAGTTTTTCCGCGCCTAGTTCCTTTGTGTTGAATTGAATTTTTTGGAGTACCATGTCGCCAACATTGAACGTGCGAGGCTTTACTTTTTTGTTATAGTAGCTAGCCATCCATTGTTGGTATGTAGCTGTTTTGATAGAAACTTTTCCTCGCTTCTCTTCGAGGAAATCTAATCCAACTCTTAGTGCTTCATTTTTGTCCTCTGCTCGAAACTTTCGGTTTTGAATGTTGGCATACCAATTTATAATTCTATCATTGCTTCGGATCTGTATGCAAGGACAAACAGTGTTTCTTCTATTGGAGTTCTTTTTTTTTTTTTTTTTGGAAGGTGAGCCGGTGTTTGATAGGATCCGTAACCTATCCCCCGAGGTGCCGCCTATAGGCCAACATCACCCCGAAAGAAATTATGCCGTCGGAGGGTCTTGAAGCAAGGACTTGGGGATAAATCCCACAAGGCCTTAACCACTCGACCATTACTCCTTTGGCTCTATTGGAGTTCTTTTCGCTGTTCTGCAAGCCGAAGGGATGCCTGGTAATTCGGATACCCACAATCCTTTCAATTCTTTGAGCTTCCTTTTGATTACTTCTAGGATTATTCTATTGGTGACATCGGCTTGTCCATTTGCTTGTGGATGCGCGGGTGCTGAGAAGTATTGTTGGATGCTTAAGTTTTCACAATTCTTAAACTTCTTGCCTTCGAGTTGCTTCTCGTTGTCTATGACAATTATACATTTCGAGATAAACTTTTCGATTTGAGCCTTTCTATCATTGCTAATGGCTCCATTTCGTGAACTAATCCACCGCTACAAGGAAGAATTTCTTTCTGTCAGACACTGGAAGCGGTCTTACGATGGTCCATTCCCCATTGTGCGAATGGCCATGGATTGCTAATCGAGATTAGATTTTGGCCGAGCATGTGAGTATATGGGGTGATTCTTTGGCATTTGTCCCAAGTGTGAACGAGTTTATATGCATCCACTGGCATTGTTTGCCAATACTATCCTAGTATTAAAGCTTTGTGGGCTAATGTTCTTCCTCCTGGATGTTTTCCGCATATGCCATGGTGAATCTGTCACATAACAAAGTCAACATCGTCGGGTGAGAGGCTTCTTAGCAGCGTTCTATGGCAGAACTCCTATAGAGTCTGTCATTAATCAGTGTGTACATGCTACTCGGTTTAGCAATTTTTAGGACTCCATCTTATCCGTTGGAAGTTCTCTGTTTATTATGTATGCTAGGATTGGAGTCGTCCAGTTGTTTTCCTGTCCCGTTGCACTTGATTTTCCAAGATGGAACTTTCCTGTATCATAGGGAATTATCATTTTCTTCAACTTGTGATGCTTCTTTAGCCAATTCTTCAGCTCTTTCATTCTCTGCTCTTTCACATCACTGAATTGTTGCAGCTTGGAAGTTTTCCATTAACTCAGTAATCTTTTGGTGATAGGCTTTCATCCGAGCGTCTTTGACTTGGAAATCGCCGTTCAGCTGATTGACCACCAATTTGGAGTCAGTGAAGACGCTGATTTCTTTTATTCCCAAGTGTTTGGCCAACTGCAACCCAGCTATTACTGCTTCGTACTCAGCTTCATTGTTTGAGGCTTTGAAATTGAATGTTATGCCTTTTCCAATGTTATGCCTTCCGAGTTATACAAGATTATTCCAGCTCCGCTTCCAAACTCGTTGGATGCTCCATCACAACAAAGGATCCATTCATGAACGTGTTCGTTCAGTTTGCTCCTTTGTTTGATTGTTGTCTGGCTGACATTCATTGTTGCCCATGAATTTAGCGATGAAATCCGCTAATGCGTGAGCTTTTATTGTAGTTTTAGGAGAGTAGCTGATGTCGAACTGCCCGAGCTCTGTTGCCCATTTCACCATCCTTCTGGATAGTTCTGGTTTATGCAACACTGATTATCGATCGTGACAATGACGGGGTGAGCTTGGAAATATGGACGTAGCTTTCTTGAAGATACGATCAGGACGAATGCTTGTTTCTCCAAAGCTGGGTAATTAATCTATGTATTTGCAAGTGTTTTTTTGATGTAGTATACTGGCTTTTGTGTGCCCTCCTCTTCTAGTATCAATGCTAAGCTGACCGCATGTTCGGACACGGACAAGTATAAATATAATGTTTTTCCTGTGTTGGGTTTTGATAGCATTTCAGTGCTTCCCATGTACGTCTTCAAGCTTTGAAAAGTTTTTTGCATTCTTCATTCCACTTGAATGTCTTGTTTCCTTTCAAGATTTTGAAGAAAGGTAGGCATTTTTCTGATGACTTGGAAATGAATCTGTTCAAACTTGTTTTTCTACCATTGAGGCTTTGCACACCCTTGATGTTAGTTGGCGACTGCATGTTGATAAGTGCTTTTATCTGTTTTGTATCAGCGTCAATTCCTCTTTGATTGACCATGTATCCTAGGAACTTCCCTGATTCTACTCCAAATGTACATTTCTATGGATTCAGCTTCATTTTGTATCTTCGGAGCTGGGAGAATGCTTGTTCGAGGTCTTTGATATGGTTTGCTCTGTGTAAGCTCTTGACCAACATATCATCAATGTATACCTCCATTGTCTTGTCTATCTAGTATTTGAACATTCTATTGACAAGACGTTGGTACATAGCTCTTGCATCTTCAGTCCGAACGATATCACTCGGTAACCATGCATACCTCTTTTTGTTATGAAAAATTATTTGCTTGGTCGGTCAGGTGCATCTGTATATGGTTGTAGCCAGAGTATGCATCCATGAAGCTCAATAGTTCGTGTCCGGTAGTGGCATCCATTGTTTGATCAATACGAGATAGTGGGAAACTGTCTTTTGGGCAAGCCTTGTTAAGATCAATGTAATCGACACATACTCTCTACTTGGCGTTCTTATTTACCAAGACTGTGTTAGCTAGCCAGTTTGGGTAATGAGATTCCTTGATCATTCATGCAGTCATCAGACGATGCACCTCTTCATTTTATGCTTGGTTGCATTCTGGGGCAACATGCCTTATTTTCTGTCGGACTGGCTTCTTGTCCGGATTCAATACCCACCATGTCTTTTATTGTCCAGGCAAAAACATCCTGGTTATCCTTAAGCAGTTGGATCAGCTTCATGGCTAGTTCTTGGTGGTTGTTCATGCCAATCCGAATTGGTTTGCTTCCCTCTTCATCGTCCAAGTGGACTACTGTTGTTTCTTCTTCTGGTTGTGAAGTATTTGGTCATTTTCTTGGACTGGTTGGAGCTGTATTGTCGTCTGGGAGGTCGGAGTCCGTTCGACCAGGTCGTTGTAGCGGCTCTTCTGGTCGATGTAGTGATTGTTATCTGTGTGGAGCTTTCATTGTTGGATAGTGTCATTCACGTGTAGCTGGCTGCTCTCTTTTGATTATCCCGATGTGATCTTCGTTATGATACTTTAGGCATTGATGCCTGGTAGAAAACTTTGCACCCATCTTGTGTATCCAAGGTCATCCGAGAAGCATGTTGTACGTGGATGGAGCATCGACAACATGGAAATCCATCAATAAGACTCATTGTCTACCATGTTCTCCCACTTCGACTGGCAATTGGATCATTTTGAGTGGACGACATTGTTCTCCGCCGAAACCCATCATTGACCGATCGTTGAGCGTAATCATTTCCTTAGTGAGTTGCCTCTAGCGAAATGTTGTTAGGTACAAAAGGTTGGTCGAGCTACCCATATTGACAAGTACTCTTTTGATATCCAACCTTACTATTAGTACTAAAATCACCATAGTGTCGTTATGAGGGAAATGGAATCCCTCCACGTCCTCTTTGGAAAAGGTCAGAGTTTGTTGTGTTGTTCAGGCGCGTTGTATGGAAGGTTCCAAATATCGAATTCTTGTTCATAAATCTCGTATTGATCGCTTCCACGATCGATTGGATAGTTCCTTCTCTCTAGCTACGCCATGCAAGATGTATATCAACTCCCTTGTTCGTTCATTTGACTCGGTAGTAGTGTATGCCTTTTCTTTCCCTAACGAACTCTCCCAGTCATCCCCTTTGGACATGGTGCTCGATTTGGTCTTTCAAGTTGTAGAAGTCCTCGGTGTCATGCCCATAATCTTTCTAGAAAGAGCAATACTTGCTCTTATCTCGCCCATCTGGATCTCCTTCCATCTTGGTTGGCCATTTAAGGTCCTCCCATTTCTCCATGGTCTTCAGGACCTCGGCTCGACTTGTTTTCAAAGTCTTGAACGGTTTTTATGTCATGTTGACTATATTTGTCAACATTCATATCTGGATTTTTCGGGTTGCAGTCTTCCGGATTCTTGTTTGTTGAACTCGGACCTGCCACTGATCTAATGTCTTTTCGACTTGCCATATTTCTTTTAGCATCCAACATCTACTCGAGGGTGATGTATTTTGGGAGGTCTTCAATAGAGTCGCCATGTTCTTCGGGGGTCTAAGTTCATAGAGTTGTAAAATGGCCCCATTTTCAATCCGAAAGTGAAGGTGTCTATGTCGTGTCATCGCTGCGCTCGTCAATCAAAGTTAACTCGTCAGTGAAGCGAGTAACTTACTCTCTAAGTTTCCTCATGTTTTTGTTTGACATGCAACAAGTTGTGTGGACACTTTTTCATTCACTGGCTGCCGATGAATCTCATTATGAATGCAGTGGCTAATGCTTGGAAGGAGTCTATCGACCAGTGCGGTAGACTGTTGAACCTGCTCATTGTCGTGGATGTGAGACTAGTTGAAAAGGTTGGCATAGAATAAACTCCGTGCTTTCTTTCAAGGCCATCACATGATAGAAATGTCGTAGATGGTCTGTTGGATCGGTAGTTCCATCGTAAGCTTCGAACTTAGGAGGAACAAACTTTTTCGGCAGGAGGTTCTCATGAGTGCATCAGAGAATGACGGTCTAGCCATCTGGTAAAGCACATTGGGGTCCATAACTTCAATTCAGAATGGAACTGATAGAGGAATTCCATTGCTCTGGGAACCATCTCCATGTGGTTCACCACCCTAAAGATTTGGCTGTTGAAGTTCTACAAGTTGATCAGGAGATCCATTTGGGCGAGGAGTTGATCCACACGGGGATCTTTGATAATGTCGCCAGGTGTCTGAGATGATTGGCCTATCATTCCATGTTGTAAAACTACGTTACCTAGCACAATTAACCCGATTGTTGCTAGGTTTGGAGTATGCACTATTGGTAACTCAGCTTCACCAATGGAAGGTTGGTCTTGATTGTTGTTGGGTTGAGGGTTTGTAGACTGTTCTATTTGTTCAAACTTGTTATCCCTGATTAGAACTAAGGAAGTTTCCACCTACAGACTCATTTTCAAAAGGAAACTATCATTTCCCATAGACGGTACCAAACTGATGCGTCCAAATTTGGTCTCCTAGAAATCCAACCTGTAAAACAAAGGTTAGATTGCCAAATATCACCTTTTTGATGGACGAAGGCACTCCGATGCTTAAGTCAGTAAATCTGTATGAGATAGAGCTCAATATGGACAGAATTCAGTTAAAATTGCATACCTTATCTAAATGTTCCCTTTACCATATATAGTGGTCGTTATTAATTCTCCGCGTGACTTAAGTATGTGGGGCTTAACGAGGGGAGACGTTCTCTGTAACAACCTCTTCTTTTATGAAGATACGTCCTTGGGGAGTAACTCCCGCCATGATTCATTTTATCCGTAATGTTCCTCCTCTTTAAGGAAGAGCTTCATTGGGCCAGGATTTGGGCCTTTGACTATGATTTGTTCTGAAAGGCCCTTTTGGGCTTTAATGAGTGGATCCGCCTTTTAGGCTTTGCGAGTCAGCCCTGATTTGAAATACTTGGTCATCGTGATGATAGTCTTATTTGATGTATCATCAAGTTGAATTCATATAATGAAATACAAAACATCTAGCTTATCTCATAGGTTCTTGACATAACCAAACTACAAGATTAATCTAACTAAACATGTTTCCTTAATACATGAAAATGGAAAGAAACTAATCTAAAAGAGACTTCTTAGAGTTATCCTCCCACAGGCTCACCCACACCCTAAGGTGGGATGTTAGCCAAACATGGTAAGCTCTAGGCAAACTTCACTTATTTATCTCTAAATAGTAAAACTAAAATACTAAAACTACTTCTCTCTCCAAAGTGTATTTTCAAAGTGTGATCATGAGTGGGTATTTATAGATGAAGAAGTGTGAGATTTATGTGTAGGGATAATGGGGTGGAAGGTGGAGTGTTGGAATGAAATAAGGTGGAGTGTAAAAGTGATAGAGTAAAGATATGGAAGAGTATAAAAGTGAAATAAGGTGGAGTGTATAAGTGATGGAGTAAAAATCAGAGAATGGATAGTCGAGTTTGACTTAACACTTTTAGTGTTTGTATAGATTTTTCTTGGCTATGATAAAGTTTGCCAAGATCCACACATGGTGGTGCTTTGTGAGCTTGAATTCATGGGTCTTGAGCTTGAAAATCTTTGATCTTTGACAATGCATGTGTGAACTTCCAATGAGCTTTCTAGTTGTTGAACTTAACGTTATTGTGCCACTTTTTTATTTGAGATCAATGCTTCAATTTCTACAAAATACACAAAGTACACGTAATGAGATATTTTTATCAGATAATTGGACTTAGCAATTGTATATTTAGGGGCATAAAATGTCTAATTTATATGCTTATCAAATCCCTTAAGATTTGATACTGGGGAGAAGAAAAGAAGCATGAGAAGGACAAATCCAAAATGAGGTGAAACAATAGTTGGGTCGGATTTGACAAGGGTAAACCTGACAAGCTCATCAATTATGTCAATACAAGGTAACCCAACTACACCTGAGGGAAGGAAAAACAAGAGCATGCATCAAAGGCAGATGAGAAAACAGTGAACGTTACCTACATCCTACACAGTGAATATGATAAACCGGAATGGTCAAACCAGTTAAGGAAAAGAGCAGTCCAGTACTGCGGATATGTTTCCACTATGGAGACTGCCATGTCCATCATATCCCGGAATAGAGCATTCAATCTCGGATCTGGAATTCACAGAGCAAGACTTGCAAGGGGTCCAATCATCGCACAATGGCGCCCTAGTCATCACAATCAGGATAGCAAAGTGGGGTGTGAAGAAGTCACTGGTGGATACAGGGAGCTTAGCCAACGTCATCTTCTTAGAAGCATTTCGCAAGATGTGGCTAAGGGAAAAAGAGATGAAGCCACACAAGCAGGCCAATAACAGCTTCAGTGGCGCACGAAGTTACTCAGTCAAAAGCATTAGCCTACCTGTGGTAGCAGGGGAGCCAGACCTAATAAGGATTCTAATGACAAAGTTCATTGTCATATGCCCCTTCCGGACAATGCGATTCTGGGCAGGCCTTAGCTCCACCAGATGATAACAATGGTCTCCACTCGGCATCAATGCCTCAAGTACCTCATCAATAATAAGGCAAGGACTACTAAGGGAAATCAATAAACCGTAAGAGAATGTCACTATGTGGCGATGAAATAATCAGGCAAATAGTCGTTTCATCCTAAAAAGCCCTCTGAAGAACCAATGGGCCAATAGCCCACTAGTCAGAGAACTTGAGTGGATAGAATATCATGTAGAACGTTTAAAGAAGAATTATCAATAAAAGTACTCTCTTTAAAAACGATGTCATTCCATACTCAACTCTGTATACAGAGGCAAACTTGGTCTGACAAAGGGGACCACAATAGCGAATAGTGGTTGAGTCTAGTCCTATTAAGGATGTCGATGACTCGCCGCATCTAAGTGACCTAGTCTGCCCAAGGAACCACGACACCGCAAAGTGGATCGAGTTCAGTCTCACGACAACTCACTGGGCATGAATAAACTGGTACGACCAAGCAGATAATGATGGCGCATAACGGCCGAGTCTAGTCCTATTAAGAATGTTGACAACTCGCCGCATTTAAGTGACCTAGTCGGCCAGAGGGACCACGACACCGCAATGTGGACTGATCCTAGTACACAACGGCTCATCGCATAAATAACATGGTCTGACCAAGGGGACCACGATGGCGCACAGCGGCCGAGTCTAGTCTTATAAAGGATGTCGACAACTCGTCGAGTTTAAGTGACTTGCTCCGCTTAAGGGACCACGACGCCGCAAAAGGGACTGAGCTCAGTCTCACGACGGCTCACTGCTCATAAATAACCTTGTCAGACCAATGGGACCACGATGGCACCCAGTGAACGAGTCTAGTCTTATGAAAGATGTCAACAACTCGCCGCATCTAAGTGACCTAGTCGCCCAAAGAACCACGACATTGCAAAGCGGACCGAGTCCAATCCTGTGACGGCTCACCACACCTAGGGACCGAAATGGCACACAACGGCCGAGTCTAGTCCTATTCAGGATGTCAAGAACTCATTGTACAAGTGACCTAGTACACTTAATGGAAGTGGGCAGAGACGACTTCCTGACATATCAACGCATCTTCAAGATTGAGCCCATATACTACAGAAGACTAATCTGTTGACGAAGATGACTATTCCACAGCCTAACTCCTGTTCAGGATTAGAGTTCACCATGGAAGTTTAGCCCATTCAGGCAAAGACGACTTCCCGACAGCTCAACTCCTCTTCAGGATTGAGCCCATACACCACAGAAGTCTAGTTCGTTCAGACAGAGATGACTTTTGCATAACCTAACTCCTATTCAGGATTAGGGTTCAGCATGGAAGTCTAGCCCATTAGAGCAGCGACGACTTCCCGAAAGCTCAACTGTTCTTCAAAATTTAGCTCATTTACTACAATGGTCTATTCTGTTAAGACAAAGATGACTTTAACCTAAATCATGTTTAGGATCAGGGTTAAACATGGAAGTCTAGCCAACTTGGGCAAAAGGGACTTTCCGACAGCTCAACTCTTCTTCAAGATTGAGCCCATATACTACAAAAGTCTAATCCATTCAGACGTATACGACTTGTCTACACCCTAACTCCTGTTTAGGACTAGGGTTCACATGTAAGTCTAACCCATTCGGGCAGAGACGACTTCCCGACAACTCAACTCCTATTTAGAAGTGAGCTCATATACTATAGAAGTGTAGTCCGTTTAAACAGAGACGACTTCTCCATAGCCTAACTCATGTTCAGGACTAGGGTTTAGCATGGAAGTCTAACCCATTCGGACATAGACGATTTCCCGACAGCTCAACTCCTCTTCAGGATTGAGCCCATATACTACAAAAGTCTCGTCCGTACGGACATAGATGACTTCTCCATAACCAAACTCATGTTCAGGATTAGGTTTCACCATGGAAGTCTACCTCATTTGGGCAGAGACGACTTTTTGACATCTCAACTCCTCTGCAGGATTGAGCCCATATACTATAAAAACCAAGTCTGTTTGGAAAATATATGATTCCTCAAACACCCTAACTTCTACGGTTCAACACAAGCTTGAGATTCGTTATGGAAGTCTAGTCATCTAGACCCAGTCAACATCTACCAAAATCTGACTCCTCTTCGAGGTAATACTTATGACACCACTAGAACCTGATTCGCTCAGGTAAAAATGACTACTTCGCAACTTAAGCCTTCTTAAGATTAAGTTAACATTATTATCAAGTGATGGCCCACTTGAGCTAAAAAAAGGGGTTCCAGTCCAGACTAAGAACTACTACAGATTGAAGGAGACTTCACTACCTAAATCCAATCTTAAAGTATTGGCGGCACATGAGTCTATTCAGCCTAATCTACGCACAAATTAAAATAGCAAGTACAACAGTCATAGCACAAATGCAAAAACAAGGAAGGAAAAATCTTCTATTAATAAACTTCTGTTATACAAAACGCCACTCAAGTGGCGGGATCAGGCAAATAATTTCAGGGACAACTTCCTGAACAACAGGGTCAAAGGCGAGCTCTAGAACATTAAGGGTGGTGGCTTTTTCCATGGCATTTGGGTCAATGTCAAGACCACTCTGCAAAAAAGTAAAAGAGTTGTCTGCCTCCTCAAAATGGGCATTGGACAATAGCCTATAAGTGGAAAGCTCCCAGTCCCCGTGATCATGTTTAATAAAATCCAGCGGCTCTAGCCTACTAGCAACAATCTTACTGAGCTAAGCTGAATTGGAAGATTTAGTTAGCTCCTTTTCTTTAGCCTCCCATTGAGCTTTCAAGGCGGATAACTCTTCAATTGCTCTGGTTAGACTGGATTCATAATCGATTAGCTTGCAGCCAGCCTCAGTTCGGCTTGTACGCTCAGAGTCAAACTCTTGACGGAGCTTGGAGAGTTGCGCTTGAAGGGTCTCATGAAGATCTCGCTGACGAACCGCCTCAGTGCGTTCAACGGCTAAAGCATTCTGAGTCTCAGTAGCAGATCTAATGGCATGCATTAATCGCTCAAAAAAATTGTTTGCTCAGCTACCGTCTTGTCCCTATCACCTTGAGATCTTTTAGATCCGTCAACAGATCAACATGGGCAGCACGGGCATCTACCAAACTCTCTTGAGCCATTTTCAACTGAGACTCCAAGGTTGATCGAGCAGCCCGCGCACTGTTCAGATCTTTTTAGGCCTCTCCTAGCTGAATCCTTGATCAGGCCAAGCAGTTAACTTATCTTCCAACGAAGGCACATAGCCTATCCTACATGGACTCCACTTTGGTGCCATGCTAGCGTGGGTCAAGTGAGTCATCCCTTGATCAGAAAACATGCATAGGGTCATGAGCAATAAAGTGAGGCGAAAGGTTCAACAATAATCAGATAATCGCCAGCTTACTAATTTCAAATGGTTTGTTCCCAGATTGAGATGATTGCCCACGATCGCCTCCTCCTACGGCATCTGGTCAGCCATCTAGGAAAACCATTTCTTCGAAAGAAGGATGATATAGGTCATGTGGTCCACAACTCGGCACCACACCTGTTGCCCACCTCCTACAACTTTTGAAAATAAAAGACTCGGCAACCTGCTTGCCCTTGTCAACAACAAAAGGTGGGAGCTCAGACAATAGTCCAGTCTATAGATTAGCACTACACATCTGAGACAATGGGCATGTCCCCTCCTCGCGCACCTCTTGGTCCACAGGCAAGGACTTCCAGAGCCGGCTGCTGCAATGTTACAGCCAAACCCGCTCATGAGTCAAGGTTAGTAGTGACCAAAACGAGTTGCCCCACACCTGAATCTGCAGCTGCAAAGGCCTTCAAGGACTCCTTCTTGCTAGTATTTAGGCCTACGACGTCCCTCTTAGGAGCATTCAAAAGGACAATAGGAGCAGGTCCCACTTTTATCCTCTTTGACCGACAGAGGGAGAAATTTGTCCCTCAAAAACTTTCCTTTTCGACGGACTAGGCATCCTCGACAATTTCTTCTTCTGAGATCTAGGTGCTTGTGCGTCGGTGCTAAAAGAAGAACCAACTGGAGCGGCTGGAGTCCGCCCCAGATTGCTAAATGCATGGGAAAATAGATCATTCAACCTGATAATCCCTGATTGAATAACGTCTGAAATAGGCAATGGTGGCAAAATGAGAAACTCGACCTTCATTTTCTCCTCCTCAGGAAAGATAACAACAAATTCATGCACCCCTAGTTGGGAAAAATGAATAAGTCAGACAACAACAAATGTTGGATTGTAAACAAAAATGAGGTGAACACATGAAACTTACTAAGGTCACTGAAACATCGGAAGATCGTCTGGCCATCATGGGTAAAGTACCCAGACTTCACAAAAGCATAAAAGCAAATCGTTGCTAGTCTTTCACGTCCTCCAACTACCATCCAAGAAAGAGGGCTTCACCAACCAACAAAAGCTGGGCTTATTCATCTTGATGGAGATCATAGAATGAAGCAATTTTTTCGATAGACGAAACCCCGCATCTCTCACCATAATCAATGTTGCAATCAGTTTACTCCACCCAGTTGACATTCTCTGGGCTGGGTCAATACCCTGATAAAAAAGGAAACACGAAATGGTAGCGGGAACGAGGAAGCGCATGCCAACCTCAAAAATGGCCTTGTACAGGCAGATGAATCCCCCCTCGGAACAGTTTGTGACTTGCCCATCACAAAGAGAGAAGGCTCCAGATCATCAAGAACTTCATATCATCGACGGAGATTGGCTAAGTTCTTTGATGTCAGTTGCCCCCTAAAAAGTCAAAACACGCAGCATGGCACTCACATAAAAAATAAGGTTGCACAAACATGATTATACGATTCGAGCTTGGTTGAGCTAGAAAAACTAAAAACAAATAACAGAAGGAAGCACTGGAAGGTAAACAGATAAAACTACACCAAAACAAGCTTATATAGGCTTGATGTAGGGAGAAGTGATTACCTAACCGCTGAAAAAACATTAATTATAGCACGAGACCTGGAAAATGAGTCGAAATATGCAATCATGGCATCCCGCATTCCCCACGCACAATCAGTTAGTGGCTCTATATGCAGCCCCACTAACTAGGGGGAGTAGCAAATGAAACATCAAACAGTCAGCTACCAATAGCCTTACATGTGGCACAGCCCAACCCTAATATAACAAGTCCTCAGTGCAGTCTCGAGCAGGCCCAAACACGACCCAGCCCAGACTCATCCAAGTCACCATTCAGCCTATAAGTTAGGCACCCAAGCCCTGATCATGTGAGCCCAGCGTGGCGCAAATCTTGGAGCTTGGCTCAGGACAACAAGGCTCGAACACATATCTTTTGGTTGTCACAAGCCCAAAATCTATTGTGTACATCTCTTGATAAAGTATTGGGTCCCAAACAGAGCTAAGTGCCAAATGCAACCCAATCATCTACCAATAAGATCCTCAGCGAGATCTACCTCCATCACGCCTCGACGATAAAGTCAATGAAAGAGAAAAGTATTCGCCATATAAGATAAACAAAGAGAATAATAAATGTACGCACTTACAATCTAATTTACAGTTTACATCCATCCTTACTCAATCCCCTAACTTTAGAATGGGAGTGCCTTCGGCCACCACAACGGTGGTCCCTAGCTCACTGTTGTTCATTTTGTAGGTCAAGAATCAATAGGGACGGATTTAGACACATTATATATATATATATATAATGAATAATGGAACATATTGAGGGCAATGTGGCGAGGGTGTCCAGTGCATGATAATAGCAAAAAAAAAATGTATGTGACATGTTTGTAAATTAGTATGCTAGTCTATCTTACAAATCAGCTAGGTGTTTCATTATTCATAAGGAGTAACAGATAAAAAAAAAAGGGTTAAGACTGAAAGTTGGGAAAGATGTTGAGGGTTGAGATTTTTTTTCTATAATGACATGTTTGTAAATATAAAATATGTAGAAGGGCCAATAAAATGAAATAAATGGTGGAATGTACATGTGGCAGAGGGAGAAATTTTTGTGTTTTTGTCCTCAAAATTTGAATTGTCATAACTATATCTTGGTTGTCAAATTTTAGTAAACTCGGTATAGTTTGAATGCATTTCTTAAGATATTTCCAATGAAACCAATGATCAATACAAACGATAAAAATTAAAATATATATTACGATTAAAAACGTCTAATGCATTTCACGTCGTTAGAAAGTTAAATATTTTTCAAACAAATGAGACGGGTCGATCTAACAGAAAATAATAAAAAATAAAAAATGAAACGGGCATTTTAATGCACATTCAAACAAAAACCATGAATTCCATGTTTGGGCTTGCACTTCAAAACTAATTGGGGGTGAAAGTGTGGATAGTGATGAGGGTTTTAAGCACACGATACTCAACAAAAACAATGTATATGGAGTGCCAACGGCACGAGAAATACCCTAGTCTACCTTACAAATCAGCTAGGTATTTCACTATTCATAAGGGATTGTAGATAAAAGATGGCTAGGATTGAAAGTTGAGACAAATGTTGAGGGTTGAGATTTATTTTCTATAACGGCATATTTGTAAACACAAAACATATAGGAAGGCAAAGAAAATGAAAAAAATGGTGAAAAAATTTGGTGGACTGCAAATGTGGTGGAGAGAGAAAATTTTGTGTTTTTCCTTAAAATTAAAATGGACATAACTACTTAGTTGTTGAGTTTGGGTAAACTTGGTATCGTTGGAATGCATTGTTTGAAAATCTTTCGAATAAAACCAATTATCAACAAACACTAAAATTTAAATGAATTCCACATCGATAGTATTTTCAATGATTTTCAAAGAAATGAGACGGGTCACTCATAACGGGAAAAAAAAAAAGAAATGAGACATGCATCTTAATGCACATTAAAACAAAAACCTTGAACTTCCTGTTTTGTCGAATTCAAAGTTTGGGGAAGACCTCACTCTCGAAATTTGATTTTTTTCAACTAATTCAAATCTTGATGGAGTCTTAACCTAAAGTTTATAAGACATATTTTTACCATAAACTAGTCTTGCATTTCAAGAGTGATTGAGAGCGACAGTGTGGATGGTGGTGGGGGTGTTCAGTAAATGATATTTAGAAGAAAAAAATTGTATGTGGAGTGCCAATGGTACTGAGAGTATTACGTCTTACAAATCAGATAGGTATTTCACTGTTACTAAGGGGTTGGAAATAAAAAAAAGGTCATAATTAATTTGTCTTCAGTTGCGAGATTGTTAACAATTTGGTCATAAATGATGACTACTCAGCATTTAAAATTCTATCTGAAATAACTGACCACCGACAGCCAAGCATGAATTGGATAATTAATTTAGCATAATGTGTATAGCAAGAAGGAAATCCAATTTTGGTTGGTCGGGAATGTGAAGAAGATGCTAGAATTTACCTCCTAATAAACTGCTTACGATCATGAAAAAAGAAATTGAAAAGGAGTCCAAAAGTTTACTGAATAATTAGAAATAAAAAAAAAATTAGAATAAAGATAATCTTATGCATCTTAGGCTCCGCTTGGTACACTGTAAATGATGCATTTCGTAAATTGATGCATATGCATTAGTTTGCGTTGCATTAGTTTGTAATGCATTACTTTACGAATGCTTGATATTAATTAAAGAAAATCAATGCAAATCAGACAAATGATTGTGGGTGGTGTTGATAATGGTAGTAGTTTTAATTGTGGCATGTGTGGTTGTGATTGTGTTAAGGTGATTGTGAATGTGAAAAACGATGGTGGTGGTGGCGGCAATGGCGGTGGTTGTTAAAATGGTGGTGGCGGTGGCTGTTAAAATGGTGTCGGTTGAGCCGTCGATTGTGGTGGTGGTGGGGCGGCGACAGTGATTATACTATGGTAGTTTTAGTGGTGGAGGTGGCTGCAGTGGTGATTATGCTATGGTAGTGGTAGTAGTGATGGAGGCGGCGGCGGCAGTGGTAATGGTTGTGATGGTTATGATATGGTGGTCGTGGTAGTGGCGACGATGGTAGTTGTAAAAGTGATGATTTTTTTGGTGTTTATGGAGTTGAAAGTACTCGGGAGATTATGAGAATTTTGCAAAGTAATGCAGGAAAATTTTGTCCCGCAAAGTTTTGCAAATTTTATAACTAGGAGATGCAAAGGTCTTAAATTCAAATTCCAATAAATGTTTTCCGAAAAGCCAACCAAGCACCAAATTTATGTAACCGCCGTCAACTTTTGCATTATGCATTATTTTACCGTATACCAAGCGAAGCCTTAATTAGACATATTGGTGTTGCGGGCAAATAAATCAGCAAAATCATATCCATCTTTAGATTATAAAGAGATAATACTGAAATTCAAAGACAAGATGGTTTTTGCTGCTATTACCTTCTTTGCGGCATTATCTTGTTTTTTCGTAACTTGTCTCACGTGGTCAAGCCAAGTCAACAAACAAAACAAAAATTACATCGAATATCCCACTTTTAATTTCTCTTCTCTAGTGTTTTTAACTGAAAAGGCTAGCAATGGGGTGAATTGGGACAAATCCGTCCTGACCCCACCAGGGATCTCGGACCCAAGAATTCGCCCCAAATAATCGTTTAATATATTTTTTGAAACCATCCCCGCTCCGCACGGGTCGGCAGATATCCGCCCCTCCTCGATTATCCGTTTATTTGCTACGATTTCTAGTGGATAACAATTCCCCGCCTCGCCTCACCCAGACATTTTGCGTTTGAAATTCAGGCTCATTTTGGACCTGAATTTTTCCAGGCTCATTTTACAGGCCTGTATAAAATCACTTTAATCAAAGTCTAACATAAACTTGTATAAAATTACTTATAGGCCACTATGTCTTTGTAACAAACAAGTGTAACATCACTTAAACCAAGTCACTTATACCAATATAAAATCACTTAAACATGTATAAAATAATTTCAATCATAACAAAGTTTAACATAAACTGTCTAATGTAACAAACCAAGTCTTATACAACAAAACAAGTCAGACACATTTTGTAGCCACAATACTCTTCACAACAAAACAACAAGCTAATATGTTATACCAACAAGCTAAATTCTAAAATGTTCGAAAACCAAAACAAACAACAAAGTGATGATCACCAACAATAATTTTCAGTATGAAATTCTTAAAGAAGTGGACTTTAATGATGTCTATGGGTAGACGCATTATACGTGCACGTATATTTAGTATTTCTTTATTTTATTTTAAAAAATAAAAAAGACTTGCATCGTAGAACAATTTTATCCATCCAACTACATTCCATTATTCATGTGTTGTGTAGGGATGATGTAAATTACTTGTGGTGAATGGTGGAGGATATCCATCAATGATTATGTAAGAAGTTGGTAAAAAATAATTTTGATTTTTTCCTTTAAAAAAAATGGTCCTTAACTCGGATGAGGAATTACCCAAAAATGCAACTAATGAGATTCATTCACATTTAGCTTTTCTTATTTAAATTGAAAGAAGAAAATAACTTCCAAATTAAAACCAGGAGTCCACCTTCTCTTTCCTTGAAACAATGAGTTATCAATTTTTCCAAAGCAAATCTAATTAGGACAAAATAATTTTTTTCAACTAGGCGCTAGGCGGTTTGGGCGGGCTAGGCGGCCAACTAGGCAGTTTTTGAAATTTCTTTTAATTTTTTTAATTTTCAGTTTAAAAAATTAATACTATTTGTTTTATACATTTTGCATATGTATTTTGGCATTAAATTTGAAGTAATATATATGTTATTATGCTCAATTTTTATAAATTATAATAAATAAATAACCACCCAGACCCTGCCTAATCCTCTGGGCGCTAGTCACTTGCTTGTCGTCCGCCTAGCAATTTTTAGAACATTGGGCAAAATTAGGGCTGGGTCGGTCCGGTTAACCAGCCAGATTATCCAAAAACAAGGATTGAACCGATATTTTAAAACCCGGATTTTTAGGGACCGAACCGAACAGGGTGAGACTAGTTAACCTGTATTTCGGGTCGAGACAATCTCAGTCCAGTCTTCATTTCAACCCTTCTTCTCTTTTTTCTCCCCTCTCCCTCTCCCTCTGCAATCTAAAACAAGCAACAAAAACAACTCTGAAACAATGAGAAAGAAGAAGCACCAAAGAAGAAGAATAAGCATCAGCAGGTTTGGCTGCTTCTTACAATTGAAAACCAAGTTCTTGGGGTCGATTTGCCCCAAGGAGACTCAGGCTTTGCCAGTGGGTTTGTGAGTGTCGCGAGGACGAGAGTCGGTGGTGAGAACCAAGCTCGAGTTGGCTTGGTACTCGTACTGCTTGAATCGCGCGTGGGCTTCCGTTCCACTACCCAGATGCGCCATTTTTAAGCAAGAGAAACTCTAAAAAATGAAAATAGAACGCGAGTAAAAGCAAAGAAGAGAGAAAATGGGTTTTTATTTATAAGAAGATGAAAGTTAGGGTTAGGGTTTTAGAACATGTGAAATCTTACCTCTGTGTTAGTTGTTTTTGTTGTTGCTCCAAGTTTTTTTTTCGAGGGAGGGTGCGAGTTTCAGATTGGGCTTGAATGGTCTTGTGGTTTGGGGCGACCAAGTTCCTACCAACTATTGTGCCATCTCTTTCTACTTGTTCGTCGTCCATTAGGGCTTAGTTGATGCAAACCCTAGTCTCCCTTTCATCCGCCATTTCTTTACCTTTGTCGTTCGTCGCCATTGGAAAGATTTTGGAGAATTATTGAGAAGATAAACAGAGTGAGAGTGAGTGAGAGTGAGATGCGAGATCTAGGTGAGAAAAATTATAATTAATTTTTTTAAATACTCGGGTCAGGCCGAGAAACCGACGAATTTTGGGAATTGAACCAAGAATCGAGCCGAGCATTCTGATTCAGTCCATTTTTTGGACCAAGTATTAAAATAATAATAAAAACCGACCTGAATCGGCCCAATTGGTCTGATTTTTCGGTCTTAAATGTCCAGCCCTAGCTAAAATCCAACCACAAATTCATATAGAATCTCATCTTCAAATCCGGCCAAACCCTTTTGTCTCAAACAGTCCACTCTACAACAACACGTCATTCGCATCTACCTCTTCATTTTTTTCTTCTCTTTGCATTCAAAGAAGGCAAGAGAAAGACCAAGCTCGTCATCAGAAGCTTCTAAAAGGTAGCCAAGATCCGACTATGATGACTCGCGGGAACCTGAAGCGATTTTCACATCATTTGTCGGAAGAGTTCTTAATTATTCAGTGAAGCTTTTCATGACTGAATCAAGATTTTGAGTTTCCAGACATTCCCATAATAACTCCTTCAAAACACCATCGGTAACTCATATCTAACTAAACTAACTCTCACTAAATTTGTCAACTTAGCAATAGATAGAATATGAAACCCAAAATGACATTTGGAAGTTACATTTGGAGTATTTGAAAACCTACAGCCTGATCTGTGTGCTTCAAATCCTCATAGGACACCTCGTTTATCCAAGAAAACTACGACTGCATAAACATACCTTTCAACCTATAGTCGTTTCTTCCCTCCCCATCACGACTCTGAACTCTGCACAATCATTATAATTACAACTCTTTGTTTTTATGTTACTTTGTTACCACTTAAGGAAAGAGAAAAGAAAGATAAACCAGGAACAAGACACAAAGACACATGCAATGGCGAAGAGATGTGCAATGTTGCAGAAGAAACTCAAAGAAGTCGAATCCCAACTCAACCAAGTGTTCCAAATCTCCCCAGAGATACCATGTCACAACCATCTTCTTTCAGAGTGTATATATCGAAGATTCGGGTTTTTAAGGAGTCTTCTTTCTGCAGAGATAGAATCCCTCCCTGGAAAATCTAAACCCTACCAACTTAAACCACATTGACTAAATGATGATGATGGTGGTGAAGAAGATGACAACGGGGGTGAATTGATGAGTGATGTCATTTTGCATGCTTCTGGAAACCCAAAGAAATTGGCGATGCTGAAAGAGAATCTAATGGAACATGTCCACGAAGAGAAATCCATGTCAAATTCAATTGAGAATGATCATTGGAAGACGCAAGAGAATTTGAGGACGAGTGCCAGGAGGGACGGGGTTCATAATAAAAAGCCTCAATGTACTGGTATCCTTGCAAGAAGAGCAATGATGTTTGGATTGGCAGTTTTGGGTGGAGCGATGTCATGGCTCATCATCAGTATCTTCTATTTTAAACAAAGAATCGAGGCTGTCTTGCCACATCCTACTTGATTAACCATGACATGTACCTTCTAGAAGATAAAACCTAGCAAGGATGGGATTTATTTTGTTTTCTATTTTTTATACTGAAACTAGGAATTGCATACCAAATCAGAGTTCCACCATTTCCGCCGATTGCAAACTCAAAATTGCATACCAACACCCATCTTCATCCACTACAATTTAGAAATTGAAACCATCATCAGCCACCCTCCTCGACCACTTTTGTACCTCCAATCAGACCACCACCTCCACCCTATTCAACCACCAATCAGATCTAACAAACACCACCCACGACCGCCTCTTCCACCTTCCTCCACAAACAAAATAGTCCACCACACCACCACCGACTAGTCTCCTGCACCATCAACCACTACCACCACCTCATCCACCAACTAAAATAGACCACCAAAGAAAAATAGAAAATAAAAACAGACCATCAGAGAGAGAGAAGGGTCCGGTGAACCTCATCTCCACCATGACTCACCGCTGCCTACTCATCTATTTGCTTCAAAAACACAGTAGACATGCTAATGATGGTTGGCTATTAGAAATAGAGAATTTGTTGATTTGTTTGTAAGAAAGAGATGCACAAGGGTAAAATAGAAACTTGAAAATATTACCAATGGTATATTAGCTGAGCTACTCGTGGCGAATGGTATCACAAATCCAAGACTCGAAACCTACCAGATGCATTTACTTGTTCTACAATCCATATAAACCTTGCTCGCATTAAAAAAACTTGAAAGTATTTGAGTTTTTTTTTTTTTTTTTTTATTGGTATGGGCTGGATTCAAACTTTTTTGTAAAGCATCACTTTTTCTTACAAAGCCCATTTAGCTTATCTTCCAATGAGAACAACATCCAATTGATAATGAGATCAATTTTACTCAGATGCACCCGAACATCAAATTCCACCCTTGCCGATACGGTGTGGGCTAGTAAAGGAAGAGGAAGTTTTGAGGGAAGTGTAGTAGTAGTAGTAGACACAGTTTGTGCCTAGGGCATAGACAATGGTGTCAAGAATGAAAGTTTAGGAGAACAGAAGATAAATGACACAATAAGAAAGGGCATATTTCAGTGTGTGTATCACACAATATTGTGTTTTTGAGACCTACTTACAAGAGCTGTGAAATGGGAATTTATTATGGAATGTAGATTGAAGTGAAAGATCCGTAATGCAAGGTAGCAATCACACTCGTCTAATTATGTCCAACGTTCAATCTTGATCACAAACTATAGAATCCATCCTTCCACATGAAAACCTTCAAGGCAATAATACATAGTAAAGGATAGCTATCCTTCTACACTGCTAAGGAAAAAAAGGTCCTAAAAAGTACTAGTAGTAGGCCCAAAAACAAACCAAACACGTTAGAATTTACTTGCGAGCAGCTGAAAGATGAATCGTTTGATCAGCAACCTTCTATGACTTTTTAACTATGTAACCAAGCAGGATACCCAAAAGACCAACCAGTACGACAAACCTGAAGGAGAAGCCACTTGCACGATTTTTGCTTATCTCTTTCCTCATCAACTCCTGTTCAGCAGATAAAATTAGTCAAAAGAATATCCAGTGAGAAATCAATCATGTCGCAACCGTTGATGTTTGCCATCTTTTTTGTTTTTTTGTTTTTTTTTTTACAATAACTTGGTCCAACAGCAAACTATGTGGTGGTTCCAGAAGGTACTGAAAGCCCAATAACAGTTTCAAGGTGGACATCGCTTTTTCTCAAGGGTATGATTAACAGAGCTATTATCAACCTAGTAAACATAGCAAGAAAAGTTGAAATTTTCTCATTAACAGATGCTTTTCAAGATACAATAAACAAATTATCTCAGTAAAGATGCCAGAGATTAATCTGGAGTATGACAAGGTGTTCTGTAGCAACATGGAGAGATTGGAAATTTTTTTGTGGAATATAATTGAGTCCCTACATCTAGACTGCACTACAGAGATAATATGGATTTTAAAGGTGAGATCCCAAAATCATTAAATGCCTCCGGCAAGATTTGCACCTAGACTTGTGATACCATTCGCCACATGTTTACCAGCTAAGCTAGTACCCTATTGGCAGAAGTAATATGGATAATCTAGTCATTCAAGCCTCTTCTGCATCTCCCACTCGTGCACGTAAAATACGTAAGTCCAGATGAAGGAATAGGCAAACTTCCAAGAGGACTATAACATAAAAGAGAGAAATTACATCAAGAAAGTATTATGGAACAAAAGGCCTTCACTATGAGATAGAATCTTTGACTAGACCAAGGATTTTCCTCTATGCCCCCACCCATGTCACTAACTTATAGACATCCATCACCACCAACAGCATTCATCCTTGCCCTTCCTAACAGTAAGGTTTATTACCAGAAGGCCTCTAAATAATGTGGAAGCCAGCTATTTTAATTTGAGAAGTTCTCTATGAAGTTCACTTTTCAAGGTATTGAAGTTGGGTTTAATCAAATTCGAGATTAGAATTTCATTTCTTGCAATCTCTAGCAATTTTCTTGTGACACTCCTAATTTCTTAACTAACACAAGTGATGTATTTTTCTAGAATTAATTACTTACAAAATCATAGTAAGTGATAAGTGTGATCGTAATATGATATTTTCTACAGTGATTTTCTTTAGATTCTTCAGAATGTCTTAGGTTCATAAGCAAAAACGAGTTATAATTTTATTAATTTAATCCACCAATCTTGCATATACTTTTGACAGAATAAACCTACATAGCGATCCCGAAAATTCGAGATAGTTTGACCTTACATCGTATACACACTAATATGATCCACCGGATTCATAAATCTAACCAATTTGACCTTATTAGAGTTGTATACTTGTATATCCTTAATAGGATTTTAATTAGAATCTCTAGAATTATCAAAGGTGCATGTGTACACCTAGTGTCTCACTTTCTTCATGAGACATTTGTACATTTGTCTAACGTGCATGGTGACTTTTGTCTCACATGTTCTTTTCCACCTAATTCAAGCAACCAATACATGTCACCCAACACAAAAACACTTATCAAAACACATAAACACTTATCAAAATAAGATATGTGTTGGCAAGCTAAGACTTACCCACATAATACATGGTTTACCATGTGTAAGGTTACATGTTTAGGTTTTATCCAATAGTATTTGTACAACACAAATACTTCACAAATCCCTTGGCAACAAATTAGATATTTTGAGTTCTAGCAAAAGCCATGGTGAAATACAATTGATTCAAACAAAAGGAGCAAGGAATCTACTCGTGGAGCCTAAGAACACCAATAATTTCAACATCTTTGGCTACTTTTAAGGTAGGTAAAACCAATAATTCTTACTTTCTTGTCATTAAATTCCTAGAATACATGCTTAGTACAATTTGAGAAAATATATCTAGGTAATTTTTGAAATAACATGAACGATTCAAAATATAGTATACATATTTAAAAGGTATGGTAGTTTTATGTGATCAATAGCATATCATGAACAATTTGCATATTACTTATGATATAGTTATAAGTCCAAGTTATACTGTAGGTTTTCATGAGCTAGATTATATAATGTTAGGATTGGCATAAATGGTGAATTCACATGAGATACATTTTTTCTATCATCTTACAAAGAACATACAATGTTACATGTGTTTTATCCTCAAACATTTTGCAGGCTTAACTAAGCAATACTATATAATAATAATATAATAATATTTATACGATGAGTAAATCAAGATTTTTGTTATGGAAAATGATGAGTTTTGAAATGAACGAACTTTATATTATGTGTGTGAATCTAGTGCGGATACCCGATACGTGTGAAAATGGAATGAGGTGTGAATTATGAAAAGAAATGTTGGGATGGTTAATTTGTGATTATGTTGGTTAATTGTTAAGTATGGATGTTATGGAGAAATGGTATAGGTGTGGTATCGGGTGTCCAACTAGGATGTTGCTTGGTTGTACTTTTTTACTTATAAAGAAGGATTTTTCAAGAAACAAAATGAACTACATGTACGATATTTAAATATTATGTATTAGAGCGGTAACTTAGAAAATACCTCATGAGTTCGGGTAACTCACTGAGCATTTCGGGCCAGTGCATTTTTCTTGCCTATAGTAGTATGAAAGAAAATTGTGACAAGAGGTCACCAATAATGTTTGGAAATTCCCAAATTCTTCTCTTAGAATAATGTGTACAAAGGTAGTTATTTGATATTAGAGTCAAAAGGGTCACATGCACGTTCGATAGACACAAGAGGCAGTTAGGAGGTACAGTCCCCTACTGGGCTTATTTTGTGGTACCATGGTGAATTTGCGTCTGGATGACAGTAACGGGCTAACAAGGACCTGAGCCGAAAAATGTGGTAATTAGTTACGCTTAGGCCCCATGGTGTGAAATGGGTGCCAATAGTGGCTCCTGCTGGAAAATCGGGAAACAACAGTGAGGTTCCACACCGGTTAAGTATCAGAACAATACTTGTATCGATAACTCTTGTTTGAAGTTATATAACTACTTGACGTGTCTGGTTTTAGAGAGACTGACTATCAACTTGTTATGACTATTTACGATACTGAACTATATAAATTACTGGATTTATATAAAACGATATTTACCTATATAAATTACTTATCAAAAATAGATGCAAAGACGTGGTAGGTAACTTTGAATTTGTCACCTTAAAATGAATTGCGACATCACAAAATTAACACTCAACCTATTTTCTTATATTAATACTAGGATGACCTAATCAAGTTGTTGCCTCCAAGACATCCTACTGGTTCGTCTATAAATTCAATGGTAAAAACCATGCTAGGTCATCATTCCACTTAGTTTCTTCATATTATCCTGTAATTTTTCTAAAGTTTTAGATTGTGTACTTAGGATGATCTTCGGTATTCAATGAGATCTCGTTATATATTTTCCTTTTATATTTTGTAACTACTTATATTATAAGAATATGATAGTTGTGTCATTAAACTTATAATATGATGTCTTTCGGCTTAGATTAGTCTAAATGTATTTACTGGCTCCATGAAACATAAGTTAAGGCTCTTAAGTGAAATCTCGAGTATGGAATCATGTTATCCATGAACCAATCCATGCACTCGAAATCTACTAGGTCGATTTCGAGGTGTGACATTGCTTGTGTGGTTGATTATTATTTACACCTCCAATTTACTTACATGTTTAATTACATTAGTGACATATCCAGACTTTAGTCCTCTAAAAATTTCTTAGTTTAATGGTATGCTTCTCCTTATCCTTAGCCCTATTTTCCTATTCTCTAAAAATCTTATCTAGTATGGCAATCGGTATTCCTTTTAACTTTTAACAATTAACAATTTCTCCCAATTCCTGAGAAAACTCACACAACTCCAATCTAGATGACCTAACTATAGCAAATCAACTCAAAATGCTTAAAAAGTAGGACTTCTCTGACTCTAACCTAAACAATTGCCATAAAACCTGCTCAACCAAGTGCCATCCACATCATAATTGCCATACTCCCAAACTATTATTTTAATAAGGCCACCGAAACATAACATGCTTTCAAGTATATGTTAAACTCATGGGATCTTCTTAGGTTATGACAAGGTATGGTTGTGCCTGAAATGGAGATGATGATGAGGGATAAGCTCTCCTCCAACAGCCCTTCGCAATATGCCTTCAAAGGCTTAATAGGCAAACAGGGGCTGGTTTAGAAATTTGTGAAGCACAAATCACATATATATGCAAGAGTTCATAAAAAATCATTGGCCTATCATGTAGCAGGACAGATAATCAAATGGGAACCTTGGAAACCTTGACGACATTGTAATTTTGAGGTCATACAAAGTCTCTAGGTCGGTAATTAATATGTTGAGTTTCTTTTCGGACTGTCTCTCTCAGCCGTCGTTATTCTTTATTAAATTGTGGCACCCCGCTGCCCTTACTGTGACACCCCGCTGGAAATGCGCCTAGCATGAGGAGTGGTGATGGGTGCACCACATGTATGCTACAACGGAAAATTCGCCTAGGCCGAGGAGTGGTAATGACTGAGCCAAGTGGGTGTCCCACATTAGGCAGTCATCGGAGCGTGATTATTAAGTATGGAGTGCACTCTTATGACGACGCCTTTTGAGATAAAACCCTATTATTTGGGGACTAGGAAAATGATGCGAACCTGAAATAGGAATCAGAATAGATAGGACCCTTGAGCAAGTTTAGTAAATTATACAAAGAAGTGAAATGGGAGAAAATAGATTGTATTGATAATAAAGGATACAATTCCAGGAATTCGAGAGCCTGGTCTCTCCCTTTCAATAAACTTCCAATTTGATGATCCCTCCTTCTACATGCCTCCCCTTTTTATATTCTTCTTCCCTAACTAATTCTTGTTGGTATAAAACCACCCTAACAAACTCACGCTTAGACCACCACATATTCCTAACTACTTGGACACCTCAGCTAGTACCATTCCCCTACTGTTGTCCCAATGCCTTCTTCCTTCTAGCATATGTGAACCTAATGGTGGGCTTATCAATACCCCCCGCTCGAACTCGCACCTTGTCCTCAAGGTGAAATGAAGGGAATTGAGTGTTGATAAGGTCAAATTCTTCCCACGAGGACTCAAAGTCAGGCATGTCTTTCCATTTAATTAGGACCTCCAGGCAGCCCTGCGCATTATAACGCATATCCATCACTTCAGCCGGTTCTACCAGCCACTCTAATTCATCCGAGAGTTGAAGAGGGAATGGCTGAAAACTGTCTGCCTGTCCCAGGGCTGGGCGCAACATAGATACATGAAAGACTGGGTGTATCTTGACTGTAGGAGGTAAATCCAGCCTGTAGGCTACCTTGCCAATGCGATCCAGCACCATATAAGGGCCAAAATAACGAGGGGCAAGCTTCTCATTCAGTCGTTTTGCCAAGGAGCGCTGCCGGTAAGGTTGGAGCTTGACATAAACCAAATCACCCACCTCAAAACTGACCTCCCTGCGCCGCTTATCAGCAGAGGTTTGCATGCGTTTCTGAGCACGCCGTAGGTGAGCCTTGAGCTCCTCAAGCACAGCATCCCTGTCTTTTGAGCCTTCTTCAAACCGTAACACGGGAGGAGGAGGCCTATTGTAAACCACTTTGAAAGGGGTGGTGTTGGTGGACGAGTGGAAAGAAGTGTTGTACCATAATTCCGCCCAAGGCAGCCACTTCACCCACTGTTTGGGTTTATCACCAACAAAACACCGTAAATAAGTCTCGAGGCATCTATTGACCACCTCGGTTTGGCCATCCGATTGAGGGTGATAGGAGGAACTATGTTTCAGTCCGGTTCCTTGCAGCTTGAATAATTCAGACCAGAAATTGCTCAGAAACACTTTATCCCTATCTTGCTCAGAAACACTTTATCCCTATCTGACACGATGGACCTTGGAAACCCATGTAGGCGAACCACTTCTCGAATGAATAAGGCAGCAACCCCAGGAGCCGTGAAAGGGTGCTTGAGCGGCAGGAAATGACCGTATTTGCTCAGGCGGTCAACGACTACGAGGATACAAGAGTAGCCCTCGGATTTTGGAAGACCTTCCACAAAATCCATGGAAATGTCCTCCCAAACCTGCTCAGGAATCGGCAGTGGTTGGAGCAACCCAGCAGGAGACAGCGTCATGGCCTTGTTGCGTTGGCAAACATCGCATTTGGCAACATAGGCTTGGACATGTTTTTTCATACCCATCCAATAGACGTCCTGGGAGAGACGCAAATAAGTTTTTAAGACTCCCGAATGACCCCCTACGTGGCTGTTATGGTATGCCTCCAAGAGTTTAGGAAACCACGGTGAAGATGATGGGAGCACGACGCGACCATGATAAAACAACCGGTCATGCTCAATGTGGTACCCTGCTGGAACCGCTTTCCCGGCTAAGAGATCAGCGTATACAGGGCCGAAGACTTGATCTTGGCGGACCTCGTCATTTAGACCATCCAAGCTAGTACTCCATGATGACAAGGCGGCCAACTCACATGACTAGCCCGGGTACCCAGAACCTGACTAAAATAGGCCACTGGTCGTTGTTTCTGCATTAACACAGCCCCAATACCTGTACCCGAAGCGTCGGTCTCAATCACAAATGGGGTCGAAAAATCCGGAAGCGCAAGAACTGGTACGGTCATCATGGCCTCCTTTAATTGCAAAAACGCCCTCTCGGCCTCCTTAGACCAACCCCAATTATCCTTTTTGAGAAGATCCGTAAGTGAGGAAGCAATCTGTCCATACCCTTGAACAAATTTTCTGTAGTAGCCAGTTAGCCCCAAAAAACCGCGTAACTCCTTCAAATTTTTTGGGGTAGGCCAAGATGCCATTGCGACGAGTTTGGACGGATCTGCAGCAACTCCCTGTGCCGATACAATGTGCCCCAAATACTCCAGCTCCCTCTGGCCGAATGTGCACTTCCGCTGATTTACAAACAAGGAGTGATGCCGTAGCGTCGAAAAGATGATGTGAAGGTGCCTTACATGCTCCTCCTCATTCTTACTATACACCAAAATATCGTCAAAAAAGACCAACACAAACTTCCGTAAGAACTTCTTGAAGACGGAGTTCATCAGTGCCTGAAAAGTGCCTGGGGCGTTGGTGAGTCCGAAAGGCATGACTAAGAACTCATAGTGCCCTTCATGAGTTCGGAAAGTTGTTTTCGGCACATCTTAGGGCCTTACACGGATCTGGTGATACCCCGATTTCAGATCCAATTTAGAAAAAAAATTTGCCCCATGTAGCTCATCCAGTAATTCGTCAATAACCGGAATAGGAAATTTGTCGGCCACTGTCACCCGGTTGAGTGCCCTGTAATCCACACAGAAACGCCAACTACCGTCTTTTTTCTTGACCAATAATACTGGGCTTGAGAAAGGGCTGTGACTTGGTTGGATGATTCCGGCAGCCAGCATCTCTCCCACTAACTTTTCTATTTCATCCTTCTGAATTTGCGGGTAACGATAGGGCCGGACACTTACAGGTTCGACCCCGTCTTTGAGTGTGATGCCGTGATCACAACTCCGTGGAGGAGGTAACCCCTGAGGTGAATTGAGGACGTCGGAGTACTGACCCAACACGTCCTTGATGCTGCCTGAAACTGTCCCCAAAGGAGTATGATCCTCTACCTCGTTCAAGACCAATGCTCCCAACTCTAGTAACACTCCCTGACCCTGATGTTGTACTGCCCGTACTAATGCTTTGAAAGAGATCTGAGTTTTGCATAAGCTCGGATCACCCCGTAATGTGACCGAAGTCCTGCCCACGGTAAATTTCATGATCAACGCCTTCCAATTGATGTGCATCACCCCTAATTTCTCCAACCATTGCATACCTAAAATTGCATCAGTACCACCCAAATCTAAAGGTAAAAAATCTTCAATTACCTCAATTTCTGGAAGTGAAAGCGCCACTTGTTTGCAAATCCCTTCAGTTCTTACCGAATCCCCAGTGCCCATCAACACCCCATAATCGGTTCTTAACCAAATTGCGGTCGATGAAGTTGTGTGTTGCTCCTGAGTCGACCAACACGGTGACGGGCTGAGAAGAGATTGCCCCTTGAAGCTTCATTGTCCGAGAAGAAGTGAATCCAACCACCGAGTTCATGGAAAGCTCTATAGTCCCTTCGATTTGCTCCTCCGAGTCTTGCGGTGGTGTATTGGAATTTGGCTCCTCAGTGTCGAGATCCCCGGCGTGGCTTTCTTCGGTTGCCTCAGGATCATCAACCAAGAGAATTTGTAGTTGTCGTTTTCGACAGAGATGACCTGGTGCGAACTTTTCGTCGCACTTGTAACAGAGACCACGAGCCCTCTTGCTCTGAATTTCAGCCTCCGTGAGGTGTTTGAACCCCCCCTCACGACGGTTGTTGGCCAAATCAACTCGCTCCGTGAATGGTGGTCTTCGTTGAGCCCCCTTGTTCTCCCATGGAGTGGAGGTGCGAGCAGGAGCTGCACTGTGGGGCGATTGGGGATTAGGGTTCATCGTATGTGAAGGGAATCGGGTTTGGGCCGTTCTAGCCCATTGAGTACTCGGCCCATTCCAACCCAAAATGCGATTTCGGCCCTCAACCATTTGGGCTGCTTCCATCAAGTCCATTAGCGACTTGGGCCGCAACAGTCGCACTTCGGCCCGAATTTCATCCTTCAACCCATTGATGAAGGTGCTTTCCAACACTTCATCAGAGAGATTGCGAAGAGGGGAAGCTAGGGTTTCGAACTGCTCAACGAATTCATCCACAGAGCCAGTTTGTCGGATGGCCAAGAATTTCTCCGTCAAAGATCCTTCACGAAGCAGTCGAAATCGGGTAAGAAGTAGCCGCTTGAACTCATTCCAGTTTTCCAAGTTTCGTCGACCTTCCATCCATGTGAACCAGGCTAAGGCCCGACCGTCCATGCTCACTGCTGCCGCTTCGAGCTTCTCCTTCTCGGTCATCTGGTTCATCGTGAAATACCGCTCAGCCCGAAAGATCCAGCCATCCGGGTCATCCCCCGTGAAGATGGGGAATTCCAACCTCCGTAGCCCCCTCGGTTCTGAGTTTTCCATCTCCATTGGGGTCTCCTGTCTGCTTAGAGGAGATTCTAAGCACGAGGAAGGGTTCCTCTCGCCCTCCACCTGCTTATTTCTCTCCATTACTGCCGATGAAGGTCCCGCGCTGCATGAGGAAGGCCCAGCACCACCCTGCTTTAGCAATTGCTCGATTCTGCTTGTCAAATATCCCAGTGATTTCTCAATCACCTCGAGGCGACTCTCCATACCAGGTAATTTCTGGAGCCCAACTTGTGCTTTAGCCAATTCTTGTTGCAATTCTCCTTGTACCATCTCTAGTCTTTCCTCTAGGGCTTCTATTTTTTTTTTAGCCATGATTAAGGTCCAAGAGATCTTGCTCTGATACCAATTGATGCGAACCTGTAGCAAGTTTAGTAAATTGTACAAAGAAGTGAAATGGGAGAAAATAGATTGTATTGATAATAAAGGTTACAATTCCAGGAATTCGAGAGCCTGGTCTCTCCCTTTCAATAAACTTCCAATTTGATGATCCCTCCTTCTACATGCCTCCCCTTTTTATATTCTTCTTCCCTAACTAATTCTTGTTGGTATAAAACCACCCTAACAAACTCACGCTTAGACCACCACATATTCCTAACTACTTGGACACCTCAGCTAGTACCATTCCCCTACTGCTGTCCCAATGCCTTCTTCCTTCTAGCATATGTGAACCTAATGGTGGGCTTATCAGAAAAGCAAGGCAGCCAATTTTGTAAAGTAAAACAAAGAGAAAAAGTTTCTAGCCTATTTCTATTTATTCTACAAGATAGGGGAGTGCATGGTTCGACTCGGATATTGAAACTGACCACTTTAGTTTTGGCTTTACACCAACCGAAACCGAACCGCAAATTGGAGAAACCGATAGGCTTAGGTTTTCATTGGTTTGGAGTAGGTTTGGTTTCAATTTTCTATTATCTCTCATCGAACATCACATAATCAGGTTGAAATCAAGGAAATTGAAAAAACATAAGAAGAATTTCATGAGAGGAGACTCAAGGATTGGAGAGAGCAAAAGCATAAACCATAAGTCCTTGAAAATCACTTACAATCCTCTAACAGATCGGCCAAAATTGATAAGCCTTTTGAAGAACCCACTTCAGAATTCAAAACAAACTTCAAAACACATAAAAGACAACCCGTGAATCTGACTAAATCAACACCAAATATGATGTAATTAGGATATTTATTAATATTAGCAATTGTAGTATTTTAGCAATAACATAACTTCTATTATTTTTGTAACAGGAATTCCAATTAGGGTTCTCACATTAGTTTCCAATTAGGTTCAGAATTTGATTTAGAAATAGATTAATTATAAATAAGGGCGTAGGTTGCCCACTGTTACTCGGTTGATTGAATAAACGTTATTTTTTTATTTCATTTATTGTATTTTTTTGCTTTCAGTTATTCCATTATTTCAATTTTGTTTATTAACTAGTATAAATCTATCAAAATAATAGATTGGGGTTTGGGATTTCGGAGAATATTAGCGGTGACGAACTTAGATTTCACAATTCCATCTGTTACAGAGATGACATGAACTTTCTTTTATATTTTGTATCAACAACAGGTTAAAGAGTAAAGTGGAAAGTAGATATGAGTGTTGACTCCCCCAAAGTTCAATCTTGTACTCTCCGATTAAAAAGGTTTCATATGCAAATTTTAGATATGGTTCGGTTCGATTATGATGAGTGAAAAATATTATCAACCCGAAAACCAAACCGAATTGATCGATTTTCAATTTTTTTTCTAACCAAACCGAACTGCCATAATATAAAAACTAGAAAAAAAATAACGGTTTGGATCGGATCGGTTCGATTAGGTCGGTTTTCTCGATTGACTCGGTTTTGTGCACACCCCTACTATAGGATAATAACATATTCCTACACATTCAACAAAAAACTTGGAATAAAGTGTCGGAAAATGGAAATTTATGATAGGCTCAAAATGGTGAGTGACAGAAACGTGATAACATATTCTTTGACTACAAGCATGGTCCAATAGAGTTAAATAAAAATTAGGATTTCTATTGACCATCCTAGCACTTAGGAAATTGATTGTTATGAATCGCCAATTGATTGCAACATGGAGATTAAGGCAAAAAAGAACTAATATGAGGAAGTTGATATATGTTTATTAGAAAAATTAGTGGAAGTTAATATGATATCACAAAACACTTCATTGTAAATATCTAACCTATATGCAACAACAGAATCATAAACTTACTATTTCTAGATTGAGCATGAAAAACTTAGTAGATCAATGTGGAGACAAATAGTTGATAAATACATATTTAACAAAAGGGACTCCTACCATACCATTTCTTGACGAAGTTTTTGACTTTGTTGTATGGCAGAATTCTTCTCCTCGGCCAACTTTGAAATCCTAGCCAAGTCCTAAACAATAGAAAACTCATTAAAACATTAATGCATGGTAATACGACAATATAATGGCAAAGTAGACAAACCATAACATGTTCCTAGTTATAATTGTTGAGTCAGATCAGGTAGATTGCAGTCTCTTTATTAGTAAGAAGTTTGAATTCCTCGTGTCTAGTAAAGGGAAGCAAACTATAATTGGCCAAAATTCTGTAAGCTTCGTCTCTCTAGTAAATTGACTCTGGATCGTTAAAATTCTTTTAGTTATTTAAATGTAAAATAAAATATCGACAAAAGAAGTTTCCAGATATTTACAACCTTTAAGCTTTGATTGATGAAAATGTTATTTTTGGTGACAGGCAAGAATACAAGCAAGCCCAGACTTGAAAAATTTTTGCATGGACCATATCATCCTTGTGTGGCTTTTGATAGATTATGGGTCAATTGGGAGACTATTAAAAAGTGGTTGTACACGTTGAATAGTTGTAATTACTTTAATTTTTATTGAAATCTATTTGAACATTTTACGCAAGGGGGGTGGGTACTCGAGGTCTCTCGAGCCTCAATAAAAAAAAGCGTGTAATATTTGTATACATAAAGCAGCCTTGCTAGCAAGGTTGTTGTGGAATTATAGAAAGAAAAGGAAGCGTTGTGAAGGCGAAATTTGGGAGCAAATATGGAACTCACCAGCACGGATGTTATGCAAACCCAACCTGTTTAACAATCAAGCGGGTCAACCTGAAATGACACAAAAAATGAAAACAATATGACCCAACCCCGTTTATATCAGGCCAATTTAGAGGCGTGCTATCGTGTTCGGGCCAAATTGTCATGTCTAGCATAGAACCATCTGTTCATGGCGGGTATCTGAGCTTTGGCAAGAAAAAAATCAGATAATATTCCATAGAAAGAACTCTCAAGTGGTGGAGATGTGCAATGCACATAAGTTTTCAGTTTGTGGCCAGGCAATAGGGCGTTACCTAGGAGATATTTGATTCAATTGATTTTCAAATGTTAATGCTCTTTATAATTTGTTCAGCTCTCTTGTTTTAGTTACTTAGCTGTTGTCTTTGCTTTTTGCTTTCTGGGAGTATCTTAAAAAAAAACAACAACAACAAACGAGAAATGGGATAACCTTTGGGTTCGTTCCTTTGTCAACATACTTATACATACTGTATTTTTTATATGGACACAAAAAGGTCAATATACAAAGTTTTGACTTATACACTAGTTCGGTCCAAAACTCATTATCCATATATGGTACACACAACCATGTTCGCATTTATTGGCCCTTTTTTAGAGGGCCTAGATACGTGAACCACACCAAATGAACCTTTTGTGAATTTGTACTACTGGGAACAAACTCATGGTAAATGTAATATCACCACTTTGAAGGATGAAATTTGCTAATCAAATATAACAAAAGACACAAGTTATTCCTTGTAGAATTACCATCAAAACTGGACTAGGATCCAATGGACAGGAAAGATTGTGAGAAATGTATGAACAACTTGGAGAGCAAAAGAAACAAAAATGAATGTCGTTGTTTTATCATATATAAAACTACAGACGAACGTAACAATAAAAACTTACAAAATTGGTAAAGGTTTACTCCTAATTGCAGAGATGAATTAGAAATTCATGGATAAAATCTAAGGAGAATGTAACAAGAATAAAAAAAATGAGACAAAAGAATATCAAAAGATACAAATGAAGTCTTGTTGGAAGAAAAATATCATAAAAAGATAGAGAGAATATTAAAAAAAAGATACAGAGAATATTAAAAAAAATAGTCCAAAAAGATGTTTCCCTATAACTTTATCTTGTTTCCAAAATCTTAGTAGGGGTAATTTGAAAGATTTCTTTTTGGGGTCTAAATGGCCGTAGTTGGAATCTTCATCAAAGAAGGAACTCAATGAATGGGAAGAAGAGGGAGGAAACTTGATGATATCCCTTGAGCTTATGGAACTGGGAATCAATGACACGGTTGGAAATTGATTTCAAATAGAAGTGGAAAATTCTTAGACTCGTCTTCCTACAAACACATGACAGACGTTAACCCTATTTCGGGCACTAGAGATGATTTCGCCGTCTTTGTGGAAGAGTGGGGTTCCACCCAAACTCTCCTTTGTGTGGGTCGCAACTAGGAATGTGTTGATTTGGAAGGACATGGAGATGGAGTAAGAATGTCCTTGTGGAAACTGAAAACCCGAGAGCCTTTTATTTTACATTGTGACACTGCCATTACAGTGTAGCTTCATTTTTCAAGTTTGTGAGGTGGTTTGGGTTACGCTGCGCCCATTGGTGACAGATGGACATGTCAATGGAATGTCATACTTTTTAGGAGACAGTGGTACAAGTAATTTGGCAAGAAAAATGGAATCGATTGTCGAGTCCTTATCTCGAGATAGGTAATCATGGATCTTATTAGACTTCCTTCGGTATGTGTGTTCCTCTCATTGTGCTTGCAAAGGGATTCGGTGTTATAACCCTTGTTGTTAGTAGAGGGGTTAGCGCCTTTGGGTTTTTTCCCTATTTTATATTAATAAATAAATACAAAATACAAATGATGTCATGAAGAAAAATTGTGAAAATGGGAACTGAAAATAAAATCATTGGAAAAATTTTAAGAACTCGAGGCAACTTCAATGTTGCAAATTTCAATTTCTCATGTTGGTAGGTGAGCTTGGGAGAGATTTCCCCAAGCCATAGTTCGAGTTGTCTGGAGGGAAAGAAATAATAGGATTTTTAGGGATGGGGAAAACTATGCATGTTTTGTATAGATTCTAAAATGAGCCTATGGTTGTGGGGAACTACTTGGGGCGACACCCAACACTCTTCTTGTATGTTTAGTTCGAATTTTATTGTACATAGTAGTGCCCTATGCAGTTAAAACGGATAACAGACCCATAACGGTCTAGGAGCGTTATAGGTTATACCGGTATATAATGAAATATATTTTTATATCCTCATTAAGTATTAATACATCATGTTAAGTGTCATTACTCATTGCTCATTGCTCTTATTTGTTTCAGGTAAACAAACACTTAAAGAAGAAGGGAAGCTTACAGAGATCCCAGAATCAGCAGCACGGCATAATCCATCTACACTATCAAATACACTCAATAAATTTCAGTTGAACAAGAAGAAGAAATTGATGAAACTGGATGATGAAATTGGAAACTGATTAAATTGATGAAATTAAAGAAATTGAACAACAGAAGAAGAAATTGATGAAACTGGAGTTTGGAATTTGATGAAACTGGCAATTTGGAAATTGATGAAATTGAAGGAAAGGGAACTTACGAGTAAGAGGTTTGGAACTGCAAAAGAAATTACAGGTCTGTCCTCCTCCTTGTCTTCTTTTTTCTTCTTCCACAATATCGAAACCCAACAGTCGATCGAACCCAGCAGTTGATCAAACCCACAATATCAAACCCAACCCACCAGTCAATCGAACCCAACAGTTGATCGAACTCAACAGTCAATCGACGATCGACGATTGACTCAATTCGCACGGGCCGGAGATTCGATCGCACAAGCCGGAGTTCCTTCTTTTCTAAGATCTGAAATCAGATCTAAAGTCTTCTTCGTTTTCTTCAGTTCGATCGTACAGAGACCTGAATTCTTCTTCAATTTCTTCTTCTTCGTCTTCTCTTAGATCTAAAATCTCTTTAGATCTGAAAGAAGAAAGAAACGACTCAGTTTTTTTTTTTAATATATGTAACAAAAGGTGGGTGCTTGAAAGGAAGAAAGTGTCTCAATGTTATGTCGATATCATTAAGGATATATATGAAGGGGTTGTAACAAGTGTTCGCTCAGTAAGTGGGATGTCTAGTGAATTTCCAGTGACAGTAGGACTACATCAAGGGTCGGCGTTAAGTCCATATCTCTTTGCTTTGGTCATGGATGAGTTGACGAGACATCTGCAAGAAGATGTACCTTGGTGCATGTTATTTGCAGATGATATTGTCTTAATGGATGAGACTAGTGCAGGTTTAGGTCAGAAATTAGTTAAGTGGCGGGAGGCTTTAGAGAGTAAAGGTTTTAGAATTAGCCGTTCGAAGACGGAGTATCTAGTGTGCAACTTTGGGTGTGAACCAAGAGGGAGAAGTAATGCAATTGAGGTCGAAGGTGTCGAGGTCCCGGAGTGTGAGGCTTTTCGATATCTAGGGTCTATAATTCAAAAGAATGGGGCTATTGGAGCAAATGTAGACCACAGGATTAAAGCTGGTTGGTTGAAATGGCGAATGGCGTCAGGAGTATTATGCGATAGAAGGATGCCTGCAAGGCTAAAAGGGAAATGCTATAAGACAATTGTTCGACCAGCCATGCTATACGGTTCAGAATGTTGGGCTACTATGGGACAACATACGCATAGGATGGCAGTAGCAGAAATGCGTATGTTAAGGTGGATGTGTGGTAAAACTCGTAAGGATAAAATTAGAAATGAAAAAATTAGGAGATACTTAGGTGTAGCGCCCATAGAGGAAAAAATTAGAGAAAGACGTTTAACTTGGTTTGGTCATGTGCGGAGGAGACCAAGCACGGCGCCAATTAGAAAATGTTTAGATTGACAAGTTAATGGAGGGTGTAGACCTGGGACAACCGTTGAAAACTTGGATGAAGACGGTGAATGAAGATATCATTGAGCTTGGATTAGGTGAGGAAATGTGGGAAGATCGCATTGCTTGGAGAACCAAAATCCATGTAGCCGACCCCGAAAATCTCGGGAATGGGCTTTGATGATGATGATGATGTAACAAAAGGTATAATGCCGTTACAACTTATACCGTTATATTCATAACGGCCGCGATATTAAAGATATACCGGCTGTCGTTACGACTTACTGTTAAAATTTTTAAGTCTGTTACACATTATAAAGGAATTATATCGGAGTTATAACTCCGTTTTAACTACACACTAGTGCCTCTTGATGTATTTTGGTGGTTTGTTTCTCCCCCCATTTCCCCTTTCCATTCATATAAATAGTGTAAGTGACTTTTACTTCATGGTGATCAAGACAATTTCCGTAGAAAGTCGATTTATATATTTTTATTTTATATTTTCCTCGTCATTTCTATTACTCAAAAGCATGCAAGGGTTAGGACCCCCGTAAGTGTAAAAAACTAAAAAAAGGCAAGCAACCAGATGGGGAAAAAACATTGCAATATTAGATGCACCAACACCAATACCCAACTAATAGGGCATAAAAGGCATGTATAAAATCCAGCAACCGAACAAAATCTCAATCCGAATAAGCACATATGGATTTTTTTTTAAAGAAAAAAAAGTCGAAGAAATGGCCGACTGTGGATTTAGTTGTAAATGATCCGATTCACACAAGGGGTTTGTTATTATATCCGAGTTACTATATTTTTGAAAATCAGGTTCCCATTTATTTATGCATATGCCGAGCATACCAGCCATTGTCCAAATATAGCAAAATCATTATATCTATATAGATTATCCAAAATGAATAGATTAATGTATATAGCTAAATCTAGTATGATATGCAATTCTAAGATCAGACCCAGATCCAAATCCGGGTTGATGCATCATACTTTGGACTGTATCCAACCCATTTTTTGCCTTATCAACTAACTAGACTGCAACAAGGAGCATCCCAATTATATCCTCCCCACCCCTCACCTCACCTTCTAGGTATATGGTGTTAACAGAATCATGACAAACCATACTATCCATGCTTCTAATGTACTAACAAATGGAACACAACTAGGGGTCCACTCAAGTGGGCAGTCGGGAAGATAGCAAAGCAGTGAAGCCCTCCTGTATCACTTCCGAATTAATGGTAACAGTCCAGTGATTTCTTATCAAGGGGTAATTGTTAATGTGTCAGTACCCGGATTTAACCAATGTTTACTGGAAAATAAAGTGATTAGAAAGAGGAAAAAAAAAAAAAAAAAAGGCTTATGATTTAACATAAAAAATTATGACTTGAAATCTTATACTCGAATATGATACAGGAATGTTGATGATGAAAAGAAACCCTCACTGCTGAATATCAATAGAATTTGTTGGATCCATTTTAAAACGAAATAAACCAAATGACAATCAGATTTTCTGTAGTTTGGTTGTCTATTTAATGACCCAATTGATACCTTGGACATGACTAATTTTCCACTCACTCACAGGAATCCAAGTTCTTGGCCCTCCTTTCGGAATTGGAATCCACGGAATCGGTTTCAATTCCATTAGAATCCAACTATACCCTAATACTTTTCCCTTTTTTTTTCTCCTCTTCCTTCCTTTTTCCAATTATTTTCCATTCGGTAGTTTACTTTGACCAACAAAAACTAAAGGCTTTTGGAGCTTATCAAACAATTTGGTTGATTGTGTTTAGCAACAGATTTTAATTGTCATGCCATCTTTCTAATCAATTAAGTTGGATTCCTTCCTTTTTCCAATTATTTTCCATTCGGTAGTTTACTTTGACCAACAAAAACTAAAGGCTTTTGGAGCTTATCAAACAATTTGGTTGATTGTGTTTAGCAACAGATTTTAATTGTCATGCCATCTTTCTAATCAATTAAGTTGAAATATCCACGCATATTGCAGCTAACAGCCTATGTGCATGGTTCTAATGGAATTATTCACATAAAACCATATGCATACACAAAAAACTCAATCATGACCAAGGAAAGTCAGTTATAAAAATGGCAACTTATTCAGTCACTAGCAACAAATCAAACAACAAAAGGCCTCTACCGAAACTCTTAAGAGTTGATGATCTTAAACAATGAATAAAGAAGATATTTACCTCTGAAGATTTCTCCTTTGGATCCTCAAAAGATCTTGATACCTGAAATTCAAAAACAAAGTGATGGTTTACAGGAATCAAAGGTTAATGACGTATTAATTTGAAAAATGTGGAGAACGATTGAATGAGTAATGAGAATGAGAATGTGCAGTTACAGCATCAAACAATGAAGTGTTATTTTCCCCATTGTCTACAACAGATGCTCTGGGAGACGATCCCTCTTCACATTCTTCAGGCACTGGTGATGGGGGATTAGCTGGAACATAAACTACCCTGAGTTTAAACTCCTCAACAACCTTGCTAACTTCCTTGTTAAACTAGAACAAGAGGAGCATGAAATTAGAAGAAATGGTATAGTGTGATAACATGAAAAAATGAAGGTAGCAAACATACCATTTCGGAAGTGATGTCCTTGGTGGTGGAACCATTAGGTGCAGCAACACTCTGAAGAAGAAACTTGTCTTTGCATTGCATATCAGGTGGTGCCTCTGTCTGGGCTTGCATAGTAACTGATAAATAGTAAACGAAGAAGAATGAAAAATGTGATTGATTGGTTGGTTGATTGATATACTAGTGGAGATGGAGACGGAGATTGAGATGGACTGAATTACCTGTAACATCACATGTTGTTCCAGGCAAGACAATTCCAGTATTGGGACGAACACAATATTTCTTGGGATTCGTGGTTTTAACCTAAAAGTAATCAATTGAAAATCAAACAACGATGGATGCGATAAGATGAAAACAAGGGTATTGTAATGTAATAATGTATACTTGTGCGAAGAAGAAGGAAGGAAGAATTTACTTTGAAAGCTATGTATTCATCCGTCTTGTTGGTTAGTTGCAAGGAACACGAGTTTTGCTTCTTTAATTCAACTTTAGAAGCAAAATTCAAACCCGTCATGTCATGTTTATTCAATACAATTGGGAGAGAGAAATCTAGTCTAATCTAATCTAGCTAGCTAGGGCAAACAAAACAAAAACACATATAGGGATCGGATCGGATGCAATAGCAATAGCAATAACAACAACGTCTTACATGGAAATTTGAGCTCCGTAGGATGAATGTTGAGAAGATATCTGCTACTCATCCTTCCCAGAAGACAAGGCTTGTTCTTCCTTCTTTTTCAAAATTACTTTCTTTCGATCTAGAAGAAAAGACGAGAGATCCAAATTGGGGTGGTGACGGGAGGGGCGTGGATACCAAATCAGTTACCCTTTGTTTTTCCCCTGCCTAGTCCCTGCCTTCAACAATTCTCCCCTCTCTAGTGAATAGAAACCAGTCACAGATTTTCTCTACTTTTTTCTTTCCTCCGCTTCTCTCTTGATCGGTTTGGGTTTTAGGGTTGAAAAAATTAGGCTGAATTCATCCAAAGTAAGGGCAAAATAGTCTTAAAAAATTGGTCTTCACCGGTCAATGACGTTGACTTAACAATTTCGTAAAAAAATAAGTGTTATATTCAATTAGCTTTCAAAATTAGAGCAAAAAAAATAGGTATAAATTAATGAGTGTCAAACTCAAAAAACTCATTATAAATTAGAAATAGGACCACAAGTCCCTCGTTTGTATATGCACGTACTATACGAGATAGGCTACTAATTTTTTCAATTTAAATCCCTCAAATTTTTCACAGCCAAGTGGAAAAATTTTGTGTTCCTGTCATTCACCACTTTACTTTATTTACTCTTTTCCTCACATATAAACTGAGTGAAATACCAGATCTCTGAGTGTTTTTTTGTGAGTGACATGAGAGGTTTGAAGTCAAAACAAATTTTCTACAGGAGATTTAGTAATTGTTTTACTCTGAAATGAAAAGTTATGTTGATAAGGCAATGCACACACACATTTCGAGTTGGGAATAATTGATGAAATTTATTTAACCTTTGGGTATTATTACATTGTTGTGAGATTCTTTGATATATTATTGTGAGACTGTTAGTTGTTTTAAAAAATTTTGGCAATTAGATTCTTACTCTGAGGATAATAGATCAAGTTACCATGTTTTGAAAATTTATTGAGTCATAATGTTTGTGGGTAACATTTTTGGAAACCCTCACGAGACTATAACTCGTCCACTAGAGGTAATCAAGGGGTTTAAAGCCTTGTTGCACGTTTAAGGTAAGTGCAACCGATGATTCCTGCGAAAGTGAGTTAGAATTTTATTTCTATTGTTTTGCTCGAGGATTAGCAAAATATAGGTTTGGGGGTATTTGATATTCACCTAATTATTACACAGAATACCACCTAATTTATATTTGTTATTCACTTTGAAAATCTATTTTATATTAATTATTTAAATTTTGTATTTTTTCAGGATTCAGAGCGTTAACGGATTAATGCGGAGTTCGAGGTGATAATAAGCAATTTGGTATTGACGAGCGGAGACGGGGGTGCAGTTAACCCAACACAATTACCCTAATTTTCTATAAAACCCAATAACCCTAATCTCTATGGGGTCCCTTCTCTCTTCTTCTCTATTTTCTTCCCCTCTCTGGGGGCTCTTCCAGCCACCACATCAATCCACCCTGCTGGCAATCCTCGCTCGATAGGAGAGCCGGCAGTGCGATAATCCCGCCATCACCACCTCACCTCACCAATACTCTCTTCTTTCACGTCACCTCGCATCTGTCCCCGTTTTCCTCCCCCGCAACAACCACAGCCGCCATCTCCGCCAGACGCCACCTCGCATCTGTCCCTGTTTTCCTCCCTCGCAACAACCATTACCCGAGCACCACCACAACCACCTCGCGCACAAAACAGAGTCCCTGTTTCTCCTCCTTCATGAACCGCCGCCGCCTTTGTTTCTCCCCTCTCTGGGCCCTCCTTCCTGTTTCCCTCTCTATTTTTCACTGTCTCTCTCTCGACCACCGTTACAACCAAACCAAGCAACCACCACCATCATCACCGCAAAATAGAGCTCACGACAGAGCACTGTCCCTGCTCCTCTCCTCTCTGTTCTCTCTTCGTCTCGGTCTCCCTTTGTATACCGGCCGCCACCCAACGCCGGGTCAGCTTTGGACGCACACCCGCACGCCCAAGCAGGACATCCATCAGCGCTCCTGTGTCAGCTCTAGTATCCCGCCTGCGTTCCCGCCTCCTCTCTGTTCAAATCGGGAGAGAAAGGGTGGTAGTTATTTGCACCCCGGTGTTTACTCTGAGCCACCACAGACCATCAGCAGCCCTTTTCTCGGGATTCATGTTCGTGCAGAGATGAGTTGCGGCGTACCACACCACGAGGAGATGACCACCGCTACCATGGAGAGCTAAACCCTTCGCCAAGGCTAAGATGAAACCAATTGGGTTTCAAGAGTTTGTTCTAGTTTGACTTTTTATTTTATTATGTGCTTAATTGCAAAATACATTTAATTTCTGAGTATTAGTAAATTACTTTCACCGATTATATCGGATTTGATCTAGACTAGTCGGTAGTTAGAGTTTTCTTTACTAATATTTAAAGCATTATTTTTAATTGGTTAAATTAGACTTGTGATTGAGTGTGCCGTAATAAGACACTCAATGCTAGGAGTTGAAACTTAATAAATTAGACTTGTGATTGAGTGTGCCGTAATAAGACACTCAATGCTAGGAGTCTATAATTTATGCTGAAGTTAATTGTAACATTGGATTTTAAAACTGAATTGTTCTAAACGATCACATCATCGATGCAAACAAGAGATTCTCATCCCTAAAGCTTCTCGTTTTAGAAAATAATAAGTTAGATAAAATAACTTGAAAAATTGAATTGGTGGATTCAATGCCTTGGTTTCCCTTCTCACATTCTTAAAAACTTTGTATTTTGCTTTTTAATTTGATTTTTAGTTTAGATATTTTGATTGTTGTAACCCTCATTTAAATTAGTTTAAGTCAACTCTGAAATTTAATTGCAACCACAGTCCTTGTGGGATCGACCTGTACTTGCCCTTGTCTACCAGTTAGACACTGTGCACTTACAGTTATTAAGACTAGGTTAAATTAAAACTAGATTTTAAGCTGGGTATGATACAATTATTACCCACTTTTCATGGCCTAGAGAGTGAGAATCCTTATGTTCACATTAGGGAATTCGAGGAAGTTGTGGCCATTTTCCACAACAAAGTTGAGGCTTTAGACTCGGTTAGACTAAGTTTTTTTTCCTTTTTCCCTCAAGGAAAAAGTGAAGAGTTGGCTATACTCTTTGCAACCAAGGTCTATAGGTTCAAGAAAGGAGATGACCCAAGCATTTTTTAATAAATACTTTCCTCACCACAAAACCAACGGTCTAAAGAGACAAATTTCTACCTTCACCCAAAAGAATAGCGAGACATTATCTCAAGCATGGGAGAGGTTCAAGGATTTCTTGAATACATGTCCACACCATGGGTATGAGAGTTGGCGCTTAGTCAGTTATTTTTATGAGGGGTCACCAGTAGAGAGCGTCAGTTCGTTGAGATGATGTGTAATGGAGAGTTTTGCAAAAGGACCCTGACGAGGCCATTGAATACCTGAATGACTTGGCTGAAAAGGCTCATACTTAAACTGGTCCAAGTTCTACTGAGAGCATGGATAGAACACGCCCAGCTGGAGTCTACCAACTTAGGGAAGAGGACAACCTTAGAGCCCAATTGGATAGAGTGACTAGGGAGTTAGAGGCATTTAAGACCAAGGATGGTAGCCCCACCACACATACTGTTGCTAGATTTGAGCTACAGGACGCCTGTTTTATATGCGGGGGAGTTGAACACTTAGCACATGATTGCCTGACCTTGACTGAGATGAGAAGGGTTTATGAGGAACAATGTAACACCTTAGGGATGTACAAGAAGCCTTACTCACCATTCTCTAACACTTACAATTCTGGCTGGAGAGATCACCCTAACTTAGGCTGGAGGTCCGAAACAGACCAACCTACACACTCACAGGCACAACCACCTAAGTCATACCCTGCACTTCCATACAATGCGCAATCTAACAGAAGTTCCTTGTCAAACACATTGCATGCATTTATAGAAGCACAAGGTAAAACTAATAAAAAATTTGAGGTTGCATTGACACAGTTGGCAAAAGAAAACAAGGAGATCAAAAACTAGCTAACCAAGCTGACAAGTTCATTAACAGTACAAAAACGGGGTCAATTTCCGTCACAGCCTCAAGCAAATTCGAAGGGCCAACTTATGGCACAAACTTCTACTTCAGACCCTCAAAATGTCAAAGAGGTTAATGCCATCAGTAGTGGTAAGATTTTAGATGGATCAAGCTCGTCCATGACTATAGGCACCTCCCCAAGTGCAAAGGAGAACATCCCTGAGGATGAGCCCAACAAGAACATTCCAGTTCCAGTTTCTTTTCTTCAAACACTACGACCTACTGGAAAAAATTCGAAAATGCATGGTGAGATTCTAGAACACTTGAAACAGGTTAAAATTAACTTACCTTTGCTTCATGTGATTAAACAGGTACCAACTTATGCAAGGGTCATCAAGGATCTATGCACCATCAAGAGGAAACATCATGTCAAGAAGACTGCCTTCTTGACAGAATACGTAAGTGCAGTGATTGAGTAGAAGACACCACTCAAGTACAAAGATCCAGGGTTTCCTACAGTCCCTTGCAAGATTGGGACTCATGAGTTTGGCGAAGCCTTGTTGGATTTAGCAACAAGTGTAAATCTGATGCCATATTCTAGTTACGTGTGACTGGGTCTAGGAGAGATAAAACCCACATCCGTGGTACTGCAATTGACCGATAGATCGGTTAAGAAGCCAAGAGGAATAGTCGAGGATGTCTTGCTGCAGATTGATAAGTTTTACTATCCCGTCGACTTTCTTATTTTAGATACTCATTCTGCGGTTAATATGGAGTCTACAGTTCTGATTATTTTAGGTAGACATTTTCTTGCCACAGCTAACGCTCTTATCAATTGCAGGAATGGTTTAATGAAGTTGTCTTTTGGGAACATGACTCTGGAGGTTAACATATTCAATATTAGCAAGCAACCACGTGATGATGATGATTGTCATCATACCTACATGATAGACACGTTGATATCAGAGGAGGTGCTCCTGAGCGCAGATTCTGAAACCTTAGAGTACCTCCTTTCTATTTCTGATTCTAAGAGTTCACTTTATCCTGACAATGCTTTTGATATTTCTGTTGTTTTAGGGTTTAAGGATAAAAGAGGACGACAATGGCAACCATGCTTTGAGGAGTTGCCAAAGGAAAGACAGAAACCACAACCATCCACTGTGGAGACTCCGAAAGTTGACCTAGCTCCACTGCCTGAGGGACTTAAACATGCATTCCTCGGACCAGGTGATACCTTTCATGTTATTATTTCTTCTGTGCTTGATAGCTCACAAGAAGAAGAATTGATTAATATGTTACGTGAACACAAATCTGCATTAGGTTGGACTATAGCTGACGTCAAAGGTATTAGCCCCTTAATATGTTCCCATAGGATTCACTTAGAAAAAGGAGCTAATCCCCGTAGAGACCCTCAAAGACGACTTAACCCTACTATGAAAGAGGTGGTGAAAAAGGAAGTCTTAAAATTGTTAGATGCAGTCATCATTTATCCCATCTCCGATAGCAAGTGGGTTAGTCCAACTCAAGTGGTTCCCAAGAAATCTGGAATAACAATGGTGACTAATGATGAGGGGGTGCCTGTTCCTACTAAGGTAGTGACAGGGTGGCGCATGTGCATTGATTATAGGAAACTTAATTCTGTCACCCGCAAAGATCACTTCCCACTTCCATTCATAGACCAAATCTTAGAACGAGTAGCTGGTCATTCTTTCTATTGCTTTCTAGATGGGTATTCAGGATATTATCAGATTGAGATTGCATTAGAGGATCAGGATAAGACTACTTTAACATGTCCTTTTGGTACGTATGCTTTTCGGCGTATGCCATTGGGTTTGTGTAATGCACGGGCTACTTTTCAGAGATGCATGATGAGTATTTTTAGTGACATGGTTGAAAAATATATGGAAGTATTCATGGATGATTTGACTGTTTTTGGTGATTCCTTTTATTCATGTTTACTTCACTTGAAGGTTGTTTTAAGTAGATGTGAAGAGAATGGTCTGGTGCTTAATTGTAAAAAATGTCATTTCATGGTTCCCTATGGAATAGTTCTAGGACACATAGTTTTTGATAAAGGAATCGAGGTTGATAAAACAAAAATTGAATTGATTTCTAAATTACCTACACCTAAAAGTGTCAAGGATGTGAGATCATTTCTAGGGCATGCGGGTTTTTATAGGAGGTTCATACAAATTTTTTCTGCAATCTCTAGACCATTAAGTAGCCTCCTGGTCAAAGACGTCATGTTTCAATGGACACAAGAGTGTGAGGACGCCTTCCGAACACTCATTGATAGGCTCACCTCTGCCCCCATCATGCAACCACCAGATTGGAATTTACCATTTGAGATAATGTGTGAAGCAAGCAACTATGCTGTGGGGGCAGTCTTGGGACAACGAAGGGAAGGGAAGCCCATTGTTGTTTACTATGCTAGTCGAACACTTAATGATGCTCAAAAGAATTATTCGACTACTGAAAAAGAGTTGCTAGCTGTAGTTTTTGCTTTAGATAAATTTCGTGCTTATTTGATTGATACACCTATCATTGTTTTTACTGACCATGTGGCTCTTAAGTTCATTCTTTCTAAAAAGGATGCTAAAGCAAGATTGATTAGGTGGATTTTACTTCTGCAGGAATTTGATCTAACTATAAAAGATAAGAAGGGGGTCGAGAATGTTGTGACGGATCACTTGTCTCGTTTGGAGTTCAATGACTCTGCCAATGGCCACCCATCCGTGATAACTTTTCTGATGAACACCTATTCGCCGTCACTCAAGTACCATGGTATGCGCACATTGTTAATTACTTGGTTTCCGGCGAAGTTCCATCATCATGGAGTGCTCAAGATAAGCGCAAAGTTTTGGTCGAGGTAAGAAATTTTTATTGGGATGATCCTTATCTATATAAGTATTGCCCTGACCAAATCATGAGGCGCTGTATTCCTGAAGGTGAGATTGAAAGTGTCTTACATTTTTTTCATAGTGTAGCTTGTGGAGGGCATTTTTTTTATGAAAAAGACCACTGCAAAATTTTTACAGTCGGGATTATATTGGCCTACATTGTTTAAGGACACTAACAATTATTGTCGTTCTTGTGATAGATGCCAGAAGTTAGGTGCACTGTCTCTGGGACACATAATGCCCCTTAACCCCATCCTAGTCATTGAGATATTTGATTGTTGGGGGATTGATTTTATGGGACCTTTTCCACCTTCTTTTGGATATTTGTATATTTTGCTTGCAGTGGACTGTGTCCAAATGAGTAGAGGCTGTGGCATGCCGGAACAATGACAACAACACTATTGTCAAGTTTATCAAAGAACACATTTTATCCCGTTTTGGTACACCATGAGTCATTATTAGTGATCGAGGGACTCATTTCTGTAATCGTTCTTTTGAGGCTTTGGTGCGCAGGTATGGAGTTCATCACAAGGTCGCCAATGCCTACCATCCGCAGACAAATGGCCAAGCCGAGCTGGCAAATCGAGAAGTGAAACAAATCTTGGAGAAGATGGTGAATCCGGATAGGAAGGATTGGTCCTTGCGCCTTCCTCATGCACTTTGGGCTTACCGTACCGCTTATAAGACAATTACCGGGATGTTTCCGTATCGGCGTATATATGGAAAAGTCTGTCATTTACCTGTTGAGTTAGAACATCGCGCTTATTGGGCTGTAAAAAGCACTTACTTTGACCTCAATGATGCAGGTATTCAGCGAAAATTTCAGTTAGCTGGAATTGAGGAGTTGCGGAATGATGCCTATGACAATCCCGAATATACAAGGCAAAGATGAAAGCGGCTCATGATAAGCAAATTCTGAGGAAACATTTTGAGCCTAATCAACGAGTCTATCTTTATGACTCACGACTTCATCTTCATCCTCGCAAGCTAAGATCGAGATGGACGGGCCCATTCATGGTAAAACAAGTTTTTCACAATGGTTCCATAGAAATTGAAGATCCAAAAGATGGGAGAGTATTTAGAGTAAATGAGCAACGTTTGAAGCACTATGTGGAGCGAGTAGAGGTGCCAGAGGAGATCTCTCTGGTTGCCCTTGTCTACTTGATTTGATGTTCTCCACCCTATCTTTAGTTTAGGTTTTTATTTTATTTTATTTTAGGTTTATGTATTTTTTTTAGTGTTTCAGGTTATTTTAGGTGTTGCTACTAGAGTCACTCGGAGACCCTCATCCTATGTGTTCCTTTCTCTCGTCAGTATGATTTTCTTATATTTTGGTGACTGTGAGGACATTGTCGATTTGAAATTGGTAAAGCTTCACCATGGTAATATCACTCTAACCCTCCTCTTTTCTTTTTCCTTCATTTGTCATGATTATTATTTTATACATTGTTGCTACTAGAGTCACTCGGAGACCCTCATCCTATGTGTTCCTTTCTCTCGTCAGTATGATTTTCTTATATTTTGGTGACTGTGAGGACATTGTCGATTTGAAATTGGTAAAGCTTCACCATGGTAATATCACTCTAACCCTCCTCTTTTCTTTTTCCTTCATTTGTCATGATTATTATTTTATACATTGAGGACAATGTTTGGTTTAGATTTGGGGGTAATGGTGGTTTATTAGATTTTTTGTGCAATTGTCAAAAATCTTTGAGCTTAAAACGTATTTTACAATAAAACCGAGTCAGTTTTTGTGTTCTACTCAATCTACATTGAATACTTAGTTGATTACTGTAATTGTGCAAAATCTTTATGAAAATGCATTCGAAATCTAAACTCTTGGTGAATTTAAAAAAATAAAAAATAAAAAAATAAAAATAAAAAAGGGTTTTGAGTCTTTTTAATTTTAGAGAGTAATTTTGTTGCCCTTAATTTTGAGAAAACACATACTAACACGTGTCACATAGTTATATTAGTAGAAAACATGATATTTGATATTATCCTTATGTTAGATGTATTTCGTGAAACTTTTCAACTCGACTATTCGTGCACTATATGCCAAGTCAACATGATTTGAAGTTCATTAATGAGATATTGAACTAGAAAACCTTAGAATAATAGTGGAGACTTAACCCTTGTGAGTTTTGAGCCATTCTTTATTTCTTGAGGGTTATTAATTACACTCTGATTTTTCTTGAGTCCGCATTATTTCGTTGATGATCTCATTATTCTTGACTTTCTTATTGATTGCTTTAAGAATGACATAAGAATTGAATTTTTACACTAGAACTTCTTGTTTTATTTAGTTGAGATGTCCTAGTACCAACTAGAACTTATAAAGTGATATAGGCAATTCTTTCTTTAAACCATTTTTTTAGCCTCTTAGCCTACCCAATTATAAACATCCATTTGCAGCCATTTGAGCCTTTAAATAGCCTTCTATTTGTTATCCCCATTCCCATACCTACTCGAATCAAGGAGTAATACCTCTATTATTTTATCCTTACCCAATTTTTTTAGAATGTATACGGTGAGATATATTTATGGAATGGGCAAATAGAAAGAGTTGAAAATAGATATTTCATGCGCCCTCGAAGTAAAAGTGTTTGATTGTATAAACGGAGAAAAACATGTGGTACAAAAAAAAAAAGAGGTTGAAGAAGAAAATAACGAAGAAAAAGTTAATAGTGTATAATATTGATTTGTTCTACAATGCCCTATGTGCTTATTCAAGGGTGTAGCCATTCTCAGGAAATTTTTGTATCCTTTTTGTCCATTATTGTTTATCATAATCCAAGCCCCATTACAACCTAGTAAGGACCTAATTGATCTTAAGTGAAAGTTGGTTTAATAGATGTGGAGATTGAATAGGCAAGAACTATGGTGTTTTATTCAATATTCTAAAAAATAATCAATATTCCTGTCCATGAGATCATATTCATTTCACTCTTTGAAAATTCCATTTTTTATGATAATTATATGTGAGATGTTTGCATTTTCCATAGTTTATATTCTTTTCCTCAAAAATAAACTGAGTGCCCAATCTCTGAGTGTTTTATTTCTGAGTGACATGAGAGATTTGTGGTTGAAGCGTACTTTCTTCGATGATAGACAAAGTAGAAGTATATATGCACAAGCAATCCACAAAAATTGTATACTTGAAAACACCCTCTGTTGAAAACATCTTCTGTTGACTGATTACTTTCATTATAACTTAAATTTCTCAACTATTTGTCGCAATTTAAGTGCATTTTCAAGTCGAAAACTTGTGGCAGATACTTTCGAACACAAACATATTAATGGTTCAATAATGATCGAGAAAAAAAAACTTGTTTTCCTTAAAAAAAATTAAGAATCTAACTGAAAATATAAAATCATAAGATTATACTAGTAATTAAAAGCAATTAACAAGTGATTTGTGTTGCATCTTACATCTTTTTAACTTTTTATTCGATGATGGTAGCTAGCAGCATATGATTCCATGTATTATATACCCAATTGAGTTTACGATAAGATTATCATGTTTTCTTCTTTTTCTAAGTGGAAACACTTGAATTTTCTAGGATTTTACTTTAAGCTTATTGATTGTTGAATTATGAGCTTTAGATAAGCAAATAATAACATAACTTTCCTATCTTTCTCTGCTCAACTTGGTTGAACATTCGACCATAATTCTGATATGCAATATAATTACTTTCTCTGCTCAACTTGAATGCTGCTAGTATGCTTGAATGCCAGTATGCTTGAATGTCAGTATACTGCTAGTATGCTTGAATGCCAGTATGCTGCTAGTAGGAATACTAATTTGAATGCGAATTTAAATGCTGCTTGAATGCCAATATGCTGTTTGAATTTATTTCAGCGTTCAACATTGTAGCGTTTAAATTTCTTTATTTCAGCGTTTATTTGAGCATTTATTTCAACATTTCAGCATCTATTTCAGTGTTTCTTTCAACGTTTAAATTTCAGCATTTCAATGTTTATTTCAGCATTTTTTTTTTGTGGAAAGAGAGCTGGGGTTTGTTTTGGATCCCCTAACCGTAAAATGGGAGAAGAGTTGTTACATTCGTGGGTACATTTTGCCTATAGCATCTTCATAAACTATTTCTTTAGGTCCTCCGCAAAGGAACTAGGAGTTATCTCAAAGAACTCTACATTCGGACATAAGCTCGCTAAGTGGTCTGCCACTCTGTTTGTTTTCCTGTAATGGTGTTGGATTTTGAAGTCAGTTAGGGTGCTCAGTTCTCTTTTGATCTTGGTGATAATATGTCGCAGGTCCCATGGTGGGTCTTTATCCTTCTCCAAGTACGCTTTGAGTGATAGGGAGTCAATACTAAAGACGAGTTGCTGAATGTTATTATTCTGTGATAGGGTCAGTGCTGCTTCAAAATCTTGTAATTCATGCTTGATCATTGAGTGTCCCAGGGTCAAACCAGTGCACGCAACCACAATCTCTCCCCTATCATCTCTGATCATAGCACCATAACCTCCTATTGCTCCAATAAGTGACCCATCAGAGTTTGCTTTGTGCCAGTCCTTCGGTGGCTTTTCCCAACAATAATATGCAACTGTCTTATGTTGGTAACTCATCTTTCGAAGTGTAGTTTCCATTTCATGACAACACCAAGAGATTTCATTCCTCCAGTGAAGTGCTTGTATGTTATAAACCCATTAGGGCATTAGTGCTTGTCTGTTATTTCATGACAGCACCAAGAGATTCCATTTCATGACAGCACCAAGAGATTTCATTCCTCCAGTGAAGTGCTTGTCTGTTTTTCCAAATGATATTCTAGCATGTGCAAGCGAAAAACAGGTGAGCTTCTGTCCATCGAAAAATAGTTGTGCATAGTACACATGTGTCCACCGAGGTCTTCCCCCACCTTCTTAGTTTAGCCAGTGTCTTTAGCCTATTGTTCACTGCAATCCAAGTGATGAAACTGTATCGAGGAATGTTGTCTTTGTACCACAGTAATCTGTTCCATTCAACATCCTTGTTCCTATGACGTATAGCTTCATATGAGTATTTGAGTGAAAAGCTGTCAGTAGGTCCAGCCAGTAAATTGAGAGGTGATCAGTGGCAGCCCTAGGTATTTCACTGGCAAGTTAGCAATAGGGAACGAGAGATGTCTATTGATCAAGGGCAGCTCATTTGCAGAGATGCCAACATAGAAGAGGGCTGAGGGCACTCTTGTTTTTGTTAACACCCAATCCAGTGCAGGTTTTGAATACATCCAGGACATGTTGTAGACCAATCGCTGAATGCTCATTGCCTTTGAAGAATGCAATGAGGTCATTTGCAAAACATAGGTGCATTATCATCGGGTTTTCACATATATAGTGCAGATTGTATGCACCTCATTTCAGCATTTATTTCTGCATTTATTTCAGCGTTTAAATTTCAGCATTTCAGTGTTTATTTAAGCATTTATTTCAGTGTTTATTTTAGCGTTCCAGCATTTCAGCGTTTAAATTTCAGCATTTCATCAGCGTTTAAATTTCAGTGTTTAAATTTCAGCATTTCCCATTTCAGCATTTAAATTTCGGCATTTCAGCGTTTAAATTTCAGCATTTCAGCGTTTGTTCAATTAGCAATAGCAAGTTTGTTTAAAGTGTATTGGCAGCAAATTTAAATGCTAGTACTAGCAGCGTTTAAATGCTGAAATTTGTTTAAAGTCAGTTTAAAGTCAATTGGCAAGCACAATCAATTGATTAGTATACTTTATTGGTTAGTTTGTTTTTGTTTTATTGTAGGTTCCTACAGCCAACCTTGCACTTATCCTTGTCGATTTGATAATATTTGAGTGTTTTATTTTTGAGTGACATGAGAGATTTGTGGTTGAAGCGTACTTTCTAAAGGTTATCTCGTCACATCTTTACTATGAGATGAAGAGTTATGTTGATAAGGTTTCTCACACACACACTTCGAGTTGAGAATGATTATGAAATTTATTTAACTTTTAGATACTATTAAATTATTGTACTCTATTGATATACTTATGTGACATTTTAGTTTGTTGTTTTTCTTGAATTTTAAGCAATCAAAAAATTACTCTAAGGAAAAAAAGGGGAATGCCCATGTTTTTGCATTATGTTTTTAGAAAATAGATTTTTTTTTATTGAGTCAGTAATGTTTGAAGGTAACATTTCTGGAAACCCTCACGAGACTATAACTCGTCCACTAGAGGTAATCTAGGGGTTTAAAGCCTTGATGCACGTTAAGGTAAGTGAAACCGTGATTCCTACGAAAGTGAGTTATGATTTTATTCTTAATTTTGTTTTGCTAGGATAGCAAAATATAGGTTTGGGGGTATTTGATGTTCACATAATTATCACATAATATACCTCCTAATTATATTTTTTAGTGTTTCGAATAGTGTATTTTAGTTCAATTATTTTATTTTTGTATTTCTGTAGGATTTGGAGTTTAAATGACAAAAGTGCATTAGCGTGGCGAATTTGGAAATTCATAAACAAATTGACAAAGTGGAGCGGGAGACACTCAAGCAAAAGATTAATAAAGAGAACCAAAGAAAAAAAATAAAGGAAATTAGTTTTGAATTTTGGTGGAACAAAGAAGTAATATGGATGAACATAGCCAAACCCACCTTTCAAGGGGTGGGACCCCTTTGTTTGCAATTTGTATTTGGTTCCAATAAGGAGTTTGTTTCCTTTTTACAACAAATATAGCAGCAGAGAACGCAGCAGCCAATTGGGCTTCCAATTTGTATTTGGGGCAATTGGGTTTCCAATAAGAAGTGGGGTTTCTTTTAACCACAATAGCAACAGCAAGAGAAGGGAGAGCTTTTTGTTTAGAATTTGTTTTGTTTTCCAATTGGGAGTTGCCAGGGAGGAGTTTTGGTTTCTTTGAACTTCAAGAAGAACAAGGGAAAACGCATGCAACAGTAGAGATCGCAACAAAAAAAATAAATTGTTTCTCTTGACCATAAATACAACAGCCAAAAATGTAAGGAGGGGGAATACGCTGTCCAGGAACAACAAGGAGAGTGCGCAAGACAGCAGGGAATACAACAACAGCAGCCAAAATGCAGCAGCAGAACAGGAGGATACGCTGTCCAGAACAGCAGAAAACGCTATCCAGAACAACAATGAAGACGCTGTCCAGCAAGGTGCGCATTGCTGATCCACCATGCTCTACCATGCTGATGAAGCTCCACACCGCTGTTGCTGTCATCACCTTCACCATGTGTCACTAAACTCCACGCAAGTCGAAAAGGTGAACTCCTAGATGTAACACACTTAATTGGTATTTGATTCGTTTTATGCTTTCACGATGAATAGTGGTGTTTATGATTTTCACTTTTATTTAATATAGGAGTTTATGTTATTTTAGTGACAAAGATTTCATCAACTTCTTCGTAGATTATTATTCCGGTGGTTGTCTTTTTCTTCTCCATATAAGTTTAGTCACGCTTTTTCTTCTGTGTGGAATTTGTAAGGATCAATTAATTCCGGTAGGTTAGTTAAATGTGATTGTCTTTTATTACATTATTGTCTCCGGATATATCTTAAATTTAGGATATCATATATGACCAACCTTTGTGCTTTCTAGAAAAGGGGAAATCTAAATCCATTTACATTAGAATATATTGGTGCATTAAAGACTATTTTTCCGATTATGTTGTTTGGGATGTGAAACACGTAATCGAGTCATCATAGCGAATCAATACTAGTTGGCGCGTGAAATCTAGGAGGGATTCTTGGAACCTTGTGACTTTTCTAAACTTGATTTTTATTAAACTAAATTCAATTTCATATTTTAAAATTGCTAGAATTTCTTACATTTAGTTTCAAGTAGTTTTTCTTCCTTGACCTTGTTTTGTAGATCGCTTTTCCTCGTTGGATCGACACCCAATCTTTACTGCAATTGACCGCATGTACTGTTTGGGTGTGATCAGTCGCCTTCAAAATGATTTGCACAAGTAAGTGAAGAACGTGAGTTTGATCGGCCCGTCAGGACGGAGACCGATGTATCTGGCCGGGAGAAGGACCACCTGCGATTAGCAGGGGTTGAAGATGTATCAAATCTTAGTGCCACACAGGTGAAAGCTTTGAGCGAGCAGTTGATTGCAACTTGCAATGGCGGCTTCTGCTGGTGCCGATCCGCATGGGATCGTTTCGATAGAAGGTTTCTGTGAGAATCCGCCTGAGGTTCTGGAATCCAATCGTTCCGTTGGTGGGCTGTCTAATAGTTGCCATGGTGACATGGGCCAAGTTTCTCATAGTTTGCTTTGTTCACCGTCTCGCTCCAGGCCATATCTCAAGGTGTTGGAGGGTCCGTTGGACAACTTGCTTCTTTCTCTTCCTTCGGATATTGTTGAGCCATCTTGCATTAAGGGGTCGGCTGCTGGTGACAAAGGAAAAGCTATGGAGGAAGGCCTAGGAGCAGTGGTGACTACAAAAGGTGGTGCTGGAGTAATCCCTCATCCGGATGTGCGGATAAATCTGTTTGCCCCGGACTTAGTAAAGATGAGCACTCAGGTCTGGCACCAGGAAGTTGATGTGGACTATGCTTCGAAGAAGCACATAAGCATGCGTCAAAACTGGTTGATGGATCAACTCAAAAACCCGAGGAGGATAAGCTAGAAAGGGCGTATGGATAAGTTTTTAAAGTACCTTATCCTGGGAATTTCTCACTTGAGCCAGGTAGCCGTTGTTGGGATGAATTCGAGGCGGCCCGTGAGAGGGTGTACACCATGGAGCGTGTCTTCTCGCACATACAGATGATGTATTTTGACGCGCTGAGATTGAGCTCTTGAGGAAGTAGGTCGAGGAGAGGAGGCTGGAACGTCGGTCGTTGCTGCTAAGGCTCAAAGGGTTCGTCTGGACACACTTGAGTCTGATTTAGCGGAGGCGAGGTCCTTGAGAAACAGATTTCAGCAGGAATTGGACCTGGCTCATTGTGATCTAGAGGTTGCATAGGAAGCTGCGACCTAGGCGCATTCTGAACTACGATCCCTTGCTGATGAGAATGCCGTGAAGGAGGCTGATTGGGCTGTTCAGAAACAACAATTGGAGTCCGATGTGGAATTCAATGCTCGGGAAGTGAGGAAGGCCGAGGACCAACTCAAATTGGAGAAATGGAGCTTAGTGATGTAAATAACAATTTGACTACCAAGCAATCTCAGGTTGATGTATTAACAGGCAAGTTGGAAGTGCAGGAGCATGAACTTACGCAAAGGCGCGTGAGGATGAGCTTTATTCGGGAACTAGGCAAGTGCAAATTCCGCTGGATTGTACATGGTAGATTGGAATTGCTGGTGCTGATGAAGGAAGAGCATCCGAAATGAGACCTTGACCGCTATAAGATGTCGTATGTAGACTTGTCAGTGGCTTTTGCATCATGAGACGAAGAGGGCAGTTTGGATCCCGATGCTCAGGCTGCGGCGTATATGGATGCAACTTCTGCTCCCTCTTTCGTTAAGCTTAGCTTTTCTGTTTCAGTATCTTCTCTTGATAAGGAGTGAACTTTGTACACTTGTACCCTTTTTTGTTTCAAATGTTTAATGAAAACAGGTTTATCTTGAATATGCTTTGTATCCGTTTTGTGCTTCCTATCCCTATCGCATGTTTTTCGTTTTGCCTTGTCGTTTTACTATGGCACAGGCTGGTTTGATCAATTGGAAATCGAGTGGTCTGTCTGCTGTTGAGAGTTTGACCATTTGCATTGCGAGTGACTTAGTCACGTCCAATGGTGGGTGTTACGTGAATGGTTGAGGAGCGGGTTGCACTGCCCAGCTGTGGCCCATTCTCAAGGTAAGCAGCTGGGGGCTCGTTTTGTCTATCTGACTGTCGGTCACGGTTACTGGCATGAGTGAACTGTGTTAGTCGAGCACATGCGTTGTAATTAGAGCGCTTGTTCCGAATTAGGTTTTGTAAGCTCGGGTTGGCATTCCATGTAGCACTCATTCACATATTGGCGGGACGATTTATGGGTCGGCATGAGCGTCCTTTCCTGGTATTAGAATGTTAGCCCATGTGAGTGTGAAGATGCTGCTTGAGCTGTGATTTATCTTTGGGTCGTTGTTTTGAAAGAGAGCGGCGGTCGCGTAGTGAGTCGTCTAGGGATCCCACCTTTCGTACCATCTATGTCTGAGCATGGTGGGCTACATGTTTGGGAAGCGAGAATTCGGCGATCAAGGTTTGTTGAAGAGCGATGGTCCCGTGGGGAGGCGTCGACATCAGTTCTGACTGACTAGTCTCCCACCTTTCAAACCATCTACACCCTTACGCAGCGGGTTACAAGTTTGAGACGAGAGGGTTCGGCGACCAGGCTAACGAGCACTGGTCCAGTGGCAAGCCGTCAAAATCAGTTCGGGATAGACTAGGCTCCGACCTTCCAAATCATTTACACCCATGCACATCGAGCCACAAATTTGGGTGTTTTCGGCGACCATGGTATGTAGAAGAGCAGTGGTCCCGTGGCAAGCTGTCGGAATCTACTTAGGACTGATTAGGCTCCCACCTTCTAAACTATCTATGCCGGCACAGTAAGGGCTACAAGTTCTGGGTTGGTAAATTGGCGACCATGGTCTGTAGAAGAATAAAAGTCCCGTGGCAAGCCGACAGAATCAGTTCGGGACTGACTAGGATCCCACCTTCTAAACCATCTACACCCGCGTAGTGGGGGCTACAAGTTCAGGGTTGGCAATTTGGCGACCATGGTCTGTAAAAGAGTAGTGGTCCCATGGCGAGTCATCGAAATTAGTTCGAGACTGACTAGGCTCCCACCTTCCAGACCATCTACGCCCGCGCAATGGGGCTACAAGTCTGGGCTTTGATCAGAAGCTGTCATTGCAGTCATCACTAGCTAGGCTTACATGATCAGGTTTGGCGACCGTTGTCCGCGAAAGGGACAACGGTCCCTGGTGAGTCGTCGTCACCATGCATGACAACGCTGATTAGACTCCCACTTTCTAAACCATAGGCATCCGCGCTAGGCGGACTAGGTGTTGGGGTGAACCGAAATCCGTCGTCATCAGCTAAGGCTGGCTAAGCTTGCCCGACCAGGTGAAGGCTCCGCCAATTGTGGGTGTGTGAGCCCGTATCCGCGAGCGGAGTGCGTTGTGTTGATGAGTAATGAAGATACATGAGTACCTTGGATCATCTGGCGGTAAGCAGGTGTGATTCGTGTGTCAAGAGTGACTAAGATGCTCGTGTCAGGCACGTGGTAGAATACTGTTTGAATAGTGGGTCGATTCCATGGGCCCGTAGAGTGAGAGTTAGGGTTCTCTGTACACAATATGCTACGTGTATGGCATAGATCGCATGGTAGCACATGTACGACATGGATTGTGAGACGGTTGAGTATCAATTACTCCCCCTCAATTAATGGGGTTGAATGCAACCCCGTTAATTGGACGAACATGGACCTGCGCAGTATCCTTGGGAACTGTCGTCTCATCATTTCCCATACAGTATTAGATGCTGATAGTTTATGCTGAAGCGCCCACTTGGTGAGCCATTATGTCTATATAATGGTGTTTCTCCATCGTTGTAGTCACTATCTTCTACAGAGCGTATCTCCTGTAATGTTCTTACTTGAAGAAAATGCTTTGGGTTTTCCAAAGGCTGAAGGGATATCTCTATTGTTGGAGTCTACGAATGTTCTGACATTTGCACCGATCAGGCACGATGAGAATCGCTGGTATGTGTGGTCACCTATATTGGGCGAGCACCTAATTGTTTCGTCAAGATCTCATAATTTCTTCTCATTTGGCGGAGAAGAAGTAAAGACTCACTCCCAAGGGATGAGTCCATCGTTTATTTGCTTGCGCTTTGTTGTTACCTTGTGCTGATATGCCCGTGTGTATGCGGTTCCTGCTGCTAGCTTATGGTTGACCAAAGTGTTGGCAGATGCGTGATGCTTTTGGGGGTGGTATCTATCAACCACCCCGAGTACCGCGCATGGGAAAAATGTCCTCGATTGACAGCACTATGAAACCTTGACCACTCTGTTGCTCGTGGCCATCCTCATCTTCCTTCTCCTATCTCATTCGTGAGTCTGAAAGCTGTTTGAGGAAGTCTGCAGCTCATTGCAAGGTTTGTGTTTTTGTCGTCGGGTCACTTTCTGGGGGCGGTTTGGAGGAGCGGAAGGTTGTTCTGTACTCTCAGCCCCTTCTTGCACCTTTGTTCTTGATCTTGGGAAGGAGTTGAGCAAAGTTTACTTGGGGTTCCTTTGCTCTCTCTGACGTCAGATTGTTTAAGTGAGTCTTTACTTTATGTTGCAACAAATTTAGATGCTCGTAGTAAGTAGTCTTTTGTATCCACCTCAGGGCGCTCGTTGTTACATATTTCCAGTAATCAATAGAGTGTGTTTGCGTAATTCTTTATTTATTTCTTAAATGATTGCAAATCACATAAGTTTCTAGGAACTAAAACTCTACATTCACTACAGAAAGGAAAATAAAACTGAAATAGACTAACTATCGGCGGAAGGAAGTCTACCCGGCTCTTAAGTGAATGCACATGGCCCTTGTTGGATCATTGTTACTTTCAGTAGACTATTTAGCTTCGCTGATGTCACTGAGGCCACTGAAGAGTAAACCTTGTGTGGGAGTTAATCTCTGCACTGACAAAATTTCGAGGGGTTATACTCCCTTCTGCATTGACCTCTCCGTTTTGCTGGGTTGAAGAGCGGATTGCTTTTGTTTCGCTTGATTGTTCCCCGTTCTGAAATTAGACACCGCTATTGGGATCTCGTGCGAGTGAAGTTGTGCGTCCACACTCGCATGATCTGACTTCGTTTCAGGTTGCGCTGTAGGATCTGGTTGGATCTGGGAACATTCTATTTGCTTTAATGCTTCATAATGGCAGCCTCGTACCATAGGCTGGTATCCATGTATCGTTCCTTCAGAGTGGTTAGTGGTGTACTTAACACACTGGTGAAGGGTGGAGGCTACTGCCTCCATCTGGTAGAGCAATGGTCTTTCCGAGATAAGGTTGTAGGTAGACGGTGCATCTACAACCATGAAGTCCAGAAACAAGACATTTCTGAGTTGTGGCTTTCCTGCCACTACTGTTAACCTTATTTTCCTGATCGGGAAACATTTTTATCCGCTGAATCAGATCAAGCGGTAGGCTGAGGATGTCAGGTTCTTCGCCTTGAGGTCCATATTGTGGAACGCGGTGTAGAACAAGACGTTGAGTGAGCTCCCAGTGTCTACCAAAGCTCTTTTTACCTCCCACCTAGCAATGGATACCGAGATAATTAGGGCGTCATTGGGCGGCGCTCAGACTCCTTCAAGGTCCTTGTCTGTAAAACTTAAGGTGGGAATGGGGCTTTGGACCCTCGAGTAGCAAACACGTTTGTCCTCATCCGCGAGCTTTGTCTGCATCTCCAGTAGAGTCCGCTTGCGGGACTTGTTCGACTTGTCTTCATCTGGTCTGACCCCATTAAGCACATAGATTATGCGTAGAGTCTCATTCTCTATTTCCTTGACTAACTCCCCCTGGTCCCTGGATCATTTTGGTCACTTCTCAGAGTTCAGGAATTCCTTTAGGTTGCCCTTGTGGATCCAATACTCAATATCATACCTTAGACTCTTGTAGTTGTCGGTATCATGGCCACCCTCCTTGTGGTACGAACAACACTTGCTATTCTCATGCTTGGAGGGGTCTCCGCACTGTTTTGGGGGCCACTTTAGATCTTACCTATTTTTATTTAGTTCAGTACGTTCGATAGGCTGGAATTGAGGGGGTTCACGACACTGGATCCAACATAGTTGGATGCTTTCTTTGGCCTGGTTCGGCCATTGTTTGACCTATTGTCATTGCGTTTTCGTTTGCCTCTTTTTACATCCTCCCGCCTCCTTCCGTCATTCTTGTCTTTATGAGCAGAGGGTTTCTTATCTCCTTCTGTTTCCCTCTTCACAGTTCTCAACTTCTCTAAGGTGATGTACTTCTGGGCGCTTTTGAGAAACTTTGTCATATCCCAAGGGGGTTCCAAGGTGAGACTTTCATAAAGCTTTCCCTTCTTCAGGCCCATGGTAAAATCCGTCACGGTTGTGTTGTCGTTGCAGCCATCGACGAGTGTCAGCTCATCGTTGAAGCGTGTGACATACTCTTTGAGTGTCTCATTGGATCTTTGTTTGACAGAGAGTATGTAGTGTGGGCCCTTTCGGAGGCACTGACTTCCTACAAAACGTGTCAGGAACTCCTTTGCAAATGCCTTGAATGAGTCGATCGACTTCGGTGGGAGGCTGTGGAACCATGTTAGTGTTGATTTTTTAGGCTGGTGGTGAAGGTTCAGCACATGACCGACTCAGATCCTTTTTTGAGTGCCATTACGTTCTAGTAATGGCGTAGGTGTTTGATCCGGTCTATGGTCCCGTCGTAGAACTCGAGCTTTGGAGGCGTGAACTTCTTTAGAAAGGCTTCGTTCATGATACAGTCCACGAATGGCGGAATAGAGAGATGGTACAACACGTCTGGGTCGTGCGCCCCTCGGCGGAGGAGATTCTGAGGACCGAGCCTCCGCTCTGAGAGTCGGTTCTACATTAGGTGCGCCGCCTTCTCTAGTCCAATGGGAACTAGTAGGGGCTTGACTCTCTTGTGTTTGCTCTCTGTTGTCTTCCGAAGACGGAGGCCTGTGTTGCTCATGATCTCCATTAGCGGGTGGAAAGTTTTGTTGTATCAAGGCCTCCACTGCTTTGGCAATTTGTTGTATCTGAGACGACAACAAATCCATCCTAGGGCCCGTTGTCGTCATGGATGGCGTGGGGACGTGAGTTTGTTGCCCTTGTTCTCCATTGTTGCGTGATCGGGTGGTCACCATCTCCTAGTATTCTAAGGAGAGATGATGCTAGTAAGAGGTTAGGAACTTTGTCATCTCCATGACGGCGCCAAACTAATGCAGTCATTTTCTGCTCCCTGCTTTGACCTTGACCTGCAAACCTGTTGACTTGCACAATGAATGCACGTGAGCCACAAACCACTGTTATGGTGGTCGATGGCACTCCGATGCTAAAGTCAGATAGGGATCTAAGGAAGATGTAATGTTGTAAACAGAGAATTTGTAGAGTACCTTAGCTTACCAACCTCATGTATTATTTATAATGCAGGAGTCTTGGTTCGACCAGGCCATCGATGACGTAAATTAGGAAAAAGATCTTCGAGGATATCCTTATCTAATTAGGAGTTGTGCTGTGGAGGGAGGTTACCCTATTAGTTGTGTGCTCCTAGATGCGCGGGAGATAGTTCCCATTCTGAGAGTGGTATATAGGTAGAAGTCTCCTTATGTGATATATACTCTTGAATTTGCTTCCTAGTTGGAAGCAAATAGCTACTGTAATTGCCAGCCGAAGCTGATCCTCGAGATACTTGCCTTTAGCAGAGCTTACGGCTATTGAGGATAGATGTGAGACACGTGGGCATAGTAGGCTATAAGAATTCAGTTCCATTTGGCGGACTGCATTGGGCTGGCTTAGAATCGCTTGGGCCGAATTAGTGTTGGGCTGACACTAGGACATATTTTTCCCCGATATCATCATAACACGTGTATGGCATAGAGTTGGGGTTGTTTTGGTGTATCATCAGAAATGAAATACTAAGAATCTAATTTCCCATATGTTAACATTTAAACATCATGCTAGGCTTACAAGTCAATAACCTCAAAACCCATGAGAGTAAAGGTTAACTAGCTTGTGAGTCATAGATAAAAATCTTAATCATTAAATAGAGGGTTTGTTAGAACAATATGGAATGAAGACTATAGTTTAAACTTTTTAATAATTAAAATAAAATCAAGTGAGGTATCCATATTAATGAAAGAAAACACTTCAAACATCTTCATAAATGAGATTAAACCAAACTCACTAAAACAAAGTAACATTACACAAGTTATAAAAACATGAGATATTAAAACAACCAAGCTAGGTTGACCTAAATGGGGTAATCCTTCCATGGGGCTTTTCCACTCCCTAAGGTGAAGTATAGCCGCACATGGTAGACTGTAGTCCACTCATGGTGATAAACATAAATATAAATAATAACTCCAAAAACTTACAACAATAAACTCCAAAGCTCTCAATCTCTAACTCCAAAATTTTCTCCTCCAAAAATATTTCTAAGTCCCCCTCAAGTGTGTCCATGTGTGGGGTATTTATTATGAAGAAGGGTGAGACTTATTGGTAGAGATAATGGGGGTGGAATGTGGAGTGTTGGAGTGAAGTATGGTGGAATGTAAAAGTAATGAAGTAAAAATATGGAAAAGTGTAAAAGTGAAATAAGGTGGAGTGTAAAAGTGATGGAGTACAAATGTGAGCAGGGATAGTGGAGTTTGTAGAAATTCTTTGGCTATGATGAAGTTTCCATGTGGATGTCCACATCTTCAAGTTGATTTCCTTGAGATTCGTAGATGATGATACTTTGTGGGCTTGACTTCATGGGTCTTGGGATTGAAGATCTTTAGTCTTTGACAATGGATGTGTGAACTTCCAATGGGCTTTTTGGTTGTTGAATTTAGCCTTATTGTGCCACTTTGTGTAAGATTTGAGATTAATGCTTGATTTTTTACAAAATATAAAAATACACATAATGAGATTTTTTATTAGATAATGGGACATAACAAATATATAATTAGGAGCTTAAAATTTATAATTTATAAGGTTATCAAATCCCCCCAAACCTACATTTTTCTAGTCCTCGAGCAAAAGAAGAATAAAAACTAACTCACTTTCGTAGGAATCACGATTATATTTAGTATATGTAATAAGCCTTTAAACCTCTAGATTTCCCCTAGTGGACGAGTTATAGTCTCCTGAGGGTTTCAAGAAATGATACCCACAAACATTAGTGATACTCAGGACTCGGACTCAAAAAATTTACTAAAACAAATTTCTCTTTCCTTATTTAAACTCGGAGAGTTCCTACTTGAATGTGTAAGCCTTAAGAGATTTATTCGTGTAACTTATCGATCGATATTAAGTCAATACGTGACTTCAATAAGAACTATTCAAAAAAGAGGAATTATTCATTCAAGTTTATATTAAGAGTTTGATCATCTTCTTTGTTGTGAATTTCAATTTAAAAGTAGAGCTAACTTTGGATCAGATTCTAGAAAATTCGCTTTAACTTCAAATCTCACAAGGTATATAGTCACTCAGAAAGAAACCACTAAGAGATTTTGCTATTTTCTCTCAAATGTATGTGTATAAGATGAAACAATGAATAAGAGATAGTTCACATACAAAACAAAAGATGGAAATTTGATAATACAATAAATATGATCTTAAAAAGGAACATCATCCACTGAGAATGTTGATTCATTCACCACATTATTTCTTAATTCACCCTCCGTACTCCGGCCATAATTTCCTAAGAACCAAAGAAGGATTTGACTAGGTTGTAATGGGGCTTAGGACAAGGATAAACAAGAAATGATAAGTGTAAGATAAACCAAACTTTTGAGAAAGTTAGAGGTATTCTAAGATAAGTGTAAGATGACTTCAAAGCTTGACTCAACTCCTTCGTTGTGAGCATCCAATTTTCTTATTGATTGTAAGGAAGTACTACTTTTATTTTTTGTATTATATAAATTGAAATTGGATCTTGAGGCTCTTTGTAATTTTTTTTGATTCTATGGAGTATAATATTCCTGTCATTCAATACAATCGAGACGGGTCTATCTCGTCTTTTAAAACAATGGATTTGGATCTATCCCAAACCCACTTTTAGTTCCATCATGTCTTTCAATACAATGGTCCCTTCTTTACAATGGATTCGGGTCTATCCCAAACCCACTTCTTGTTCCATCCCATCTTTCAATACAATGGAGACATGTCTATCCCGTCTTTTTAATACATGAATTCGAGTCTATCCTGAACCCACTTCTGGTTCCATCCTATCTTTCAATAGAATGTATAAGGGTCAATCCTGTATTTTAATATAATAGATTTTGATCTATCCCGAACCTACTTTTGGTTCCATCATGTCTTTCATTACAATATCCTGTCTTTTAAAACAATGGATAAGGGTCTAGCCCGAACCTACTTCTGGTTCTATCATGTCTTTCAATATAATGGGGACGGGTCTATCCAGTCTTTTAGTACAATGGATTAAGGTGTATCCCGAACCCACTTCTAGTTCCATCATGTCTTTCAATACAATGGAGACAGGTTTATCCCGTCTTTTAATACAATGGATTCGGGTGTATCCCGAACCCACTTCTGGTGCCATCATGCCATTCAATACAATGGAGATGGGTCTATCCCATCTTTTACCACAATGGATTCGGGTCTATCCCAAACTCACTTCTAGTTCCATTCCGTCTTTAATTACAATGGAGACAGGTCTATCCTGTCTTTTAAAACAATGGATTCGAGTCTATTTGGAACCCACTTCTGGTTCTATATTGTCTTTCAATACAATGGGGATGGGTTTATCCCGTCTTTTAATACAATGGATTCGGGTATATCTCAAACCCACTCTTGGTTCCATCACGTTTTTCAATACAATGGAGACAAGTCTATCTCGTCTTTTAATACAATGGATTGGGTTGTATCTTGAATCCACTTGTGGTTCCATACTGTCTTTCAATACAATGGAGATGGGTATATCCTGTCTATTAAATTAATGGATTCAGATCTATCTTGAACCCACTTTGGGTTCCATCCTTCCTTTAAGTACAGTAGAGATGGGTATATCTCGTATTTTAACACTATGGATTTGGTCTATCCCGAACCCACTTCTGGTTCCATCTTGTTTTTCAATACAATTGAGATGGGTCTATCTCGTGTTTTAACATAATGAATTCAAGTCTATCCCGAACCCATTTTCGGTTCCATCCTATCTTTCAATACAAGCAAGACGGGTCTATCCCGTCTTTTAAAACAATGGATTTGGATATATCCCGAACCCACTTCTGGTTCCATCCTATCTTTCATTACAATAGAGACGAGTTTATTTAAACTTTTAACATAATGGATTCGGGTCTATCCCGAACCCACTTATGGTTCCATCCTGTCTTTCAATACAATGAAGACGGGTCTATCCTGTCTTTTAATACAATTGATTTGGGTCTATCCTGCACCATTTTTTTCTTTGATAACTCATCCCTAACCTTTCTCAAAAACAAAAGACACAGTAGACATAATTGGGTAATTTGTGGGTTGAATTGGTGGTTAGTGGGCTAAACAATAAAAGGCTGACATAACATCCTTCAAACTGGTTTCAAGGGTGAACAACAAATAGGGTAGGTTACAAGGCTCAAAGTAGACAAGGAAAACCTATCTTCATTACCCTAAATTAATATGGGTTCTAAGCCTTGGGTAAACTTCAGAACATACTGTAGTGATATTATTCAACTTTGATAATTTATTCTCAGTTTTTGATCGAAACAAAGAATTATAGAGATCATGCAACAAGATAATGTAGGACTCAAGAAATTCAGAATAAGCTTATAACCCTCAGAAAGGAAATATGCTAGAAATTTGACAGGGTTCAAATCGTCACTATTATTCTCATGTTCACCAGATAACCAATCCACTTTTTCAACTTTAAACAAGAACATCGAAGCTAAAACACAACTCTTAATGTAAACATTAGAAAACGCCTAGCTTATGAGCAGTACAAACTATTGTTTAATATTGACAAACTACTAACTTTCAAAGTTTTCAAATCCTACACTCAGATGCCTCTGCAACTAGATCTATGGAACCTAATTTCATCATTGATAAGTACTCGGGTTAAAAAGATCGATTTTTTTTCTCATTGACAACCCATTTCAAATGAGACGTAAGTTTTGAAATATCTCCCCCCAAACCTAAATCAAACATTGTCCTCAATGTTATAAAATAAGACACCTGGGTCAAATATGAACTAAAGAGAAACAACAATAATGGAACAAAGGGTAGAAATAAACATGGGTTTATTTGTTTGATGCTCAAATGAATGTACATATCACAGACCACGAGTAAGGTATGTTTTGTAGGGTTAGCCAAGACATCCAAATAACATAAAAACATAGAAATGGTATATACAATGAATGAGTACAAATGACAGTTAATCTTAGTAGACAGGGTCTTCTAGAAGGATCTCCTCAACTTCTGGGTTACGAAGCTCTAAAAAGGGCTTGAGACATTATCCATTAACTTGGAAGCTACTGTCTTTTGGGTTCTCAATTTTGATGGTCCCCCATTGGGTAACTGTTTTGAGAGTAAATGGTCTTGACTTCCTCGAAAATACGTGAAAGCGAGAATTGTACAAAAGTACTTTTTGACCTTGGTGAAACTCTTTTCGCATGATTTGACTATCATGGACTTTTTTCATTTTCTCCTTATACTTATTGGATAGATCGTATGCATCATTTCTGAGCTTGTCAAGCTCATTTAGTTGCAAATTTCTATGTTCACCAGCTTTATCGAGGTGTGCCAAAACGAGCAAAGATGTACTCCTTTAAGAAGTTGGCAACTACCCTGTGATCATTGGTCCTACAAGCTATGGTTTCAATTCATTTTGAGACATTGTCTACCGCAACAAGTATGTAGGTGAAACCATATGAAGTTGGGAACGGACCCATCAAATCAATACCCCACACATCATAGAGCTCCACAATCAGGACTGGAGTTAAAGGCATCATGTGCCCGCAAGATATACACCCTAATTGTTGACATTTTGTACAAGCTTGATAGTTCACATGGGAATCTCAAAAAAGGGTGGGTGAATAGAAACCACATTGCAAAACTTTTGCCGCAGTCTCATTCGTACTAAAATGACCTCCACATGCATTATCATAGCAAAATGCCAAGACCTCTCTCTGGTCCAACTCAAGGATGCATCTATGAATGATTTGATCTGGGCAGTATTTGATAAGGATCATCCCAAGAAAAATACTTGACCATGGATAGAAACTTGAACTTATCTTGCCTAGACCAATGTTCCGAAATTTTCTTTATAGCAAGAAAGTTTACAATGTCAGCATACCAAGGTGGTTGTGACTTGACATGAGCGATCATCGTTAATTGCTCATCGAGGAAAGTTTTTGTTATGGGTAAAGGTTCTTTCTCTGAATCAATAATCATCCGAGATAAGTGGTCAACGAACATGTTTTCCATTTATTTCTTGTCTAGAATCTCAAGATCAAATTCTTGAAGTAAGAAGACTCATTGGAACAAATGTGATTTTGCATCCTTTTTAGACAAAAGGTATTTTAAAGTTGCATGATCAATGTAGACAATCACTTTGTATCCAACGAGATAAGATCTAAATTTGTCAAGGGCAAAAAGAACTGCCAACAACTTTTTTTTCGTGGTGGAATAATAGAGTTGTGCACCATCGAAAATCTTACTCGCATAATGGATCACATGGGGATGTTTGTATTTTTGCTACCCCAACACAGTGCCAATAGCATAGTCAGATGCATCACACATTATCTGTAAAAGAATACTCCAATCAGATGGTCGAATAATCGGTGCTGAGGTAAGTTCAGACTTCAACTACTCAAATGCCTTCAAGCATTCATCATTAAAATTTAACGAGGCTTCCTTAGCCAAAAGTGCACACAAGGGCCTCGCAATTTTTCTAAAATCTTTGATGAATCGACGTTAGAATCCAGCATGTCCTAAAAAGGATCGGATTTCTTTGATAGTTCTTAGAGGTTGAAGATTAGCTATGGTGTCAACTTTGGATTTGTCTACTTCATAACCTCTTTATGAAATTATGTAACCTAACACAATACCCTCCTTCACCATGAAATGACATTTTTCCCAATTGAGTATAAAATTATTCTCCTTACATCTTTCCAACACAAGGGTCAAATGATTCAAACATTGATCAAAGCTAGAACCGAAGACATAGAAGTCATCCATGAAGACTTCTAGAAACTTTTATACCATATCGAAGAAAATACTTAACATGCACCATTGGAATATTGCGGGTGCATTGCACAAACCAAAAGGCATACGTCTATATGCAAAGGTACCGAATGGACAGGTAAATGTAGTTTTGTCTTGATCTTCTTGGGCAATTGTAATTTGATTGTAGCCAGAGTGACCATAGAGAAAAAAGTTATACTCGTGACCGGTTAACCACTCTAACATTTGATCAATGAAGGGAAGAGGAAAATGGTCTTTCATAGTCATTGAGTTTAGCTTTCGATAGTCAATACATACTCACCATCCGGTTTGGATACGAGTAGGCACCAACTCATCAACGTTGTTATTCAGAACGGTGATGCTAGATTTCTTGGGGACTACTTGAACTAGGCTAACCCATTGACTTTCTTAGATGGGGTATATAATACCCGCATCTAAAAGTTTAATCACCTTTCCTCTCACAACTTCTTTCATTGAAGGATTTAGTCTCCTTTGTTTTTCTTTACAGGTTTTTGTATTCTCTTTGAGATGAATCTTGTGTATCACCACAGAAGGAAGTATTCCCTTGATGTCTGCAATAGACCAACCAATTGCCTCTTTGTGTTTTTGGAGCACTTACACTAACTTACCCTCCTGTTCTTTATCTAAGTGAGTAGAAATGACGCTAGTTAAGGTATTAGTGCCTCCTAAGAAAATGTATTTCAAATGGCTGGGCAATGGTTTGAGTTCCAGTTTTGGTGGCTCAACTAATGAAGGAATTTGTGGCTTGCTACCGATGGGTAACGGTTATACCTTTGGTTTCCTAGTATCGATGTCAAGTAAAGGTATAGAGTCAAACAATGAATTGACTTCTCTAATGGTATTTTCCTCATCGAGGTCCAAACCAAAATGGGTCAAACACTCCTCCAACGGGTCATGATAGCATTGTCTCAAAAAAAAAAAAAAAACAATTCTCTGAGGCACTCTATCATGTTCACTTCCTCCTGACATTCTTCTTCAACTGGGTGTTGGACACTATGGAATACATTAAGTTTTATTTTCATATTGCCAAAAAGACAACTTCATGAAACCATTTCTTCAGTGGATGATGGCATTTGAAGTTGCCAAGAATGGACGACCTAAAATGAGTTGGATTTGGTTTTTAACATTTGTAACTGGCTTAGTGTCTAACACCACGAAATCTACTGGGAAGTAGAACTTATCAACCTGAATGAGGACGTCTTCAATGATCCCTCTTGGAACTTTGATTGAGATGTTAGCTAATTGGATGGTGATGGAAGTTGGTTTTAACTCCACCAAACCTAGAGCTTTGTACTCTGAAAATGGCAATAGATTGACACTAGCTCCTAGATCTATCAAAGCTTGCTTGATCTCATTCTTACTTATTCTCAAAGCAATGGTTGGACAACTTGGGTTTTTGTACTTCACAGTAGTATGTTGTTGGATGTAAGATGAAGTTTGTTATGCAAGAAAGGCTTGCCGAAGTACATTGGTTATTATTTTCACAATACACATATTTTCGAGAAATTTGGAATATGAAGGTATCTGCTTGATGGACTCTAAAAAGGGTATGTTGATGTTCACTTGTTTAAACACTTCTAAGATGTCAGCATTCAAAGGGTCTTTTCTTGGTGGTAAAAGTCTCTCATGGTATGAAACTTTTGGGACAAAGGATTTCATTGATTTTGGTTCTTGACTTTGTTTAGGAACAGTGTTCCTAACTGGTGGACTCTTGGACACTGGGGTCTCTTTTCCCTTTTCTTAAGATTGAACCAGTTCAATCTCTTTGGGTAACTCAACCTTATTGTTAACTTGTTTATCACTCCTCAGAGTCGTAATGGATTTTACTTCCTCATGCTGAAAATCTTGGTTTGAACCAGTTCCTATTTCAAACTGTCATTTGGGATGTTGTTGATGTTGAGATTGAGGTGTTCGTGACACAAATTGTCCCTTGGAATTTGGTATTGGTTGGCTAGGAAACTTACCTTTCTCTCTATAGCCAACAATGGTAGCTAGCTGACTCATTTGTTCTCCTAATTTCACTATGGCTTGAGTAGCCATGTTCTAGGTATGAATCGTTTGTTGCAACATTTTCTATAATGATGACTTGTTTTGTTGCGGTGCAACAAATTGACTATTCCTGTGGGGCACATTAGAGAACTATTTTCTTTGAGAGTGAAATTGGTTTGGTCCCCTATAAGATTGATGTTCTCTATGAACTTGAGGTTAATCTTGCCTCCACACAAAACTGGGATGGTTTCGCCAACCAGAATTGTATTTCGATGAAAGGGTTTGCTCTTTTATAAACATTGATGGCATGGACGTGCTCTTCCCCAGTTGATCTTTCTGGATAAAAGATGGGACATGAATGAGCCGTATGTGTTGGTTCTGTGCAACTGGTGTAAGGAAATGTGTTAGGTTCACTGCCTGGAACCTTCATGATTGGTTGAATAGTCTCGGCTAATTTAGCTTGAGCCATGGATAGAACCTTCATTTCTCTCCTCATATTTTCTAGTTGAGCATGGATATCTACCTCATATGTTGTAGAGATTTTATCTCTTCTATTCAAAGAATCCCACTGTTGGGAGTTCTCTGATAATTTCACAAAGAACTCAAAGGCTGCATCATCACTCAAACTCAAAAAGTTCCCTCCATTTGTTGACTCAATCATATGACAATTACTATGGGCTAATCCATTGTAAAAGTATTGTACCAACCTCCAAGTCTCAAAAGCATGATGGGGGCATTTAAGTAATAGGTTCTTGAATCTTTCCCATGCTTCATAAAATTGTTCATCATCCGTTTGCCTAAAATCTTGGATTTCCTTTCTAAGGAAATAGTTTTTGACATTGGGAAAAATTTATTGATGAACTTCAATTTCAATTGTTCCCAATGAGTGATGGATCCAGATGGTAACGAGTCTAACCACATCTTTGCTTTTTCCTTAATAGAGAAAGGAAATAAGTGAAGTCTAACAGAATCATCATTGCAATTTTGAAATTTGAAAGTGTTGCAAATTGTCAAAAATTCATTGATGTGAGAGTAAGGATTCTCTATCTCTAACTCCAACCCATAGAGTGTAGGTAATAACGAGATAATATGTGGCTTCAACTCGGAATGAGTTGCGGTGGTGGGTGGCAACATAATGCTTGAGGTTTAACCTTTGTTTATTGGGGCAAAATACTCTCGAAGAGTTCTACTGCCAACATTTTCTAGGTTTTCCCTAACCCCAACACTAGGTTGTTCATTCCCTTGATCCGCCATTGGATTTTTGACTTCAAACAATAACGAGATACCCTCAAATGGTCTATCAATCCGAGTCAACCGTTGAGTGTGGTCCCGTGATCGCTCATACAACAATCACAACCCCCAAATGAAAAACTAAGCTAAATGCAACTTCACTTAGAAGATGATGCACTAATAAGTCCTTGGTGTCTAACACACAACAAATTGATTATCTTTACTCAAGTGAAAAGAACAATTGATTTTAAGACCAAATCTAATTGAAGTGGAGAATTATTTTGAGCTCCACTAAAGTCAATTCTCACCCTAGCTAGATTTTCCCATATGTCTTGTAAGTTAGTAAGGTTGCTTATTACATAAAACACCCTCTAGACCACCACAATAGGCAGAGATGTGTTCTAGCCAGGTTTTACCCTGTTTGGCTATAACTGGCTAAGCTTTTGAATGGTGTCTTTCAGATCAAAAGAGTTATCACGAAATTAGCTATCACTTAAAAACTTTTAAGAACCCCCGTGTTCCTAATTACAACAAGATTATGCTTGTGCAAAACTTCGTCGAAGCACCACTCTCTAAGAGAAAAGGAAAGAAATGGTAGTGCCGTAAAATTGGTTTTTACCGGTGCATACTAACTGGCACTAGAGCAGCCTTTCTTCGAAAGAGTTCGACACCGTTGATTTTTTTGTGAGGTCTTATGAACACCGTTCTAATTGGCTCTAATTATCTGAGTTCATTTTAATTAGTTTGGCCAAGTTTGAACGTGAATTGGAGAGATGACGTGGGTAATCAAGTCCCACTCAGTTGCAAGTAGCCAGGTCCGCTTTTATGTAGTTTAGCGCAATTCAATATCTTGCAAATATTTAAACACTCAAAATCATTCTAGAAACACTTCTTGCAGGAAAGTCAAAGTTGGTTGAGAAAAGTACCTCGCTTTGCTTCCGGTTGTGTCTTGGACTCTGTTTTACTTATTACAACTTAATAGTACAAATATAAGTCCTCCCAATCACGAAAATAAAACAAAAAAAATCGTAATTACGATCCAAGTCTCTTCCATTGCTCACTAAGTTCACCAAAACTCTTTGTCAAATGTTCCTTTATATATAACTTGAAAATTATACCAGAGGAGAATGATTAATGGTTTCAAAAACAGAGTATAGAACCAAAGATCTGAAAATAATTCAAGTTTTGGCAAAACAGTGGACTGCTGGAAATTTTCAGAAATGATAGATTGACTTTGAAAATTCGTGCAGCGTTCAATACTTGATGAAATTCAGATTTACAAATTTCTCTATATTACTAACAAACCAAAGTTGTCTAAAAAATATTCTAAAAAATCATTTGGCTGCCAGAAAGTTAAAGAAATTCGAAGTAAACTAAAAAAGATAGTATATTTTCTAGATTGTGTATCTGCTACGAGAATTCAAATTTTGTTTCAACAAGTTATCCAAAATAAAATCTAAAAGATGATCTAAAAACTAGACAACATTTAGAACAACTTAGAATTTTGAAACAATCAAAACAAAACTCTCAATCAGTAGAAACATGTGTCCAAACATCAGTCATCTGCAGTAGACAAACTCTCAATCATTAGAAACATGTGTCGAAACATGAAGATGCATCAGAATTTCTAGACTACAAATGTTATCAAAACAATGCAAATGCACCTAAACTATGAAAATGATCCTAAACTAGACTAGTGATAATCATTTAAAGATGGATTTTAAAACTTATTTTCTATTGCCCTCTCCGGCAACGACACAAAAAACTTGATTGATCTCAAATCATACCGCAAGCGCATGATTATCTATTGAGTTAGATAACGGCAAATATAAGTCAAATCCCACAAGGAGGGCTAAAGTTTGGAAAATTAACTTTGAAAATAAACTTAAAATCCTTAACCTAGTAAAAAAAAAGGCTTTGAATAATGTTTTTAAAGAACAAGAGCAAATGTAAATCTAGCTTAAAATGAAACTTGAAAGAGAAAATCTTAGGGTTTTAGGGATCACCACCATGGACTGATAGCCCCATAAGACCACACCTATAGTTGGTATTCAAACATATTCATGAGCATACCTTAAACTAGATTCTCATCTCACCTTAGGGTGGAAAATATAATTTTGAGCACTTAAACATCAAGCCATATGGATATTCTAATCTAGCATAAGAGCAAGGTATTAAAGTATCCAAAGAATCCCTTTTGAAATGAAATACTAAGGATCTAATATCCAATATGTTAAAATTCAAACATCATGCAAGACATACAAGTGATTAACCTCAAAACCCATGAGAGTAGAGGTTAAGTAGTTTGTAAGTCTTAGATAAAGATGATCTTAATCATTAAATAGAGGGCTTGTGAAAACAATATGGAATGAAGACTATAGTTTAGACTTTTTAATGATGAAAATAAAAGCAAGTGGTGTATCCATATTAATGAAAGACAACACTTCAAACATCTTCAAAAATGAGATTAAACCAAAGTCACTAAACAAAACTAACATTACACAAGTTCTAAAAACATTAGATATTAAAACAACCAAGCTAGGTGGACCTAAATGGGGTCATCCTCCCATGGGGGCTTTCCCACACCCTAAGGTGAAGTTTAGCCACACATGGTAGACCCTAGGCCACTCATGGTGATAAAAATAAATATAAAGAAAAACAACAAAACTTACAACAATAAACTCCAAAGCTCTCAATCTCTAACTCCAAATTTCTCTCCTCCAAAAATATTTTTAAGTCTCCTTCAAGTGTTTTCATGTGTGGGGTATTTATAGAGGAAGAAGGGTGAGACTTAAATGTAGATATAATGGAGTGGAAGATGGAGTGAAATAAGGTGGTGTAAAAGCGATGAAGTAAAAATATGGAAGAGTGTAAAAGTGAAATAAGGTGGAGTGTAAAACTGAAATAAGGTGGAGTGTAAAAGTGATGGAGTACAAATGTGAGCATGGATAGTGGAGTTTGTAGAGATTCTTTGGCTATGATGAAGTTTCCATATGGATGTTCAAATCTTCAAGTTGATTTTCTCGAGATTCGTAGATGATGATACTTTGTGGGCTTGACTTCATGGGTCTTGGGCTTGAAGATCTTTAGTATTTGACAATGCATGTGTGAACTTCCAATGGGTTTTTTAGTTGTTGAACTTGGCCTTATTGTGCCCATTTGTGTAAGATTTCATATTAGTGCTTGATTTTCTACAAAATACACATAATGAGATATTTTTATTAGATAATGGGACATAACTAATATAGAATTAGGTGCTTAAAATGTATAATTTATAAGGCTATCAGAGGCCAATTTGGGTGCAATCCGAGAATACATGGATTTGAATGACCAAATAAAATTCGTTTGACTACTAACCACTTGGGTATGTTAATATCGACAAATGCAACATGTTTGACTCAACTAACAAGTTTTGTTGTGCTTAACAAAGAAGGACAACTCGTTTGTATGTTGTAGGCTCATTTGGAGGCCAATTTGGGGGCAATCCGAGAATACAAGGATTTGAGTAATATAATAAAATTTGTTTGACCTCTAAGCGCTTGGGTATGTTTATATTGACAAATGGAATAAGTTTGACACAACAAACAATTTAGTCATGCTTAACAAAGAAGGAAAATTTGTTTGTACATTGTAGGTTTAATTGGAGGCCAATTTGGGTGCAATCCGAGAATACAAGGAATTGATTGACCAAATAGACTTCGTTTGACTTCTAACTGGTTGGGTACATTAATAAGAACAAATGAAACAAGTTTGACTCAAACAAAATTTTTGTTGTTCTTAACAAATAAGGAAAACTTATTTGTACATTGTAGGCTCAATTGAAGGCCAATTTGGGTGTAATCCGAGACTACAAGGATTTGAGTGATCAAATGGACTTTGTTTGAATTCTAACCGCTTTAGAATGTTAATGCAACATGTTTGACTCAAAAAACAAGTTGTTTTGTGCTTAACAAAGAAGAAAAAACACGTTCGAACGTTGTAAGCTCAATTAGAGGCCAATTCGGGTGCAATCCAAGAGTCCAAGGATTTGAGTGTCCAAATAGAATTTGTTTGACTTCTAACCACTTGGGTACATTAATGTCGACAAATGAAACAAGCTTGATTTGACAAACAAGTTTTGTTGTGCTTAACAAAGAAGGAAATCTCGTTTGTATGTTGTAGGCTGAGTTGGAGGCCAATTTCAGTGCAATCTAAGAATACAAGGATTTGGGTGATCAAATAAATATGGTTTGACTTCTAAGTCCTTGGGTATGTTTATAATGACAAATGAAACAGTTTGACTAAAAAAAAAATTGTTGTGCCTAACAAAAAAGGAAAACTCGTTTGTGCTTAGTAAGCTCAATTGGAAGCCAATATGGGGGAATTCGAGAATACAAGGATTTGAGTAAGCAAATTGAATTCGTTTGACTTCTAACTGCTTGGGTATGTTGACATCCACAAATGCAACAAGTTTGACTCAATAAAAAAGTTTTGTTGTGTTTAACATAGAAGGAAAACTCGTTTGTAGATTGTAGACTCAGTTGGAGGCCAATTTTCGTGCAATCCAAGAATCCAAGGATTTGGGTGATCAAATAAAATTCGTTTGACATGTAAGCCCTTGGGTACATTTAAAATGACAACTGAAACAAGTTTGAATCAACAAATTTTCTTTATTGTGCTTAACAAAGAAGGAAAACTCGTTTATTGATTGTAGGCTTAATTGGATGCTGATTTGGGTGCAATATGAGAATACAAAGAATTGATTGACCAAATGGAACAAGCTTAACTCAACAATCAAGTTTCGTTGTACTTAACAAAGAAGGAAAACTCGTTTGTACATTGTAGGCTCAATTGGAAGCCAATTTGGGTACAATCCGAGAATACAAGGATTTGAGTGACCATATGGAATTCGTTTAACTTCTAATCGCTTGGGTACATCAATAATGAAAAATGCAACAAGTTTGACTAAAAAACAAGTTTTGTTGTGCTAAACAAAAAAGGAAAGCTCCATTGTACGTTGTAAGCTAAATTGGAGGCCAATTTGTGTGCAATCCTAAAGTCCAAGTATTTGAGTGACCAAATAGAATTCATTTTACTTCTAACCACTTGTGTACATTAATATCGACAAATGCAACAAGTTTAAAGTAACAAACAAATTTTGTTGTGTTGAACAAAGAAGGAAAACTCGTTTGTACGTTGTTATCTCAATTGGAGTGACCGAATGGAATTCGTTTGACTTGGGTATGTTAATAACGAAAAATGCATCATGTTTGACTCAACAAACAAGTTTTGTTGTCTTAACAAAGAAGGAAAACTCATTTGTATTTTTTAAGCTCATTTGGAGGCAACCTTGGGTGCAATCCGAGAATACAAGAATTTGAGTAATGAAATAAAATTTGCTTTACTTCTAAGCCCTTTGGTATGGTTATAATGAAAAATGGAACAAGTTTGACTCAACTAACAAATTTTATCGTGCTTAACATTGAAGGAAAATTCATTTGTACGGTGTAGGCTTAATTGGAGGCCAATTTGGGTGCTATCCGAGAATACTAGGATTTAAGCAACCAAATGGACTTTGTTTGACTTCTAACCATTTGTGTACACTAATAAGGTCAAATGCAACAAGTTTGACACAATGAACATGTTTTGTTGTGCATTTTTTTTTTTGAAAGGAAAGCAGGGTTTTCATAGGATCCCAAAACCCATAAAGATGCCGCAAGCTGCGTTTGAACCCATGACCTAGTGGTACCATCCGCCAAGCTCTAACCGTTGAGCTGTCATGCCATTGGTTGTTTTGTTGTGCTTAACAAAGAAGGAAAACTCGTTTGTACGTTGTAGGCTCAATTGGAGGCCAATTTGGGCGCAATTCGAGAATACAAGGATTTGATAAAAAAAATGGACATCGTTTGACTTCAAACCACTTGGGTACATTATCAAGATCAAATGTGACAAGTATGACTGAACAAAAAAGTTTCGTTGTGCTCAACAATGAAGGAAAACTTGTTTGTACATTGTAAGCTCAATTGGAGGCCAATTTGGGTGTAATCCGAGAATACAAGGATTTGAGCGACCAAATGGACTTCGTTTGACTTTTAGCCGTTTGGGTACATCAATAAGGATGCACATAATAGGATCAATTTGAGGCTAATTTGGGTACATTTCAAGAATACAAGGATTTGAGCGACCAAATGGACATCATTTGATTTCTAAAAGCTTGGGTAAGTAATTAATTACAAATGCAACAAGTTTGACTCAAAAAATAAGTATTGTTATGCTTAACAAAGAAGGAAAACTCATTTGTACGTTGTAAGCTCAATTGGAGGCCAATTTGGGTGCAATCCGAGAGTCGAAGGATTTGAGTGACCAAATGGATTTCATTTGACTTCTAACCACTTGGTATATTCACATCAACAAATGCAACAAGTTTGACACGACAAATCAGTTTTGTTATGCTGAACAAATAAGGAAAACTAAATTTTATGTTGTAGGCTCAATTGGAGGCCAATTTGGGAGCAATATGAGAATACATGGATCTAAGTGACCAAATGGAATTCGTTTGACTTAACCGCTTGGGTATGTTAATATCGACAAATGAAATGAATTTCAATCAACAATCAAGTTTTGTTGTGTTTAATAAAGAAGGAAAACTCTTTTGTATGTTGTAGGCTCATTTGGAGGCCAATTTGTGTGCAATCTGAGAATACAAGGATTTGAGTGATCAAATAAAATTCATTTAACTTCTAATCCATTGGGTATGTTTATGATGAAAAATGGAACAAGTTTGACTCAACAAACAAATTTTGTCTTGCTTAACAAAGAACGAAAACTAGTTTGTACGTTGTAGGCTTTATTGGAGGCCAATTTGGATGCAATCCGTGAATACAATGATTTGAGTGACCAAATAGATTTCATTTGGAATCTCACCATTTGGATACATTAATATGATTAAATGCAACAAGTTCAACTCAAGAAACAAGTTTCTTCTCGTTTGTACATTGTAGCCTCAATTGAAGACTAATTTGGGATTTAATCGGAGAATACATTGATTTGAGTGATCAAATGGACTTTGATTGAATTTTAACTACTTGGGAATGTTAATAATGATAAAAGAAACAAGTTTGACTCAACAACAAGTTTTGTTATGCTTAACAAAGAAGGAAAGCATGTTTGAACATTGTAAGCTCAACTAGAGGCCAATTTAGGTGCAGTCCGAGAAAACATGGATTTGAGTGTCGAAATGGACTTCGTTTGACTTTGAACTGCTTGGGTCAATGAATATCAAGTAATGAAATTTGTTTGACTCAACAAAAAAGTTTTGTTTTGCTAATTAATAAAGGAAAACTCATTTGTACGTTGTATTCTCAATTGGAGGCCAATTTGGGTGCAATCCGAGATTACCGGGATTTGAGTTAACAGATGGAATTTGTTAGATTTCAAACTACTTGGGTATGTTAAAATCGAAAATTTCAACAGGTTTGACTCAACAAACAAACTAGTTTTTTTGTGCGTAACAAAGAAGGAAAACTCTTTTTTTATGTTGTAGGCTCATTTGAAGGCCAGTTTTTGTGCAATCCGAAAATACAAGTATTTGGGCGATCAAATAAAATTCATTTGACTTCTAATCCCTTGGGTATGTTTATAATGATAAATGAAACAAGTTTGACTCAACAAAATAAATTTTTTGTGCTTAAGAAGGAAAACTAGTTTGTGCGTTATAGGCTCAATTGGAGGCCAATTTAGGTGTAATGTGAGAATACAAGGATTTAAGTGACCAAATGGACTTCGTTTGAATTATAACCGGTTGGTTATGTTAATAAAGTCAAATGAAACAAGTTTTACTCAACAAACAAGTTTCATTATGCTTAACAAAGAATGAAAACTCGATTGTATGTTGTAGGCTCAATTGAAGGCCAATTTGGGCGCAATCCGATAAAACAAGGATTTGATAACCCAATGGACTTCATTTGACTTCTAATCGCTTGGGTACATTAATAAGATCAATCGCGACAAGTTTGACTCATCAAAAAAGTTTCGTTGTGCTGAACAAAGAAGGAAAACTCGTTTGTACATTGTATACTCAATTGAAGGCCAATTTGGGTGTAATACAAGAATACAAGGTGATGACACATCAAACCGTCCTCTGATCAGCACGATACAAGTGTCATGATAATCGTATGAACAAAATGAAATAGGCCTGATTGCACGCTCAATCCAGCAAGGCCCAAACAACTGCAAGCCCATCATTGGCTAAATCAAGACTGTCGGGTCCAAGTTGAAATGAGCCTGTAAGCCCACACGTCACGCGATCAAGTCCAATACACGTAAAACCTATAAGGTAAGTATCTGAGAGATCTACCCAAGACAGACAAGCCAGCAACATATTGGATCCGACTAGGAAATATATATTATAATATAAGTCGGGCAAGGAAACTTCCTTGAACGGAAAACATTTCAAAAAAGGAAACCTCTCCCGCGGATCTAGGAGTGTGAGTCAGGAAAACTATCCCACATGGACAGTTTATAGTTTTAAGCCTCTCCTAAGCCTTATCTAACTTAAGCATCGGAGTGCCATCGGCCACAACACGGTGGTCTTTGGTTCACGTTTGCTACCTGTGCAGTTCGAGGTAAGCAGCGAGGAAGGAGACCAGAAATTGACTGCATTAGTTTGGCACCATCCGTGGGGAATGACGAAGTTCCCCAAAAAGAACTGTAGTTCAACCTTTTCAAGAGAATGAGCGAGATGGTGATGACAAGGTCTCACAACAATGGAGATGCTGCCGAGCCTTCGAACGCTCAAACCAGCAGAGCGCCACCAATTTCACCATTGCCACATGAGGAACCCATTCAGACCCCCGCGCAGGTAGTGGCCACAGCAGACCCGTGGGTGGACTTACTCTCAACACAGATGCAGCAGATCACAGAGACACTAGAGGCTCTCAAACAACAGAATCATCCACCTGTAGAGGGAGACCGTGAGCAGCAAAGTGCTCGTTCCCCAAAAAGTTCCAAAGTGCATCCCAAAATTTTATATGCTAGCCAAGTAAGTCAAGACCCCCAAATCAGACTTACGCCCCGAGAATTTTATATGCGAGCCAAGTAAGTCAGGACACCCAAGTCAGACTTAAATGCCCAAAATCTTATTCTAACCATAGCTTAGTCGGTTTTGTGATTCTGGTACGCTCTAACACCTAGTTTGTTAAATTAAACGGTTGTCAACGGTTTAGATAGTAGCATCTTAGTTAGTGCTTCGATGCATGATCGAGACGGCTTGCTAGGGATCAATGTCCAAAGATGGAAAATAGAGACGAAACCTGAACAAAGCTTAGTCGTTGACGATCGACGACGATAGCTTCAGTCTGCTAAAAGCCTAGTCCTCAAATAACGGATTTCAACGGCCTAGAAAGTGGGAGTCTAGTCAGCACTCTCAATGACGATAGCTTCAGTCTACTCGTATGCAAACGGTGATCGCCGAACCCCAAAAAACTTAGTAAGTTGTCGCTGATAAATATGGTTTTTGTCTGCTCGAAGCCTAGTTCACTGCGCATGGATTCCGATGGCCTAGAAAGTGGGAGTTTAGTTAGTGCTCATGTAGCCTGGTGAACACGGCTTGCAAGAGATCATTGGCCAACTATAGAAAATGAACGCCGAACCCCCGCCAAAAGTTTAGTCAAAATGATTGGTGATGATAACTGCTGGCTCGCTCCAATTCCTAGTTCGCCACGAATGGATAAAGATGGGTTGGAAAGTGGAAGCTTAGTCAGTGCTCATGTAGCCTATGAAGACGGATTGCTAGGGACCACCATGGTCACCGAAACTTGACCCGGTTTTAGTCAGTCATAACTGGTGATAACAACCCGCTGTCCAATTAAGCCTATTTTACGAATAACAAATAAAGACAAGTCGAACGTCTGGTTAGAGTTCTGAAAGCTCGACCCAGACGACTCATAAAGAACACTATCCAATCATCTACAGCGGTGCAAGTGCTAGGACCACAGTCTGACTAATACGCTTATAACAACTACAACACCTATTGGTCCAACAGATAGCCAAGCCACCAGACAGAGGTCGTATTACAATCCCCAATTTCTAAAATGGAATCTGACTAGAACTGCACCAACTACTATTACACAAGAAGTCAGAGCTCCGAATAGTGAATCAAACATGAGCTACCTAGCAAAGCAAAGTTCCTCGTCTGACAATTAATGTCGAAATAAGACAAAGTAGGTACAAGCTAGCAGGAAAAACAAAGGAATACAAAAAAAGTGCAAAGCACTATTCATTTGTAAACTTGAGTACAAGATTCACCCCTCATCAAGAGGAGAGTCAGATAAAACTTAGTAGGGGAAGAAACAGGAGACACATCTATTGGTGTTGCCTCTCGATCCCCTCATCAGGGCCGCCTTCTTTTTTAGACGAATTAGAGGTTGTTCCAAACTCTACAAATGCAATATTTTTATAATATGAGAGATCCCAGTCGGGGTGCTCCTCCTCCATCAGATGCAACATCTCTAGTCTTTCATGCACGACTCTGCTGAATTCAAATGTGCCCTGGGCCTTGAGAAGTTTCTCTTTGCTCCCTCTTGACTCGGCGAGCTCTTGCTTAAGTTGCTTCAACTCGGCCGACAAAATTTTAGTTTTAGACTTCTCAGCATCTAGCTTATCAATGGCGATTTTCAGCTCGATCTACGCCAGTTGGAACTACTCTCCAGTAGTACGCGCACTCTCAGCATGAAATTCAGCATTAGACTCCAACTGCTAACACCAGACAGTCTGTAAGATCCTTAGATTTTTTTTTTAAATTAATTAATTATTATTTAGAGGGTGGCGGTACTCAAAAGATTTGGTGGGGGTACATAGCCACCCACCCCTAAGAGATAAACTCCCCCTTTTTCTTTTTTTTTTCTTCCTTTTTTTTCTTTTTCTTCACAGAGCGTAACCTCTGTAGCGCTTTGTCTCCGCCAACTTGCGTTCGGACGAATCGAGCGATTCCTTCGCGGAATCTCTTCATTTGTTTTTCATTGCTTCTCCTCTTCTTTCCCTCTTCATTATCTTTCATTTTTTCGCAAAAAAAAACCAAAGTTTCAGATTTGTGGGAGCTTGACGATGTTGGTTTTGACTGATCCGATAGCATAGCTCCGATCAGCCCTTTGAGGGGCATTTAAAACCTGTAAAGCCCACATGCAAGGGTGATTTCAGAGTTGCCCGAAATTTAAAAGAAATCAGTGTGCATGTCTGTTAGGAAGGTTCTTCGGTGTGAATCCGGGTTTTGGGCGCGTGGGTGAGTTGCAAATTCATAATTTCATTTGTTCTTGGACTTATTTCCGGCCTGTTGTGTTGTTCGAAGGCAATCAGATCAAAGTATGGTTGGTTTCGATAAGTTTTTGCTGAATTTTGGGCGCTCGCCGAATTTAATTTGCCGGTAAGTATTTTTTTCAGTCACACACCGGTAGGAAATTAATTTTTTTTTTCAGTTTTCGGCTAGTTTGCTCACTTTTGAGTCCGCCTTGCAGTTTTAAAAAATTTCCTTGGTCCCACATTCGGTGTTTTGCAAATTGGAAGCTTCGACCGGTAGGATTTGGGTTCCAAAAACCCATTCCGCTCAGTTGAGTGTAACTATAATATTTACCCTGAGAAATATTTATTTTAAATCTTGAATTTAATTTTTACATTATGTCGTCGATCGTGTATAATTGAATACAAAGCCGAAATTGGGGGTTTTTGGAGATTACGATGGTGGTGTTGGTTCTTTTGTGCATGAATTATGCATTGAGTTTTCTGAAAGCATGATATACAAGAATGAACTAGAATAATGGTTGAATTTGGGTGTGATTAGGCTTTGGTGTAATGGCATTGGGCTTGTATTTTGTGTTTTACCGTAGATTGCCGAGTCTTGAGAATGTATGATAGTTCGACTCGAATGACTTTATTGTGGTGAATTGGGTCATGTTGGGACCCTAGCGTAGTCATGGATTTATGAAAATTGCCTAACTGATTATGGTTACACATCTGTTATAGTAGATTCTATATAGATTCGTTATACGTGCATGTTGATATTAGTGTAAGTGTCTTTACCCCGCTGTAATGCCTGTTGTGCCGATGCTTAGGAGCTTGCTCGCATCATGAGTTTGATAATGCTTGAGATGACTCGCACCCGATATTGAGGACGCTATTGCATGTGGCAAGTTTGTTGAGGTGCGGTGAGCTCCCGCGCGCACTTGCGACTAGAGAGTGCAGTAGGACGAGTCCCAGAGGACGTGCTTTGGAGATTACTCGTTTTTCCTCCCAGTGCGCTTGAGTTGGATTTGTATTACGTTGGCAGTGTTTGGCCAGTTGTTCGAGATTTTTTTGTTTCTATCCGGGCATATGGCACCCCATTAGGATACAAACAAGCCCGAAGTGGTACTGGTGCACGTTGTGGGATGTGTCTGGGTGAGACACATTCGTAGGGTATGCAGATACCTATGATATGAGACACGTAGAAATTTTTATGATTTCGACTTTCGGCGTGATTACCATACCTAGGAGGCTATGCAAGAATACAATATTGTTTTTGCCTTCATCACTTGATATTTACCATGTTTGAATCACCTGTAATGACTGACATATTTCATAAACTTGTAGTTATTGTGAATCTGAAATGCTTGTGTTGGTGCTTGAACTTAGAAATATTATCCTTAGAGACACGGCGTGATTTAGACTTTAGAACCTGTATAGGGACACCCTTTCCTTTTAATGGATCATGCATCTAGGATTACTCACTTATCCATTATTTTCTGGCATGAATTTTCCCTGTATATTTTTTTGTTATTTGTATTTAGTTCACTCGCACCAGCTAGCTTTGTGTTTTGCTCACCCCGCAAGGGGTGTGCTTTTATTGGAGTGCAGGCAGTGTTTGCATTCCTGCTGATCGTGGTGCTTAGGCCCAGTTTCCAGCGGCAGGCTTGTTTTGTGCGATTTGGTCGTGTCCACCCTGTACGGGTATGTTTTGCTTACTTCGTATGACCTTATTAAATACTAGATGTTTGTATTTTGGTTTTGTCGCTATGACCTTGGCGGGGAGAATCAAATACTTGTATTTTATTCAAATTTTCTCGTAGTTTTTATTTCCATTTAATTTTCGTTTCAAGAACGTGTTGTATTATGATGTTGTGACCGGTTACGATCTGCCTGTATTACGGATTAGTTAACACATCGACACGCTGCGATTCCCGTAGCGGGTCGGGGCATGACAGAGTTTGGTATCAGAGCCATTGTTTACCGCTTCACATAGAACATCATCGTATGCCACTCTTGAGTGATTTGGGTAGAGGAGTTAGGATTTTTGTTGTGTTGTTTGACGTATTGTATGTGTGTTTTCTTTTACGTAGAGGGAGTGTGGTGATGGCGCATGGTAAGAGAACACAGGGTGAGGGATTAGGCATTGCTGGAGAGGATGTCTGTCAAGCTTTCATGGAAATGATTACATAGTGGGCACAGAATGTGAGACAGGAAAATCAGTCAGAGGACCCGTTTACTCGTCGCAACAAGAATTTCGTCAGCTTGGGTGATGAAAGATTTGATGGTACTGAAGATTCTCTAGTTGCGGATCGGTAGATCTGTAAGGTAGAACTCATATTTGAGAGAATGGTACTGACACCTATACAACGTACCGAGTTAGCAGCACACTAGCATGATGGAGAGGCTATGTATTGGTGGGATTCAATGAGGCAGAGCCGTGATGTGTCAGAGATGCATTGGGATACATTTTGCGAGGTGTTTGAACAACATTTTATTCCTGATTCTGCCAGAGCTGAGATAATGGACAGGTTTATAAACTTACACCAGAGATCTAGACCTGTTTCAGAATACTTAGCCGAGTGAGTTTACACAGTTGAGCCATTATGCCACTTGCTTCATAGATACTATAGAGAAGAAGAACAATAAATTTTTTAGTGGTCTAAACTCGTTCCTAAGGAAACAGTTGATGGTGATGATCGATCGATCGTCCTTTTGAGTCAGGAACGAGTTGACGCTGAGTGTAGGCAAGAGACCTTGGTTCGACGAGCTAGAGGTTCAGACCACAGTCAAAGGTTTGGCCGAGGAACCCAGACAGTTGAGCAGGCACAGCAGCCAGAGCGTGCCTCAGTTCAGTAGAGAGACCCTGGTAGAGGGGGACCAGTAAGGACTGGCATAAACCGTAGAGGTGACAGACGTTCTCGAGGAGATCATTGACAATAGCAGCAACAGAGACAACCTATGAGGAGTGGTCAGACAGGAACTAGGAGCGGTTTCTTCACTTGTGGTCAGGAGGGACATGTAGCTCGTGATTGTCCAAGAGGTCAGACAAATCGACGGGAGGAGGTAGTTTGTTATACTTGTGGGCAACCGGGGCACTTTTCTAGAGCTTTTCCTCAGAGTAGGGATGTACCAGCACAACAGAGGGTTCCTCAGGGACAGTTAGCACTTGTGCCTGGAGTTGGTCAGAGAGTCCCTCTCCCAGCACCGCCTGTTCGCCTCGCAGCTATTCCCGGTCAGAGAAATGTTGAGGGTACACTACACCAAATTGGCACTTTTGTAACAACTCTCAAAACAGTATCACTTTTGAGATGTTACAATCCACCAAACAATTTCAAATCGAAACTAAATTTAGTCAAAAAAATGAAAAACAGTAACAAAAAAAAAATAATACAATAAGTTGGATCACCATGAATAGTATCACTTTTATAACCATACTCTTCATGGTGATACTATTATTGTATCATTTTGTTTGTGAAAATGTGTAAAGTTGTTAGGTAAATTGTTACACTTCAAAAGTGATACTGTATTGGGGGTTGTTACAAAAATTCCAATATGGTGTAGTGGTATGTTACTATTTTTGTTGTAGTTGTGTGTGCTAGATGTATTTGGATATGTGTTATGTGCATTATGCGTAGAAAAAATTGCATGTTAGTGTGTTGTTATGTGACTCAAGATATATGTGTTGTGTGCTAGGTTTTGTGCATTCGTCGTCTTCCCAGTTGAGGGCTCTCTTCGATACAGGAGCATCTAGGTCTTTTATTTTTACACAGTTGGTTGTTAGAGACCACCTAGAGGTAGTACCTTTGCTCGAACCCTTGTGCGTTGTGTCTCCTTTAGGCAGTTCGATTTGGTTGTGGGAATATTGTCCCCGTTTCGAGTTTTCCTTGTTGGGGTACTACTTCATGTTTGATTTTATTGTCTTGGGTTTTGAGGGCTATCATTTGATTCTAGGGATAGATTGGTTGTCTAGTCATCCGGTGATCATTGATTCCTTGCATAGGTCGGTGATGTTAGCACCACCTGATGCTTCGCCTCGTGTGTTGGCTTGTGAGCCCGATTTTGTTTTTGTGATGTCGAGTTTTCTTGGCTCTCTTGAGATTTCTAGTTCCGACACCAGTTCTGTAGAGGTTGTTTGTGAGTTCCCTGATGTCTTTCAGGAGATTTCTAGTATCCCGCCTCGTTGTGAGGTAGAGTTTCAAATTGACCTGGTTCCTGGTACTGCACCTATATCTAAATCAGCGTACAGGCTTGCACCTAAGCAATTGGAAGAGATGAAAGTACAACTTGATGATTTGCTTCGTAAGGGGTTTATTCGGCCGAACAATTCACCTTGGGGGGCTCCAGCAGTATTTGTGTCCAAGAAAAATGGATCATTGAAGATGTGCATAGATTATCGGGGTCTGAATAAAGTGACCATCAAGAATAAGTATTCGTTGCCTCGAATTGATGATCTATTGGATCAGTTGTGGGGAGCCATAGTGTTTTCACAGTTAAATTTGCAGTCTGGGTATCATCAGATGAGAGTTGAGGAACACTCCGATCAATTTACCGTTTTTCGGACGCGTTATGGCTTGTATGAGTGTCCAGTCATGCCATTTGGACTGACGAATGCCCCGACTTTCTTCATGGATTTGATGAATAGATTGTTCAGTCCGTACTTGGACAAGTTTGTGGTAATCTTCATTGATGATATCTTAGTGTACTCGAGGAGTTTAGAGGAGCACAGAGAGCACCTTCGCATTATTTTGCAGACACTTAAAGAAAATCAGTTGTATGCGAAGTTCAGTAAGTGTCATTTCTGGGAGTCTGAAGTTCAATTTCTCAAGCATGTCATCTCTAGTAGAGGTATTGCAGTGGATCCCGAGAAAATCGAAGCAGTGAAGTCTTGGAGATGACCGAGTAGTGTGATGGAGATTCGTCGTTTTTTGGGTTTGGCCGATTATTACCGACGGTTCATCAATAAATTTTCACTTATTGCGGCACCACTTTCCTTTTGTTTGATCAGATAAGTGTGAAGAAGCTTTTGAAACTTTGAAGTTTCGGTTGACTTCAACACCAGTGTTGACTATTCCGACACCTGGTAGCCGACTGGTGGTATTTACAGATGCTTGTGGTACAGGATTGGGTGGAGTGTTGGATACAAGGCAAGAAGGTAGTAGCCTATGCGTCTCGACAGTTGAAACCCCATGAGAGAAGATATCCGACACATGATTTAGAGTTTGCAGCCGTAGTCTTTGCTTTGAAGATTTGGAGACATTGTCTGTATGGTGAGAGGTTCGAGTTGTTCACATATCACAAGAGTTTGAAGTACATATTCACTCAGAGGGAGTTGAATATAAGGCAACAACGATGGGTTGATTTTCTTAGCAGCTATGACTTCGAGATACAATATCAGCCTGGTAGAGCCAATATTGTTGCAGATGCCTTGAGTATGTGACATGCAGTGATGGCAACCATGATGATTCAGGAGTACCGAACACTTGAGACATTAGTTTCATTTTCAGTTCAGCCTATTTTTAGTACAGAAGGCAGCATGATAGGGAGTTTAGAAGTTTACCCGCCGTTGAACAGTAGTGTGGTGGAGAGACAGACCTCCGATCCAGTGATTACGAGGCAGATAGTAGATTTGGTAGTGGACACACTGGATAAGTGCCCTACTGATAGGTCTGTGGGTTCAGATGGAGGGTTGTGGTTCCGTGGACGGCTTTGTGTTCCGTCTGATGAGGAGTTGCGGAGAGATATCTTGCAGGAAGCTCATAGATCTCGTTTCACCATTCACCCCAGTGGAACGAGATGTATCAAAATTTGAGACGTTCTTTCTGGTTGCGTGGAATGAAGAAAGACATTGGAGAGTTTGTGGCACGGTGTGTAACTTGTCAGCAGGTGAAAGCCGAGCATCAGATACCGTCTGGGTTATTGCATCCATTGGAGATCCCGACGTGGAAGTGGGAGTATATCACTATGGATTTCATCAATGGACTTCCACGGTCGAGGAAAGGTCATGAGTCGATATGGGTCATTGTTGATCGGTTGACAAAGTGTGCACATTTCATTCCTGTTAGTATGAATCGGACGACAGACAGTCTAGCGGCGTTGTTCATTCGGGAAATAGTCCACCTTCATGTGTCACCTGTTTCGATTGTATCTGACCGAGATCCAATTTTCACAGCCCACTTCTGGCAGAGTTTCTAGCAAGCTATGGGTACTAGATTGGACATGAGTACATCCTATCATCGACAGACAGATGGCCAATCTGACCGAGTGAATCAGGTAGTGGAAGACATGCTTAGAGCATGCATTTTAGACTTTGGAGGCAGTTGGGAAGATCACTTACTGTTGTGCGAGTTTGCGTGCAACAATAGCTACCACGTAAGTATTGGCATGGCACCATTTGCGACACTCTATGGATGATTGTATAGGTCCCCTATTTGTTTGGCAGAGATTGGAAAGTCAGTTGTGATGGGGCCGAATGTGATCAGAGAAACTATTGAGAAGATTGAGCTGATTAGAGTGCGTTTGTTGAGAGCCCAGAGTAGATAGAAGAGTTACGCTGATAGGAGGCGTAAGGAGTTAGAGTTTGCTGTTGGCGACAAAGTCTTTCTAAAAGTTTCCCCGATGCGCGGAGTTGTCAGGTTCCGAAGTCGAGGAAAGCTTGCACCGAGATATGTAGGGCCCTATGAGATTAGTGAGAGGATTGGATCAGTGGCCTACAGATTGGCTTTGCTGTAGAATATGTTAGGTCTCCACGACATGTTTCACGTATCCATGTTCCGGAAGTGTTTGGCAGACCTGTCGCAGATTGTGGAACCCGCTGAGTTGGAGATTTCTGATGAGTTGACTTATCCAGTGAGGCCAGTAGCCATTGTTGATGATGATGTGAAACAACTTTGATGGAGGACAGTGAAGGTCCAGTGGAGCAACTGGGAGGGTGACATGACTTGGGAGCTAGAGGACCAGATGAGACAGAAATACCCCGAGCTTTTCGCCTAGTCTTTCTTATCGTTGGTTTGTCTGATCTCGAGGACGAGATCTCTTTAATTGTGTGTATGATGTAAGATCCTTAGATTTAGTTTTTAAAAAAAAAAACAATTAATTATTATTTAGAGGGTGGGGGTACTCAAAATATTTGGTAGGGGATATAGCCACCCACCCCTTAAGAGAGAAACTCCCTCTTTCTCTTCTTTATTCTTCCTTTTTTTTCTTGTTCCTCACAGAGCGTAACCTCTGCAGCGCTTCGTCTCCGCCAACTTGCGTTCGGACGAATCAAGCGATTCCTTCGCGGAATCTCTTCCTTTGTTCTTCATTGCTTCTCCTCTTTTTTCCCTCTTCATTCTCTTTTGTTTTTTCGCAAAAAAAAAAACCAAAGTTTCAGAATTGTGGGAGCTTGACGGTGTTGGGGGTTTGACTGATCGGATAGCGTAGCTCCGGTCAGCCTTTTAAGGGGTATTGGTGGCGTCATTTGAAACCTGTAAACCCCACATGCAAGGGTGATTTCAGGGTTGGCCTAAATTTCAAAAGAAATCAGTGTGCATGTCCGTTAGGAAGGTTCTTCGCCGTGAATCCGAGCTTTGGGCTTGTGGGTGAGTTTCAAATTCGTAATTTCAGTTGTTCTTGGACTTATTTCCGGCCTTTTGTGCTGTTTGAAGGTGATCAGACCGGAGTAGGATGGGTTTCGGTGAGTTTTTGCTGAATTTTGGATGTTCGCCAAATTTAATTTGTCGGTAAGTATTTTTTTCAGTCATGTGCCGGTAGGAACTTAATTTTTTTTTTTCAGTTTTTGGCTAGTTTGTTCAATTTTGAGTCCGCCTTGCAGTTTTAAAAAATTTCCTTGGTCCCGCATTCGGTGTTTTGCGAGTTGGAAGCTTCGACCGGTAGGATTTTGGTTTCGAAAACCCATTCCGCTCAGGTGAGTGTAACTATAATATTTACCTTGAGAAATATTTATTTTAAATCTTGAATTTAATTTTTACATTATGCCGTCGATCGTGTATAATTGAATACAAGTCCGAAATTCAGGGTTTTTGGAGATTTCGATGGTTGTGTTGGTTCTTTTGTGAATGAATTATGCATTGAGTTTTCTGAAAGCATGATATACAAGAATGAAATAGAATAATGGTTGAATTTGGGTGTGATTAGGCTTTGGTGTAATGGCATTGGGCTTGTATGTTGAGTTTTACCGTAGATTGCCGAGTCTTGAGCATGTATGATAGTTCAACTCGAATGACTTTATTGTGGTGAATTTGGTCATGTTGGGACCCAAGCGTAGTCATGGATTTATGAAAATTGCCTAACTGATTATGGTTACACATTTGTTATATTAGATTCTGTACAGATTCGTTATACGTGCATGCTGATATTAGTGTCAGTATCTTTACCTCGCTGTAATGCCTGTTGTGCCAATGCTTAGGAGCTTGCTTGCATCGTGAGTTTGATGGTGCTTGAGATGACTTGCACCAGATATTTTGAGGATGCTATTGCATGTGGCAAGTTTGCTGAGGTGCTTTGGAGATTACTCGCTTTCCCTCCCAGCGCGCTTGAGTTGGATTTGTATTAGGTTGGCAGTGTTAGGCCAGTCGTTCGGGACGTTTGAGTTTGTATCCGGGCATATGGAACCCCATTAGGATACAAACAAGCCCGAAGTGGTACTAGTGCACGTTGTGGGATGTGTCTGGGTGAGACACATTCGTAGGGTATGCGGATACCTACGATATGAGACACTTACGTAGAAATTTTTATGGTTTCGATTTTCGGCGTGATTACCATAACTAGGAGGTTATGCAAGATTACGATATTGTTTTTGCCTTCATCACTTGATATTTACCATGTTTGAATCACCTGTAATGACCGGCATATTTCGTAAACTTGTAGTTATTGTGAATATGAAATGCTTGTGTTTGTGCTTGAACTTAGAAATATTATCCTTAGAGACACGGTGTGATTTAGACATTAGAACCTGTATAGGGACACCGTTTCCATTTTATGGATCATGCATCTAGGATTACTCACTTATCCATTATTGTGTGGCATGAATTTTCCTTGTATATTATTTTGTTATTTGTATTTAGTTCGCTCGCACCAGCTAGCTTTGTGCTTTACTGACCCCGCAAGGGGTGTGCTTTTATTGGAGTGCAGGCAGTGTTGGCGTTCCTGCTGATCGTAGCGCTTAGGCCCAGTTTCCAGCGGTAGGCTTGTTTTGTGCGATTTGGTCTTGTCCACCCTGTACGGGCATGTTTTGCTTACTTCGTATTACCTTGTTAAATACTAGATGTTTGTATTTTGGTTTTGTCGCTATCACTCTGGCGGGGCGAATCAAATACTCTTATTTTATTCAAAATTTATCGTAGTTTTTATTTCCATTTGATTCTCGTTCCAAGAATGTGTTATATTATGATGTTGTGGCCGGTTACTATTCACCTGTATTACGGATTAGTTCACGCATCGGCACGCTGCAGTTCCCGTGGCAGGTCGGGGCGTGACACAGTCCACTCGGACTCCTTAATCCTCTCAGCATGTAGAACCTGCAGTTTAACCTGCACTCCATCCACAGAATCACGGGCAAACTGCAAGTCACGATGAACAAGGTTCAGTTCATTCTCGAACTGATCCCTCATAGACACTGCCCTCGCCAAGTCAGACTCTAGCGCTTCCAAGCGAGCCTTCTGAGCCTCCGACCCAATGGACCTGGACTCCGCTCCAATATCTGAGAAAGCTTCAAGTTGCTTCCTCAACAACTCTATTTTGTGAAGAGCATCAAAGTATGACTTTTGTAGGTTTTCGAAGACTCGCTCTATGGTATATACCCTCTCATGAGAAACCTTGACTTCAATTCCAGACTCAATTCCAGAAATTTTTCATGGTGAATCAGGATTGGCTAGTAAATATCCCAGACTCAGAAGCTGATTTCTTAACTGCTAGTGTGTCTGATCACTCCCCTGTGGTGCTTACAATCTATGAACATAAAAATGCAGGTCCTATCCCTTTCAAATTCTACAATTACTGGGTCTATGAGCCAGGATACATGCCAGTTGTAGAACAAGCTTGGTGAGAACCGGTTCTAGGAAATGCAATGTATTGCTTGACCAAAAAACTTAAACGAGTAAAGAACAAGCTTATTGAATGGAGAAAGTCTAGATTCATGAATGCAAGCAGCAGTGTCACCATAGCTAAACAGAACTTGGATAGATCCCAACAGGCGCTCCAACATCAACCTCTTCATCCAGTTCTAATTAGACAGGAAAGGGAAGCTCTCAAGACGTATGTCATAGCAGCTAAAGGAGAGGAATCAGAAGCAAAACAGAAGGCAAAAGCGAAGCATATGCAGGTGGGAGATGAAAATGTGGCCTACTTCCATGATTACACCAGGGAAAGGAAAAAAAAAACAAAATTTTATCTCTATACAATGCAAATCAGGAAAAAATAGAGGACATAGAGGAGATTGGGACAGAATGTGTGCGTTACTTTGAAGAAGTTTTTGGAGGGAATCTTGAAACATATGATGATAGCGTCATTGACAGCATAAATTTTGAACGGGTCCTCACCATGGAAGAAAGCAATGATTGAACAAGACCGGTCAGCCGCGATGAAATCACAGAAGTCTTATCTATGATAGACTCCAACAAGTCTCTTGGTCCGGATGGTTTCTCCTCATTCTTTTATAAGTCAGCTTGGCGTTTACTGGGAGATGAATTCAGTAAAGCAATCAGTAATTTCTTTGCTAGTGGAAAACTCCTGCGAGAGGTAAATACAGCATGTGTAGTTTTAATTCCTAAAATTACTAATGCTACTTCTCTCAGTGATTTCAGGCCTATATCATGCTGCAATGTCGTCTATAAGTGCTTGACGAAAATCATGAAAAACAGATTGAGCACGGTAGTGCAAAGGCTGGTTAGTCCAAATCAATAAGCTTTTATCAAGGGCCGTCTCATTCAGGACAATATTATGTTAGCGCACGAACTTGTGCGGAACTATCATAAAGACCAAGGCCCCCCTCGATGTGCAGCGAAAATTGATCTAAGAAAGGCTTATGACACTATTAGATGGGAATCCATCACTCATATGTTGAGGAAACTCAAGTTCCCTGAGCAATTTATTCACTGGGTGTATGTGTGTATCTCTACTCCTAAATACTCCATCATGGTAAATGGCTCGCCTAAAGGTTTTATTCAAGCAACTCGGGGTATTTGTCAGGGATGCCGATGTCTCCTTACCTTTTTGTCCTGATGATGGAAATGATGCACCTGCTTCTGAAGGAACAAGCTCTCCAAGGAGACTATAAACTGCACTTCAAATGTAGTGACCCCTTTATAACCCACTTGAGCTTTGCTGATGATATTATAGCCTTCTTCCATGGGGATCAAAAGTCAGCGGCTTCCCTAGCTCAGGTTATGGACAAGTTCAGAAGATGTACGGGGCTGACAGTAAATTGCAATAAGAGCAACCTATTTGCAGCAGGAGTTCCGGGTGATAAACTAGCAGAGATTACTTCCATTCTGCAATTTAAAGCAGCAGATCTTCTGGTAAGATATCTAGGGCTCCCTCTGATTTCCAGTAGATTATCTCACCTTGACTGCTTCCCTCTTATCGAAAGGATCAGGAAGAGAGTAACCTCATGGAAGAACAGGACTCTGTCCTATGCTGGTAGACTCACCCTTATCAAGGCGGTGTTAAGTAGTATGCAGGTGTATTGGAGCTCTTGCTACGTGCTTCCCAAGGCAACTATCAATGAAATTACTTCAATCATTAGAAACTTCCTACGGTCAGCCTCAGATCAGTACTTGAAAGTTCCTCTTGTTAAATGGAAAGCAGTCTGTCATCCTTACAATGAAGGAGGATTGGGTATAAGATGCATCAAAACTGCTAACTTGGCTGCTATGACAAGATACATATGGAACATTGTGTCTAACAAGGAAACCTTTTGGGTCCAATGGGCGAAAAAGAACATGATCAAGGGCAGGGACTTCTGGCTAATGGGAACCCCGTAAGGAGCCTCATGGTGCTGGAGAAATATTCTGAACTGCAGAAATCTGACAAGCAACCTGACCTCCTATGCAATTGGGAATGGTCGGGACACATCTTTTGGAAGGATCCCTGGCATCCAAGAGTTATCCTAATGGACATGTTCCCTCAGAATCTGACCTACAACTCTATTCTAAATAAGAAGGCTAAAGTCAGTGCTCTTATCAGGAATGGGCAATGGTATGCAAGTGATAATATCAAGGCCTCAATTGCAGAAATTTACGGGGACCTTAGCTCAGTGGAAATTGACAGTAATTATCAAGATGAAATAGTATGGAAAGGTGGTACAGGAGGGGAGTTCACAAGCTAGAGTGCATATCATGCTATCAGGGAGAAGAAGTCGCTAAACCCTTGGACTAAACTAGTTTGGTTCAAGGGACATATCCCCAGACACAGTTTTATTGGATGGCTTGCAATGATGAACAACTTAAAAACTCAAGATAAACTGGTTAATTGGGGGACCATTCCTGACTCATTGTGCTGCTTCTGTGATCTGGAAACAGAGAATGAAGATCACCTCTTCTTCAAATGCGGGTACACTAACCAAGTCTGGTACTCCATGCTGAGTTTTATGGGATACAATCATCAGCCCCGTAGATGGACAGAGGAAATCCAATGGTGCATGCAAAAATTTACAGGAACCGGCCTTACTTCTATTGCTCAAAAGCTGATGTTAAATGCAACCATCTACCATCTATGGTTAGAACGAAATAGAAGACTGTTCGACAGGAAGATGTTAACAGCTAGGGAGCTCAGTCCAAAAATTATTGATGATGTTAGATTACGGCTGATTGTCCTGGAGCAGGAAGTGGAGGATACTCCACAAGCCTGTAACTTTTTCAACAGATGGAATATCGACATCAAGTACAAGCTCACAGCCAGTACATGGCACACATGGCACAGACCTGATCCAGGGTGGGTTACAGTCAATACAGATGGCTCGTTACAAGGGGAGACAGGAGGATATGGAGCGCTTATTAGAGACCAGCTGGGTACTGTTTTAGCAGCAGGAGCAGGCTCCCAAATAGGTCAGTCAGTGATCCTGCATGAGCTCCAAGGAATTGAAGCTGGACTGAAAATGGCATTACGAGGAAAACACAAGAAGCTGGTTGTCTGTATCGATTCAGCAAATGCAGTCCATTATATCAACACGAACAAGGCCCCCCATGGGAAGCTAAACATACCACGCGACGTATTAAAGACCTGCTGAAAATGTTTGAGGTGTGCAAAGTGGTTCATGTTGTTCGGGAATCTAATAGGGCAGCAGACAAGCTGGCAGCTCTAATGTCAACGCTACTTTCATTGAACTTACTCCTAGCTTCTTTGCAGAAGACCTGAAAAAGATAATATTTGAAGACGCTAGCGGTAGAAAATATATGAGATTGTAATGAACTTTCCTTTTTCTTTTAGTGGTCTGGGGAGCCCATTTAAACCCCAAGCTTGCTTTTCAAAAAAAAAAAAAAGGCTCATTTTGAAGCCGATTTGGTTGCAATTTGAGAATACAAGAATTTGTGTGATCAAATAAATTTCGTTTGATTTCTAAGCTCCATGAACATATAATGACAAATGAAGCAAGTTTTACTTAACAAACAAATTTTGTCGTGATTAACAATGAAGGAAAACTCATTTGTTCGTTGTAGGTTTAATTCAAGGCTAATTTGGGTGTAATCCGAGAATACAAGGACTTGAGTGATCAAATGAACTTCGTTTGATTTCTTACCACTTGAGAATGTTAATAAAGACAAATGCAACAAGTTTGATTCAACAAACAAGTTTTGTTGTGCTTAACATAAAAGGAAACCATGTTTGCACGTTGTAAGTTAAACTGGAGGCCAATTTGGGTGCAATCCGAGATACCAAGGATTTGAGTGTGCAAATGGACTTCATTTTACTTCTAACCACTAGGGTATGTCAATATCAACAAATGAAATAGGTTTGACTCACAAGCAAGATTTTTTGTGCTGAACAAAAAAGGAAAACTCGTTTGTACGTTGTATTCTTATTTGGAGGCCAATTGGGTGCAATCCGAGAATACAAAGATTTGAGAGATCAAATAAAATTTGTTTGAGTTCTAAGCCTTTAAGTATGTTTATAATGACAAGTAAAACAAGTTTGACTCATTAAACAATTTTTTTTGTGCTTAACAAAGAAGGAAAACTCGTTTGTGCGTTGTAGGCTAAATTTGATGGCAATTTGGGTGTAATCCGAGGATACAAGGATTTGAGTTATCGAATGGACTTTGCTTGAATTCTAACCGCTTGAGAATGTTAATATTGATAAATTCAACAAGTTTGAATCAAACAAGTTCCGTTGTGCTTAACAAAGAAGGAAAACACGTTTTAACGTTGTAAGCTCATCTGGAGGTCAATTTGGGTGCAATCTGAGATACCAAGGATTTGAGTGCCGAAATGGAATTCGTTTAAATTTTAACCACTTGGGAATGTAAATATTGGCAAATGAAATAGGTTTCACTCAACAAACTAGTTTTGTTGTGCTGAACAAAAAAGGAAAACTCGTTTGTATGTTGTATTCTCAATTGGAGGCAAATTTTGGCGAAATCCGAGAATACAAGGATTTGATGACCAAATTGACTTTGTTTGAATTCTATCTGCTTGGGTATATTAATAAGATCAAATGTGACATGTTTGACTCAATAAAAGACTTTTTTTGTGACTAACAAAGAAGGAAAACTCGTTTGTACATTGTGAGCTCAATTGGAGGCCAATTTTGGTGTAGTCCGAGAATACATGAATTTGAGTAATCAAATTGACTTTGTTTGACTTCTAACAACTTGGCTATTTTAATAATGGCAAATACAAAAGGTTGGACTCAACAACCAACTTTGTTGTGCTTTACAAATGTTGAATGCATGTTTGTATGTTGTAAACTCAATTGAAGGCCAATTTGGGAGCAATCCGAAAGTCCAAACATTTGAGTGACCATATGGAATTAATTAGACTTCTAACTGCTTGGGCACATTAATATCGACAATTGCAACAAGTTTGACACAACAAACCAGTTAGAAGTCTATTTACGCGTTGTAGGCTCAACTGGAGGCCATTTTGGGCGCAATTCGAGATACCAAGGATTTGAGTGTCAAAATGGACTTCGTTTTACGTTTAACCACTTGGGTACATTAATATAGATTAATGAAACAAGTTTGACTCAACAAACAAGTTTTGTTGTGCTAAACTAAAAAGGAAAACTCGTTGTACGTTGTATTCTCAATTGGAAGCCAATTTCGATGCAATCTCAGAATACAAGGATTTGAGTTTCCAGTTTTGTTTTGCTTAACAGAGAAGGAAAATTCTTTTGTATGTTGTAGGCTCATTTGGAGGCCAACTTGGGTGCAATCCAAGAATACTAGAATTTGAGTAATTAAATAAAATTCATTTTACTTCTAAGCCCTATTGTACGTTTATAATGAAAAATGGAACAAGTTTGGCTCAACAAAACAATTTTGTTGTGCTTAACAAAGATGAAAAACTCGTTTGTACGTTGTAGGCTTAATTGGGGGCAAATTTAGAAGCAATTCTGGAATACAAGGATTTAAGTGACCAAATGGACTTCATTTGACTTCTCACTGCTTGGGTACATTTTTAAGATCAAATGAAACTTGTTTAACTCAACATACAAGTTTTGTTGTGTTTAACATAAAAGGAGAACTCGTTTGTACATTGTAGGCTCAACTAGAGGCCAATTTGGGTCTAATCTAATAATACAAGGATCTTACTGATCAAATGGACTTCGTTTGAATTCTAACCACTTGGGAATGTTAATAATTAAAAATAAAACAAGTTTGTCTCATCAAACAAGTTTTGTTGTACTTAACAAAGAAGAAAAGCACGTCTGATCGTTGTAAGATCAACTGAATGCCAATTTGGGTGCAATCCGAGATACCAAGGATTTGAGTGTCCAAATGGACATCATTTGATTTTCAACCACTTGGTTCTATAGACAAATGTAATAGGTTTGACTCAACAAACAAGTTTTATTGTGCTTAACAAAAAAGGAAAACTCGTTTGTACATTGTAGGCACAATTGGAGGCCAATTTGGGTCTAATATGATAATACAAGGATTTGACTGATCAAATAGACTTCGTTTGAATTCTAACCACTTGGGAATGTTAATAATTAAAAATAAAACAAGTTTGTCTCATCAAACAAGTTTTGTTGTGTTAACAAAAAAGGAAAACACGTTTGAACGTTGTAAGATCAATTGAATGCCAATTTGGGTGTAATCCGAGATACGAAGGATTTGAGTGTCCAAATGGACTTCGTTTGACTTCTAACCACTTGGGTAAATAATATAGAAAAATGAAACAGATTTGACTCAACAAACAAGTTTTGTTGTGCTGAACAAAAATGGAAAACTCGTTTGTACGTTGTATTCTCAATTGAAGGCCAATTTGGATGCAATCCGAGAATACAAGGATTAGAGTTACCAAATGGAATTCGTTTGACTTCTAACAGTTGGGTACGTTAATATCAACAAGTGCAACAATTTTAACTCATCAAACAAGTTTCTTTGTGATTAACAAATAAAGAAAAAAAATTGTATGCCGTAGGCTCATTTGGAGGCTAGTTTGGGTGCAATCCAAGAATACAAGGATTTGAGTGATCAAATAAGGATCGTTTGAATTCTAATCCATTGGGTATGTTTATAATGAAACGCAAAACAAGTTTCACTCAACAAAAGAATTTTGTTGTGCTTAACAGAAAAAGGAAAACTAGTTTGTGCGTTATAGGATCAATTGGAGGCCAATTTGGGTGCAATCCAAAAATACAAGGATTTGAGTGACCAAATGGACTTCGTATGACTTCCAACCGCTTCAAAATCTTAATAAGGTCAAATGCAACAAGTTTGACTCAACAAGTTTTGTTTTTGCTTAACAAATAAGGAAAACTCGTTTGTACGTTGTAAGATCTATTGGCAGCCAATTTGGGTGTAATCCGAGAACACAAGGATTTGTGTGATCAAATTGGCTTTGTTTGAATTCTAACCACGTGATAATGACAAATGCATCAAGTTTGACTCAACATACAAGTTTTTTTGTGCTTAACAAAGAAGGAAAGCATGTTTGAATGTTTTTAGCTCAAATGGAGGCTAATTTGGGTACGATCCGAGATACCAAGGATTTGAGTGTCAAAATCGACTTCATTTGACATCTAAGTACTTGACTAGGTTAATACCGAAACTTTTTTGTTGAGTAGCATGTTGATTTCTATCCACTTGGTAATGTCAATAATGAAAAATGCAACAAGTTTGACTCAACAAACAAGTTTTGTTGTGCTTAACAAAGAAGGAACGCATGTTTGAACGTTGTAAGCTAATAAACTATAGGCAAATTTGGGTACAATCCGAGAAACCAAGGATATGAGTGTCTAAACAGACTTCGTTTGATTTATAACAGCATGGGTACATCAATATTGACAAATGAATTAGGTTTAACTCAACAAACAAATTTTGTTGTGCTTAACAAAGAAGGAAAACACATTTGTATGTTGTAGGCTTATTTGGAGGCCAATTTGGGTGCAATCCGAGAATACTAGGATGTGCTTAACAAAGATGGAAAGCACGTTTGTACGTTGTAAACTCAATTGAAGGCTAATTTGGGTGCAATCCGAAAGTCCAAGGATTTGTTTGACCAAATGGAATTCATTTGACTTCTAGCTACTTGGATACAACAATATCAACAAATGCAACAAGTCTTACAAAACAAACCTATTTTGTTGTGCTGAACAAAGAAGGAGAAATAGTTTGTACGTTGTAGGTTCAGTTGGAGGCCAATTTGGGTGCAATCCAAGAATACAAGGATTTGAGTGAACGAATGGAATTCGTTTGACTTCTAACCTCTTTGGTATTTTAATATTGACAAATGCAACTAGTTTGACTCAACAACAAAGTTATGTTTTGCTTAACAAAGAAGGAAAACTCATTTGTATGTTGTGGCTCATTTGGGTGTAATCTGAGAATACAAGGATTTGAGTGATCAAATAAAATTCGTTTGACTTCTAAGACCTTGTGTATGTTTATAATGACAAATGAAACAAGTTTAACTCAACAAACACAATTTGTTGTGCTTAACAAAGATGGAAACTCGTTTGTAAATTGTAGGCATAATTGGAGGCCACTTTGGGTGCAATCCAAGAATACAAATATTTGATTGACCAAATGGACTTCGTTTGACTGCTAACCACTTGGGTACATTAATAAGATCATACACAACATGTTTCAGTGAACAAACAAGTTTCATTGCTCTTAAGAAAGTAGGAAAACTAGTTTGTACATTGTAGCCTCAATTGAAGACCAATTTTGGTGTAATCCAAAAATACATGGATTTGAGTGATCAAATGGACTTCTATTGATTTCTAACCACTTGTAAATGTTAATAATGACAAATGCAACAATTTTGACTCAACAAATGAGTTATGTTGTGCTTAACAAATAAGGAAAGTACGTTTGAACGTTGTAAGTTCTTCTGGAGGCCAATTTCGGTGCAATCCAAGATACCAAGGATTTGAGTGTCCACATGGACGTGGTTTGACTTATTATAACTTTAGTATTCTAATATCGGAAAATGAAAATAGGGTCAACAAACATGTTTGGTTGTGCTGAACATAAAAGAAAAACTCGTTTGTACGTTGTATACTCAATTTGAGGCCAATTTGGGTGAAATCCGAGAATACAAAGATTTGAGTAACAAAATTGAATTCCTTTGACTTCTAACAACTTAGGTATGTTAATATCGACAAATGCAACAATTTTGACTCAACAAACAAATTTTGTTGTGCTTAACAAAAAATGAAACCTTGTTCGTAAGTTGTAGGAAGATTTGGAGGTCAATTTAGGTGCAATCTAAGAATCATGGATTTGAGTGACCAAATACAACTTGTTTGACTTCTAAGCACTTTGGTATGTTTATAATGACAAGCAAAAGAATTTTGACTCAACAAAAACTTTTTGTTTTGCTTAACAAACAAGGAAAACTCATTTGTGCGTCATAGGCTCAATTAAAGGCCAATTTGGGAGCAATACGAGAAGACTAGAATTTGAGTGACCTAATGGACTTCGTTTGACTTACAACCACTTGAGAATGTTAAAAAGGTAAAATGCAAAAAGTTTGGCTCAACAAACAAGTTTCTTTGTGTTTAACAAAGAAGGAAACTCATTTTTACGTTGTAGGCTCAATTGGAAACCAATTTGGGTACAATCTGATAATACAAGGATTTGAGTGACCAAATCGAATTCGTTTAACTTCTTACTACTTGGATACATCAATAATGAAAAAGGAAACAAGTTTGACTCAACAAAAAGGTTGTAGTGTGCTTAACAAAAAATGAAAGCTCCATTGTACGTTGTAAGCTCAATTGTAGGCCAATTTGGGTGCAATCTTAGCGTCCAAGGATTTGAGTGACCAAATGGAGTTAATTTTACTTCTAACCGCTTGGCTACAATAATATCAAAAAATGCAACAAGTTTAAAATGACAAACCAATTTTGTTGTGTTGAACAAAGATGGAAAACTCATTTGTACGTTGTTAGCTCAATTGAGGCCAATTTGGGTGCAATCCGAGAATTCATGGATTTGAGTAACCGAATGGGATTCACATGACTTCTAAGTGCTTGGGTTTGTTATTACCAAAAATGCAACATGTTTGAGTCAACAACCAAGTATTGTTGTGCTTAACAAAAAAGGAAAACTCGTTTGTATGTTTGTAGGCTCATTTGTAGGCGAACTTGGGTGCAATCCAAGAATATGAGAATTTGAGTGATCAAATAAAATTTGTTTCACTTCTAAGCCCTTGGGTATGTCTATAATGTAAAATGGAAGAAGTTTGACTCAACAAACAAATTTTGATGTGCTTAACAAAGAAGGGTAACTAGTTTGTATGTTGTAGGCTCAATCAGAGGCCAATTTGGGTGCAATCCGAGAATACAAGGATTTGAGTTACCAAATGGACTTCATTTGACTTCTAACTACTTGGGTAAATTAATAAGTTCAAACACAACAAGTTTGACTCAATAAACAAGTTTAGTTGTGCTTTACAAATTTGGAAAACTTGTTTGTACATTGTAGCCTCAATTGAAGAAAAATTTGGGTTTATCCGAGAATACAATGATTTGAGTGATCAAAAGGACTTCGTTTGATTTCTAGACACTTAAGAATGTTAATAATGAAAAATGCAACAAATTTGACTCAACAACAAAGTTTTTTTGTGCTGAACAAAAAAGGAAAACTCGTTTGTACGTTGTATTTTCAATTAGAGGCCAATTTGGGTGCAACCGAGAATACACGGATTTGAGTAACCAAATGGAATTCGTTTGACTTCTCTAACAACTTTGGTACATTAATATCGACAAACTCAAAATTTTGAATCAACAAACAAATTTTGTTGTGCTTAACAAAGAAGAAAATCCCATTTGTATGTTGTAGTCTAATTGGGAAGCCAATTTTGGTGGCAATCTACTAATACAAGGATTTAAGTGTTCAAATAAAATTTGTTTTACTTCTATATCATTGGATACTCAATTGGAAGCCAATTTGGGTGTAATCTAAGAATACAAGGATTTTAGTGACCAAATGGACTTCGTCTGACTTCTAAATGCTTGTGTACATTAATAACATTAATCGCAACAAGTTAGACTCGACAAACAAGTTTCGTTGTGCTTAACAAAGTAGGAAAACTCGTTTGTACATTGTATCCTCAATTGAAGACCAATTTTGGTGTAATCTAAGAATACAAGGATTTGTGTTATCAAATGGACTTTGTTTGATTTCTAACCACTTGAGAATGTTAATAATTACAAATGCAACAAGTTTGACTCAACAAACTAGTTTTGTTGTGCTTAACAAAGAAGGAAAGCTCGTTAGAATGTTGTAAGCTCAACTGGAGGCCAATTTGGGCCAATTTTGACACAACAAAAAAAGTTTTGTTGTGCTTAAGAAAAAAGGAAAACTCATTTTAAAATTGTAAGCTCAATTGGAGGTCAATTTAGGTGTAATCCGATAATACATGGATTTGAACGACCAAATGGATTTCGTTTGAATTCTAACTGCTTCGGTACTTTAATAAGGATGTACGTTACAAGCTCAATTGGAGGTTAATTTGAGTACAATTCAAGAGTACAAGGATTTGAGTGACCAAATGGACTTCGTTTGACTTCTAAACGCTTGGGCATGTCAATACTTACAAATGCAACAATTTTGACTCAACAAACAAGTTTTGATGTGCTTAACAAATGGGGAAAGCTCTTTTGTACATTGTAAGCTCAATTGGAGGCCAATTTGGGTGCATTCTGAAAGTCCAAGGATTTGAGTGACCAAATGGAATTTATTTGACTTCTAACCACTTGGGTATAATAATACCGACAAATGCAACAAGTTTGATACAACAAATCAGTTTTATTTTGCTAAACAAAGAAAGAAAACTAGTGTGCACATTGTAGGCTCATTTGGAGCTCAATTTGGGTGCAATCCAAAAATAATGGATTTGAGTGACCAAATGGAATTCATTTGACTTAACCACTTGGGTATGTCACTATCGACAAGTAAAACGAGTTTGATTCAACAATCAAGTTTTGTTGTGCTTAACAAAAAATGAAAACTCGTTTGTATGTTGTAGGCTCATTTGGAGGCCAACTTGGGTGAAATCCGAGAATACAAGTATTTGAGTGACCAAACAAAATTTTATTGACATCTAAGCCCTTGGGTATGTTTATAATGACAAATGAAACAAGATTAACTCAACAAACGGAAAACTCGTTTGTATGTTGTAGGCTTAATTGAATGCCAATTTGAAATCAATCAAAGAATAAAAGGATTTGAGTGACCAAATAGAGTTCGTTTGACTTCTAACCGCTTGGGTACATTAATTAGATAAAATGCAACAAACTAGACTCGACAAAAAAGTTTTGCTCAACAAACAAGTTTTGTGCTTAATAAAGAAGGGAAGCACGTTTGAACGTTGTAAGCTCAATTGGTGGCAAATTTTGGTGCAATCTGAGAATCCAAGGAATTGAGTGTCCAAATGGACTTTGTTTGACTTCTAACTGCTTGGGTTAATATCAACAAATAAAACAAGTTTGACTCGACAGACAAATTTTGTTGTGCTAAACAAAAAAGGAAAACTCATCTATAGGTTGTATTATCAGTTGGAGGCCAATTTGGGTGCAATCCGAGAATACAAGGATTTGAGTGATCGAATAAAATTTGTTTGAATTATAGGCCGTTGGATATGTTTTTAATGACAAACGAAACATTTTGACTCAACAAAAAAATTTTGTTGTGCTTAACAAAAAAGGAAAACTAGTTTGTGCATTGTAGGCTAAATTGGAGGCCAATTAGGGTGCAATCAAAGATTACAAGGATTAGAGTGACCAAATGGACTTCGTTTGACTTCTAACTACTTTGGTACATTAATAAGGTCAAACACTGCAAGTTTGACTCAACAAAGTTTCGTTGTGCTTAAAAAAGAAAGAAAACTCGTTTGCACTTATAGGCTCAATTGGAGGCCAATTTGGGCACAATCCGAGAATACAAGGATTTGTGTGATCAAATAAAATTCATTTGACTACTAATCCCTTGGGTATATTTATAATGAAAAATCAAACAATTTTGACTCAACAAATGTTTTTGTTGTTCTTTATAAGGAATGCTAGTTTGTCCGTAATAGGCTCAGTTGGAGGCCAATTTGGGTGCAATCCGAGAATAAGTGACCAAATGGACTTTGTTTCAATTCTAACTGCTTGGGTATGCTAATAAGGTCAAATGCAACTAGTTTAACCTAACAAACAAGTTATGTTGTGTTTAACAAAAAAGGAACCCTCATTTGTATGTTGGAGGCCGATTTGGGTACAATCTGAGAATACAAGGATTTGAGTGATCAGACGGAATTCGTTTTACTTTTAACCGGTTGGGTACATCAATAATGAAAAATTCAACAAGTTTGACTCAACAAACAAGTTTTATTGTGCTTAACAAAAAAGGAAAGCTCCATTGTATGTTGTAAGCTCAATTGGAGGCCAATTTGGCTGCAATCCTAGCGTCCAAATATTTGAGAAACCAAATGGAATTCATTTTACTTCTGACCACTTGAGTACTTTAATATTGACAAATGCAACAAATTTTAAATAATAAACCAATTTTGTTCTGCTGAACAAAGAAGGAAAACTCTCTTGTACGTTGTTAGTTCAATTGAAGGCCAATTTTGGTGCAATCTAGAATACATGGATTTGAGTGACTGAATGCAATTCATATGACTTCTAACCAATTGAGTATGTTAGTATCAACAAATGCAACATCTTTGACTCAACAAATAAGTTTTGTTGTGCTTGACAAATAAGGAAAACTAGTTTGCACGTTGTAGGTTCAATTAGAGGCCAATTTGGGTGCAATCCGAGAATACATGGATTTGAGTGACCAAATGGAATTCTTTTGACTTAAATGCTTGGGTATGTGAATATCGCCAAATGAAATGAGTTTGACTTAGAAATCAAGTATTTTTGTGCTTAACAAAAAAGGAAAACTCGTTTGTATTTTGTAGGCTCATTTGGAGGCCAATTTGGGTGCAATCCGAGAATACAAGGATTTGAGTGATCATGTAAAATTTGTTTGTCTAAGCCATCTGGTATGTTTATAATGATAAATGAAACAAGTTTGATTCAACACACAAATTTTGTTGTGGTTAAGAAAGATGGAAAGCTTTATTGTACGTTGTAAGCTCAATTGGAGGCCTATTTTGGTGCAATCCATGAGTCCAAGGATATGAGTGACCACAACAAATCAGTTTTGTTTTTCTTAACAAAAAAGGAAAACTAGTTTGTACATTGTATGCTCAATTGGAGGCCAATTTGGGTACAATCAGAGAATACATGGAATTGAGTGACCATATGGAATTCGTTTGATTTAACCGCTTGGGTATGTTAGTATGGACAAATGAAATTAGTTTGATTTTGCAATCAAGTTTTGTTGTGCATAACAAAGAAGGAAAACTCGTTTGGGTGTTGTAGGCTCATTTGGAAGGTAACTTGGGTGCAATCCCGGAATACAAGGATTTGAGTGATCAAATAATTTTTTTTTGACCTCTAAGCCCTTGAGTATGTTTATAATGATAAATGAAACTAGTTTGACTCAACAAACGGAAAACTCGTTCATACGTTGTAGGCTTAATTGAGGGCCAATTTGGGTGCAATCCGAAAATACAAGGAATTGAGTGATTGAATAAATTTGTTTGAATTATAGGCCGTTGGATATGTTTTTAATGACAAACGAAACATTTTGATTAAACAAACAAATTTAGTTGTGCTTAACAAAGAAGGAAAACTAGTTTGTGCATTGTAGGCTAAATTGGAAGCTAATTAGGGTGCAATCCAAGATTACAAAGATTAGAGTGACCAAATAGACTTCGTTTGACTTCTAACTACTTTGGTACATTAATAAGGTCAAACACAGCAAGTTTGACTCAACAAAGTTTCATTGTGCTTAAAAAACAAAAAACTCGTTTGCACGTTATAGGCTCAATTGGAGGCCAATTTGGGCGCAATCCGAGAATACAAGGATTTGTGTGATCAAATAAAATTCAATTGACTACTAATCCCTTGGTTCTTTAGAAGGAATGCTAGTTTGTCCGTAACAGGCTCAATTGGAGGCCAATTTGGGTGCAATCCGAGAATAAGTAACCAAATGGACTTTGTTTGAATTCTAACTGCTTGGGTATGCTAATAAGGTCAAATGCAACTAGTTTAACTTAACAAATAAGTTATGTTGTGCTTAACAAAGACAGAACACTCGTTTATATGTTGGAGGCCGATTTGGGTACAATCTGAGAATACAAGGATTTGAGTGATCAGACAGAATTCGTTTTACTTCTAACCGCTTGGGTACATCAATATTGAAAAATTCAACAAGTTTGACTCAACACACAAGTTTTATTGTGCTTAATAAAAAAGGAAAGCTCCATTGTACGTTGTAAGCTCAATCGGAGGCCAATTGGTTGCAATCCTAGCGACCAAATATTTGAGTAACCAAATGGAATTCATTTTACTTCTGACCGCTTGAGTACTTTAATATTGACAAATGCAACAAATTTTAAATAATAAACCAATTTTGTTGTGCTGAACAAAGAAGGAAAACTCTCTTGTACGTTGTTAGTTCAATTGAAGTCCAATTTTGGTGCAATCTAGAATACATGGATTTGAGTGACTGAATGCAATTCATATGACTTCTAACCAATTGAGTATGCTAGTATCAACAAATGCAACATCTTTGACTCAACAAATAAGTTTTGTTGTGCTTAACAAAGAAGGAAAACTAGTTTGCACGTTGTAGGTTCAATTAGAGGCCAATTTGGGTGCAATCCGAGAATACATGGATTTGAGTGACCAAATGGAATTCTTTTGACTTAAATGCTTGGGTATGTGATCGCCAAATGAAATGAGTTTGACTTAGAAATCAAGTTTTGTTGTGTTTAACAAAAAAGGAAAACTCGTTTGTATTTTGTAGGCTCATTTGGATGCCAATTTGGGTGCAATCCGAGAATACAAGGATTTGAGTGATCAAGTAAAATTTGTTTGTCTAAGCCATTTGATATGTTTATAATGATAAATGAAACAAGTTTGACTCAACACACAAATTTTGTTGTGGTTAAGAAAGATGGAAAGCTTTATTGTACGTTGTAAGCTCAATTGGAGGCCTATTTCGATGCAATCCATGAGTCCAAGGATATGAGTGACCACAACAAATTAGTTTTGTTTTTCTTAACAAAAAAGGAAAACTAGTTTGTACATTGTAGGCTCAATTGGAGGCCAATTTGGGTACAATCAGAGAATACACGGAATTGAGTGACCATATGGAATTCGTTTGATTTAACCGCTTGGGTATGTTAGTATGGACAAATGAAATTAGTTTGATTTTGCAATCAAGTTTTGTTGTGCATAACAAAGAAGGAAAACTCGTTTGTGTGTTGTAGGCTCATTTGGAGGCTAACTTGGGTGCAATCCCGGAATACAAGGATTTGAGTGATCAAATAAAATTTGTTTGACCTCTAAGCCCTAGAGTATGTTTATAATGATAAATGAAACAAGTTTGACTCAACAAACGGAGAACTCGTTCATACGTTGTAGGCTTAATTGGGGGCCAATTTGGGTGAAATGCGAGAATACAAGGATTTGAGTGACCAAATGAACTTTGTTTGACTCAACAAACAAGTTTTGCAGTGCTTAACAAATGGGGAAAGCTCTTTTGTACGTTGTAAGCTCAATTGGAGGCCAATTTGGGTGCATTCTGAAAGTCCAAGGATTTGAGTGACCAAATGGAATTCATTTCACTTCTAGCTACTTGGGTATAATAATACCGACAAATGCAACAAGTTTGATACAACAAACCAGTTTTATTGTGCTAAACAAATATGGAAAACTAGTTTGCACATTTTAGGCTCATTTGGAGCTCAATTTGGGTGCAATCCAAGAATAATGGATTTGAGTGACCCAATGGAATTCGTTTGACTTAACCACTTGGGTATGTCACTATCGACAAGTGAAATGAGTTTGATTAAACAATCAAGTTTTGTTGTGCTTAATCAAAAGGGAAAATTCGTTTGTATGTTGTAGGCTCATTTGGAAGCCAACTTGGGTGCAATCTGAGAATACAAGGATTTGAGTGATCAAACAAAATTTGCTTGACATCTAAGCCCTTGGGTATGTTTATAATAACAAATGATAAATGATAAATGAAATTCGTTTATCATTTATCTAAGCCCTTGGGTGATCAAATAAAATTCGTTTATCTAAGCCCTTGGGTGATCAAATAAAATTCGTTTGAATTCTTTTTCCATGGGTATGTTTATAATGATAAATGAATCAAGTTTTGACTCGACAAAAAAAAATTGTTGTGCTTAAGAAGGAAAACTTGTTTGTGTGCTATAGGCTCAATTGGAGGCTAATTTGGGTGCAATCCGAGAATACAAGAATTTGAGTGACCAAATGGACTTCATTTGACTTCTAACCTATTGGGTACATTAATAAGGTCAAATGCAACAAGTTTGAGTAACCGAATGGAATTCGTTTGACTTCTAACCTCTTTGGTATTTTAATATCGACAAATGCAACTAGTTTGACTCAACAACCAAGTTAGGTTTTGCTTAACAAAGAATGAGAACTCGTTTGTATGTTTTGGCAAATTTGGAGGCCAATTTGAGTGCAATCCGAGAATACAAGGATTTGAGTGATCAAATAAAATTTGTTTGACTTCTAAGCCCTTGGATATGTTTAAAATGAAAAATGAAACAAGTTTGAACCAACAAACACATTTTGTTGCGCTTAACAAAGATGGAAATCTCGTCTGTACATTGAAGGCATAATTTGGGTGCAATCCGAGAATACAAATATTTGATTGACCAAATGGACTTCATTTGACTGCTAGCCGCTTGGGTACATTAATAAGATCATACACAACATGTTTTAGTGAACAAACAAGTTTCATTGCGCTTAAGAAAGTTAATAATGAAAATTGCAACACGTTTGACACAACAAACGAGTTTTGTTGTTCTTAAAAAATAAGGAAAGAACGTTTGAACTTTGTAAGCTCACTTGGAGGCCAATTTGGGTGCAATCAAAGATACCAAGGATTTGCGTGACAACATGGACATTGTTTGACTTCATACCACTTCGGTATGCTAATATCGAAAAATGAAAATAGGTTTGACTCAAAAAACATGTTTTGTTGTGCTGAACATAAAAATAAAACTCGTTTGTACGTTGTATACTCAATTGGAGGCCAATTTGGGTGAAATCCGAGAATACAAAGATTTGAGTAACCAAATTGAATTCTTCATCTTCTAACAACTTGGGTACATTAATATCAACAAATGCAACAATTTTGACTCAACAAACAAATTTTTTTGTGCTTGACAAAAAAGGAAAACTCGTTTGTATGTTGTAAGATGATTTGGAGGCCAGTTTGGGTGCAATCTAAGAATCTTGGATTTGAGTGACCAAATACAGCTTGTTTGACTTCTAAGCACAGCATATGTTTATAATGACAAGAAAAACAAGTTTGACTCAAAAACAATGTTTGTACGTTTTATACTCAATTGGAGGCCAATTTGGGTGCAATCCGAGAATACAAGGATTTGAGTGACCAAATGGACTTCGCTTGACTTCTAACTTCTTGTGTAAATTAATAAGATCAAAAAAACAATTTTGACTCAACAAACAAATTTCGTTGTGCTTAAAAAATTTGGAAAACTCGTTTGTACATTTTAGCCTCAATTGAAAACCGATTTGGGTTTAATCCGAGAATACAATGATTTGAGTGATCAAATGGACTTTGTTTGATTTCTAGCCACTTGAGAATGTTAATAATGACAAATGCAACTAGTTTGACTCAACAACAACGTTTTGTTGTGCTGAACAAAAAAGGAAAACTCGTTTGTACGTTGTATTTTCAATTGGAGGCCAATTTGGGTGCAACCGAGAATACACGGATTTGTGTAACCAAATGGAATTCATTTGACTTCTCTAACAGCTTGGGTATATTAATATCGACAAATGCAACAATTTTGAATCAGTAAACAAGTTTTGTTGTCCTTAACAAAAAAGAAAATATCGTTTGTATGTTATAGGCTAATTGGGAGGCCAGTTTGGATGCAATCTAATGATACAAGGATTTGAGTGAAGAAATAAAATTTGTTTTACTTCAATGTCATTGGATTCTCAATTGGACGCCAATTTGGGTGTAATCCGAGAATACAATGATTTTAGTGACCAAATGGACTTCGTCTGACTTCTTAATGGTCATGTACATTAATGAGATTAACCGCAACAAGTTAGAATCGACAAACAAGTTTTGTTGTGCTTAACAGAGTAAGAAAACTCGTTTATACATTGTAGCCTCAATTGAAAATCAATTTGGGTGTAATCTGAGAATACAAGGATTTGTTTGATCAAATGGACTTCGTTTGATTTCTAACCATTTGAGAGTGTAAATAATTACAAATGCAACAAGTTTGATTCAACAAACAGGTTTTGTTGTTCTTAACAAATAAGGAAAGAATGTTTGAACTTTGTAAGCTCACACGGAGGCCAATTTGGGTGCAATCAAAGATACCAAGGATTTGCGTGACAACATGGAAATTGTATTACTTCAAATCACTTCGGTATGCAAATATCGAAAAATGAAAATAGGTTTGACTCAACAAACATGTTTTGTTGTGCTGAACATAAAAAGAAAACTCGTTTGTACGTTGTATACTCAATTGGAGGCCAATTTTGGTGAAATCCGAGAATACAAAGATTTGAGTAACCAAATTGAATTCCTACATCTTCTAACAACTTGGGTACATTAATATCAACAAATGCAACAATTTTGACTCAACAAACAAATTTTTTTGTGCTTAACAAAAAAGGAAACCTCGTTTGTATGTTGTAAGATGATTTGGAGGCCAGTTTGGGTGCAATCTAAGAATCTTTGATTTGAGTGACCAAATACAGCTTGTTTGACTTCTAAGCACTTCGTATCTTTATAATGACAAGCAAAACAAGTTTGACTCAATGACAACGTTTGTACGTTGTATACTCAATTGGAGGCCAATTTGGGTGCAATCCGAGAATACAAGGATTTGAGTGACCAAATGGACTTCGCTTGACTTCTAACTACGTGTGTAAATTAATAAGATCAAACAAAACAAGTTTGACTCAACGAACAAATTTCGTTGTGCTTAAAAAATTTGGAAAACTCGTTTGTACATTGTAGCCTCAATTGAAAACAAATTTGGGTTTAATCCGATAATACAATGATTTGAGTGATCAAATGGATTTCGTTTGATTTCTAGCCACCTGAGAATGTTAATAATGACAAATGCAACAAGTTTGACTCAACAACAACGTTTTGTTGTGTTGAACAAAAAAGGAAAACTCGTTTGTACGTTGTATTTTCAATTGGAGGCCAATTTGGGTGCAACCGAGAATACACGGATTTGAGTAACCAAATGGAATTCATTTGACTTCTCTAACAGCTTGGGTACATTAATATCGACAAATGCAACAATTTTGAATCAGTAAACAAGTTTTGTTGTCCTTAACAAAAAAGAAAATCTCGTTTGTATGTTATAGGCTAATTGGGAGGCCAGTTTGGATGCAATCTAATGATACAAGGATTTGAGTGAAGAAATAAAATTTGTTTTACTTCAATGTCATTGGATTCTCAATTGGACGCCAATTTGGGTGTAATCCGAGAATACAATGATTTTAGTGACCAAATGGACTTCGTCTGACTTCTTAATGGTCATGTACATTAATGAGATTAACCGCAACAAGTTAGAATCGACAAACAAGTTTTGTTGTGGTTAACAGAGTAAGAAAACTCGTTTATACATTGTAGCCTCAATTGAAAATCAATTTGGGTGTAATCTGAGAATACAAGGATTTGTTTGATCAAATGGACTTCGTTTGATTTCTAACCATTTGAGAGTGTAAATAATTACAAATGCAACAAGTTTGATTCAACAAACAGGTTTTGTTGTTCTTAACAAATAAGGAAAGAATGTTTGAACTTTGTAAGCTCACACGGAGGCCAATTTGGGTGCAATCAAAGATACCAAGGATTTGCGTGACAACATGGAAATTGTATTACTTCAAATCACTTCGGTATGCAAATATCGAAAAATGAAAATAGGTTTGACTCAACAAACATGTATTGTTGTGCTGAACATAAAAAGAAAACTCGTTTGTACGTTGTATACTCAATTGGAGGCCAATTTGGGTGAAATCCGAGAATACAAAGATTTGAGTAACCAAATTGAATTCCTTCAACTTCTAACAACTTGGGTACATTAATATCAACAAATGCAACAATTTTGACTCAACAAACAAATTTTTTTGTGCTTAACAAAAAAGGAAACCTCGTTTGTATGTTGTAAGATGATTTGGAGGCCAGTTTGGGTGCAATCTAAGAATCTTTGATTTGAGTGACCAAATACAGCTTGTTTGACTTCTAAGCACTTCGTATGTTTATAATGACAAGCAAAACAAGTTTGACTCAACGACAACATTTGTACGTTGTATACTCAATTGGAGGCCAATTTGGGTGCAATCCGAGAATACAAGGATTTGAGTGACCAAATGGACTTCGCTTGACTTCTAACTACTTGTGTAAATTAATAAGATCAAACAAAACAAGTTTGACTCAACGAACAAATTTTGTTGTGCTTAAAAAATTTGGAAAACTCGTTTGTACATTGTAGCCTCAATTGAAAACCAATTTGGGTTTAATCCGAGAATACAATGATTTGAGTGATCAAATGGACTTCGTTTGATTTCTAGCCACCTGAGAAAGTTAATAATGACAAATGCAACAAGTTTGACTCAACAACAACGTTTTGTTGTTCTGAACAAAAAAGGAAAACTCGTTTGTACGTTGTATTTTCAATTGGAGGCCAATTTGGGTGCAACCGAGAATACACGGATTTGAGTAACCAAATGGAATTCATTTGACTTCTCTAATAGCTTGGGTACATTAATATCGACAAATGCAACAATTTTGAATCAGTAAACAAGTTTGTTGTGCTTAACAAAAAAGAAAATCTCGTTTGTATGTTATAGGCTAATTGGGAGGCCAATTTGGATGCAATGTAATGATTCAAGGATTTGAGTGATCAAATAAAATTTGTTTTACCTCAATGTCATTGGATTCTAAATTGGAAGCCAATTTGGGTGTAATCCGAGAATACAATGATTTTAGTGACCAAATGGACTTCGTCTGACTTCTTAATGCTTGTGTACATTAATTAGATTAACCGCAACAAGTTAGAATCGACAAACAAGTTTTGTTGTGCTTAACAGAGTAAGAAAACTCGTTTATACACTGTAGCCACAATTGAAAATCAATTTGGGTGTAATCTGAGAATACAAGGATTTGTGTGATCAAATGGACTTCGTTTGATTTCTAACCACTTGAGAGTGTTAATAATTACAAATGCAACAAGTTTGATTCAACAAACAAGTTTTGTTGCGCTTAAAAAAGAAGGAAAGCTAGTTAGAACGCTGTAAGCTCAACTGGAGGGCAATTTGGGCCAATTTTGACTCAACAAAAAAAGTTTCGTTGTGCTTAAGAAAAAAGGAAAACTCATTTGTACATTGTAAGCTCAATTGGAGGCTAATTTGGGTGTAATCCGATAATACAAGGATTGGAATGACCCAATGGATTTCGTTTGAATTCTAACCGCTTCGGTACTTTAATAAGGATGTACGTTACAGGCTCAATTGGTGGTTAATTTTAGGACAATTCGAGAATACAAGGATTTGAGTGACCAAATGGACTTCGTTTGACTTCTAAACTCAAGGGTGTGTCAATAATTACAAATGCAACAAGTTTGACTCAACAAACTAGTTTTGCTATGCTTAACAAATTGGGAAAGCTTTTTTGTACGCCGTAAGCTCAATTGGATGCCAATTTGGGTGCATTATGAAAGTCCAAGGATTTGAGTGACCAAATGGAATTCATTTTACTTCTAGCAGCTCGGGTACAACAATATCAACAAATGCAACAAGGTTGAAAAAACAAACCCATTTTGTTGTGCTGAACAAAGAACGAGAAATAGTTTGTACGTTGTAGGCTCTGTTGGAGGTCAATTTGAGTGCAATCCAAGAATACATGGATTTGAGTGACCGAATGGAATTCGTTTGACTTCTTACCTCTTTGGTATTTTATTATCGACAAATGCAACTAGTTTGACTCAACAACCAAGTTATGTTTTGCTTAACAAAGAAGGAGAACTCGTTTGTATGTTTTGGCGAATTTGGAGGCCAATTTGAGTGCAATCCGAGAATACAAGGATTTGAAAGATCAAATAAAATTTGTTTGACTTCTAAGCCCATGGATATGTTTATAATGACAAATGAAACAAGTTTGAACCAACAAACACATTTTGTTGCGCTTAACAAAGATGGAAATCTCGTTTGTACATTGTAGGCATAATTTGGGTGCAATCCGAGAATACAAATATTTGATTGTCCAAATGGACTTCATTTGACTGCTAGCCGCTTGGGTACATTAATAAGATCATACACAACATGTTTTAGTGAACAAACAAGTTTCATTGCGCTTAAGAAAGTTAATAATGAAAATTGCAACACATTTGACACAACAAACGAGTTTTGTTGTTCTTAACAAATAAGGAAAGAACATTTGAACTTTGTAAGCTCACTTGGAGGCCAATTTGGATGCAATCAAAGATACCAAGGATTTGCGTGACAACATGGGCATTGTTTGACTTCATACCACTTCGGTATGCTAATATCCAAAAATGAAAATAGGTTTGACTCAACAAACATGTTTTGTTGTGCTGAACATAAAAAGAAAACTCGTTTGTACGTTGTATACTCAATTGGAGGCCAATTTTGGTGAAATCCGAGAATACAAAGATTTGAGTAACCAAATTGAATTCCTTCATCTTCTAACAACTTGGGTACATTAATATCAACAAATGCAACAATTTTGACTCAACAAACAAATTTTTTTGTGCTTAACAAAAAAGGAAACCTCGTTTGTATGTTGTAAGATGATTTGGAGGCCAGTTTGGGTGCATTCTAAGAATCTTTGATTTGAGTGACCAAATACAGCTTGTTTGACTTCTAAGCACTTCGTATGTTTATAATGACAAGCAAAACAAGTTTGACTCAATGACAACGTTTGTACGTTGTATACTCAATTGGAGGCCAATTTGGGTGCAATCCGAGAATAGAAGTATTTGAGTGACCAAATGGACTTCGCTTGACTTCTAACTACGTGTGTAAATTAATAAGATCAAACAAAACAAGTTTGACTCAACGAACAAATTTCGTTGTGCTTAAAAAATTTGGAAAACTCGTTTGTACATTGCAGCCTCAATTGAAAACAAATTTGGGTTTAATCCGATAATACAATGATTTGAGTGATCAAATGGACTTCGTTTGATTTCTAGCCACCTGAGAATGTTAATAATGACAAATGCAACAAGTTTGACTCAACAACAACGTTTTGTTGTGCTGAACAAAAAAGGAAAACTCGTTTGTACGTTGTATTTTCAATTGGAGGCCAATTTGGGTGCAACCGAGAATACATGGATTTGAGTAACCAAATGGAATTCATTTGACTTCTCTAACAGCTTGGGTACATTAATATCGACAAATGCAACAATTTTGAATCAGTAAACAAGTTTTGTTGTCCTTAACAAAAAAGAAAATCTCGTTTGTATGTTATAGGCTAATTGGGAGGCCAGTTTGGATGCAATCTAATGATACAAGGATTTGAGTGAAGAAATAAAATTTGTTTTACTTCAATGTCATTGGATTCTCAATTGGACGCCAATTTGGGTGTAATCCGAGAATACAATGACTTTAGTGACCAAATGGACTTCGTCTGACTTCTTATTGCTCGTGTACATTAATGAGATTAACCGCAACAAGTTAGAATAGACAAACAAGTTTTGTTGTGCTTAACAGAGTAAGAAAACTCGTTTATACATTGTAGCCTCAATTGAAAATCAATTTGGGTGTAATCTGAGAATACAAGGATTTGTGTGATCAAATGGACTTCGTTTGATTTCTAACCACTTGAGAGTGTTAATAATTATAAATGCAACAAGTTTGATTCAACAAACAAGTATTGTTGTGCTCAAAAAGGAAGGAAAGCTAGTTAGAACGCTATAAGGTCAACTAGAGGGCAATTTGGGCCAATTTTGACTCAAAAAAAAAGTTTCGTTGTGCTTAAGAAAAAAGGAAAACTGATTTGTACATTGTAAGCTCAATTGGAGGCTAATTTGGGTGTAATCCGATAATACAAGGATTGGAATGACCCAATGGATTTCGTTTGAATTCTAACCGCTTCGGTACTTTAATAAGGATGTACGTTACAGGCTCAATTGGTGGTTAATTTTAGGACAATTCGAGAATACAAGGATTTGAGTGACCAAATGGACTTCGTTTGATTTCTAAACTCAAGGGTATGTCATTAATTACAAATGCAACAAGTTAGACTCAACAAACCAGTTTTGCTATTCTTAACAAATTGGGAAAGCTTCTGTGTACGCTGTAAGTTCAATTGGAGGCCAATTTGGGTGCATTATGAAAGTCCAAGGATTTGAGTGACCAAATGGAATTCATTTTACTTCTAGCTGCTCGGGTACAACAATATCAACAAATTCAACAAGGTTGAAAAAACAAACCCCTTTTGTTGTGCTGAACAAAGAACGAGAAATAGTTTGTACGTTGTAGGCTCATTTTGAGGTCAATTTGAGTGCAATCCAAGAATACATGGATTTGAGTAACCGAATGGAATTCGTTTGACTTCTAACCACTTTAGTATTTTAATATCGACAAATGCAACTAGTTTGACTCAACAACCAAGTTATGTTTTGCTTAACAAAGAAGGAGAACTCATTTGTATGTTTTGGCGAATTTGGAGGCCAATTTGAGTGCAATCCGAAAATACAAGGATTCGAATCAAATAAAATTTGTTTGACTTGTAAGCCCATGGATATGTTTATAATGACAAATGAAACAAGTTTGAACCAACAAACACATTTTGTTGCGCTTAACAAAGATGGAAATCTCGTTTGTACGTTGTAGGCATAATTTGGGTGCAATCCGAGAATACAAATATTTGATTGACCAAATGGACTTCATTTGACTGCTAGCTGCTTGGGTACATTAATAAGATCATACACAACATGTTTTAGTGAACAAAAAAGTTTCATTGGGCTTAAGAAAGTTAATAATGAAAATTGCAACACGTTTGACACAACAAACGAGTTTTGTTGTTCTTAACAAATAAGGAAAGCACATTTGAACTTTGTAAGCTCACTTGGAGGCCAATTTGGGTGCAATCAAAGATACCAAGGATTTGCGTGACAACATGGAAATTGTTTGACTTCATACCACTTCGGTATGCATTATCGAAAAATGAAAATAGGTTTGACTCAACAAACATGTTTTGTTGTGCTGAACATAAAAAGAAAACTCGTTTGTACGTTGTATACTCAATTGGAGGCCAATTTGGGTGAAATCCGAGAATACAAAGATTTGAGTAACCAAATTGAATTCCTTCATCTTCTAACAACTTGGGTACATTAATATCAACAAATGCAACAATTTTGACTCAACAAACAAATTTTTTTGTGCTTAACAAAAAAGGAAACCTCGTTTGTATGTTGTAAGATGATTTGGAGGCCAGTTTGGGTGCAATCTAAGAATCTTTGATTTGAGTGACCAAATACAGCTTGTTTGACTTCTAAGCACTTCGTATGTTTATAATGACAAGCAAAACAAGTTTGACTCAACGACAACGTTTGTACGTTGTATACTCAATTGGAGGCCAATTTAGGTGCAACCGAGAATACAAGGATTTGAGTGACCAAATGGACTTAGCTTGACTTCTAACTACTTGTGTAAATTAATAAGATCAAACAAAACAAGTTTGACTCAACGAACAATTTTCGTTGTGCTTAAAAAATTTGGAAAACTCGTTTGTACATTGTAGCCTCAATTGAAAACCAATTTGGGTTTAATCCGAGAATACAATGATTTGAGTGATCAAATGGACTTCGTTTGATTTCTAGCCACCTGAGAATGTTAATAATGACAAATGCAACAAGTTTGACTCAACAACAACGTTTTGTTGTTCTAAACAAAAAAGGAAAGCTCGTTTGTACGTTGTATTTTCAATTAGAGGCCAATTTGGGTGCAACCGAGAATACACGGATTTGAGTAACCAAATGGAATTCATTTGACTTCTCTAACAGATTGGGTACATTAATATCGACAAATGCAACAATTTTGAATCAGTAAACAAGTTTTGTTGTCCTTAACAAAAAGGAAAATCTCGTTTGTATGTTATAGGCTAATTGGGAGGCCAGTTTGGAAGCAATCTAATGATACAAGGATTTGAGCGATGAAATAAAATTTGTTTTACTTCAATGTCATTGGATTCTCAATTGGACGCCAATTTGGGTGTAATCCGAGAATACAATGACTTTAGTGACCAAATGGACTTCGTCTGACTTCTTAATGCTCGTGTACATTAATGAGATTAACCGCAACAAGTTTGACTCAACAACCAAGTTATGTTTTGCTTAACAAAGAAGGAGAACTCGTTTGTATGTTTTGGCGAATTTGGAGGCCAATTTGAGTGCAATTCGAGAATACAAGGATTTGAGTGATCAAATAAAATTTGTTTGACTTCTAAGCCCATGGATATGTTTATAATGACAAATGAAACAAGTTTGAACCAACAAACACATTTTGTTGCGCTTAACAAAGATGGAAATCTCGTTTGTACATTGTAGGCATAATTTGGGTGCAATCCGAGAATACAAATATTTGATTGTCCAAATGGACTTCATTTGACTGCTAGCCGCTTGGGTACATTAATAAGATCATACACAACATGTTTTAGTGAACAAACAAGTTTCATTGCGCTTAAGAAAGTTAATAATGAAAAATGCAACACGTTTGACACAACAAACGAGTTTTGTTGTTCTTAACAAATAAGGAAAGAACGTTTGAACTTTGTAAGCTCACTTGGAGGCCAATTTGGGTGCAATCAAAGATACCAAGGATTTGCGTGACAACATGGACATTGTTTGACTTCAAACCACTTCGGTATGCTAATATCGAAAAATGAAAATAGGTTTGACTCAACAAACATGTTTTGTTGTGCTGAACATAAAAAGAAAACACGTTTGTACGTTGTATACTCAAATGGAGGCCAATTTGGGTGAAATCCGAGAATACAAAGATTTGAGTAACCAAATTTAATTCCTTCATCTTCTAACAACTTGGGTACATTAATATCAACAAATGCAACAATTTTGACTCAACAAACAAATTTTTTTGTGCTTAACAAAAAAGGGGCAGGCCTACCAACAGACTACAATGCTACATCAGACTGTTGCAAATTCTAGCAACCCAAGAAGTGCGGATACCGCACACAAACTTTTAAAAGTAGTTGGATCAGCAACTACACTTCCTGGATCAGCAAACTACCTTCCTGGATCAGCAATAATAAAAGAAGTTGGACCAGCAAAAGAAGTTGGATCAGCACACATAAAAAAAGGTGGAGTTAACAAAGAAGAAGGAAGCTCGAGCTGGTCCAAAGAGTATCCTTAAAAATCCTATTGCTCATGCTAGGGGGCCACATTCTGCAACCAGATCAAAAATTGCTGGCATTCAGCAGGATGAATCAAAAAATGAGAGAGAACTTCGCCTAAAGCAAGGTATACCAAAAAATGACCTGAATGAGAACATCATAGGTGGGTCACAAAGTCCTCATGAGGATGATGGTAATAATACGCCCAATTTGTTTCCATGATTAGAGCAGCTTGTTGGAACATTAGGGCCTCAATGACCCCTTAAAACAGAGAGAAGTCAGAACTCTCATTGCAAAGCAAAAAATCAGTATTATAGGATTAGTTGAGACTAAGGTCAGTAATGATAAGAAGCTGAAAATGCAGCAGGACCTATTTAAGGACTGGTTGGTGGTGGACAATAATGATATTGCGCATGGTGGTCGTATATGGGTAGCTTGGGATGCTCAAGCAGTCAATGTTAACATTGTGACTAGAACAGATCAGGCAATAACTGCTGAAACAGTCTGGCCGAATGGGTACACCTGCATGCTGAGTTTTATTTATGGCAGGAGCAACTACATGGAAAGAAAGAGACTATGGCAGGAAATTGAAAATTTTGCAAGCACTAATACCTATCCTTGGGCAATCATGGGAGACTACAATTCAATTCTGAATTCCCAAGAACGAGTCGGTGGCGATGAGATTAGACCTTTCCACTTTATGGATCTTCTCAATTGTGTCCAAAAGGCCAAATTATTTGATTGTAAGTGCAAGGGCAGTTTCTTAACCTGGTGTAACAAACAAGAGGGTCAAAACAGAATTATGTCCAAGCTAGACAGAGTCATGGTGAATCAAGTTTGGATTAACAATGTCCCCGACTCGGAAGCTGACTTTCTTAATGCAGGAATCTCGGATCACTCCCCAATGGTGCTAACCATCTACGAGCAGAAAAATATGGGCCCTATTCCCTTCAAATTTTATAATTACTGGGTGTATGAGCCAGGGTACATGGCTCATGTAGTTGAGCAGGCTTGGAGAGAACCAGTTTATGGTAATGCTATGTATAGTTTGAGCCAGAAATTGAAACGTGTTAAACACAAGCTTATTGAGTGGAGAAAAGGCAGATTTCTAAATGCAAGCTCAAATGTTCTGATAACCAAACAGTAGATGGATAGAATACAAGGGGAACTTAAGCAGCTACCTCTTAATCCCACTTTAATGACCCAGGAATGCAAGGCAATCACAGAGTATGTAAAAGCAGCTAAAGGGGAGGAGTCAGAAGCGAAACAAAAGGCTAAAGCAAAACACATGCAGGTAGGGGATGAAAATGTGGCCTATTTCCATGACTATATCAGGGAAAGAAAGAAGAAAAACAGAATTCTATCCCTATATAATGAGAATCAGGAAAAGATTGAAGATATTGCAGAGATTGGCGCAGAATGCGTGCGATACTTTGAAGGAGTCTTTGGAGGGGACTCAGGGCCTTATGAAGAAAGTATCATCGAAAATATAACTTTCGAAAGAGTCCTTTCTACTGATGATCAGAATGCTCTTATTAAACAGGTTACTCGCAATGAAATCACAGAAGCTCTATCCTTAATTGACTCCAATAAGTCTCCGGGCCCGGATGGTTTCTCGTCCTTTTTCTACAAGACAGCATGGCGTATTATTGGAGATGATTTCATCAAAGCTGTCAGCAACTTCTTTGCTAGTGGAAAACTCTTACGAGAGGTAAATGCAACATGTGTAGTTTTAATTCCCAAAATTACTAATGCTTCCTCTCTTAAAGATTTCAGGCCTATATCTTGCTGTAATGTGATTTACAAATGCCTTACAAAAATCATGAAGAATAGATTGAGTGTGGTGGTGCAACGTCTTGTAAGCTTAAATCAATCAGCCTTCATTAAGGGCAGATTGATACAGGATAACATTATGCTGGCGCATGAGCTTGTAAGGCAATATCACAGGGATGAAGGACCTCCAAGGTGTGCAGCAAAAATTGACCTCCGAAAGGCGTATGATACTATAAGGTGGGAGGCAATATCTCATATGCTACGAAAGCTACAGTTCCCTGCTCAATTCATCAATTGGGTCCATATTTGTATCTCAACGCCCAGATTCTCCATATCAGTGAATGGTTCTCCAAAAGGTTTTATAAAGGCTACTAGAGGAATCCGTCAAGGATGTCCTATGTCTCCTTATCTCTTCGTCTTGATTATGGAAATGCTTCATCTTCTCCTGAAAGAGCAAGCAATTCAAGGAGACTACAAGTTGCATCACAAATGCAAAGATCCCCTCATTACTCACCTAAGCTTCGCGGATGATCTGATTGCCTTCTTCCATGGTGACTACCATTCTGCATCCACTCTAGCTAAGGTCTTACATAAGTTCAGAAACTGCACAGGATTGTCAGTAAATAGTTCGAAGAGTAACTTATTTGCAGCAGGGGTCCCTAGTGGAGAACTACAACAGATTTCTAACACTTTGCAATTCAACATCACAGATCTCCCAGTCAGATACCTTGGTCTGCCTTTGATCTCGTCCATGCTATCCCAGTCTGATTGCCTCCCCCTCATCGAAAGAATCAGGAAGAGAGTTGGGTCTTGGAAGAACAGAACTTTATCATATGCTGGTAGGCTCACCCTCATCAAGGCAGTTCTCAAAGTATGCATGTGTATTGGAGCTCGTGTTACATTCTCCCTAAGGCAGTTCTTCAAGAAATTACGACTATTCTTAGGAACTTCTTATGGTCCTCATCCGAGAACTATCTTAAAGTTCCTCTTGTCAGTTGGAATACAATTTGCCACCCTTATAATGAGGGCGGCCTGGGAGTGCGATGCATAGAAACTTCAAACTTGGCAGCCATGACACGTCATATATGGAACATTGTATCGAATAAGAATAACCTTTGGGTACAATGGACAAAGAAGAATCTAATCCGAGGTAAGGATTTTTGGATTATGGAAATCCCTCAAGATGCATCATGGTGCTGGTGCAGTATCCTCAAATGCAGGAAGATGGGTTCCAACCTGATCACTCATGCGATAGGAACTGGAATGGACACTTCCTTGTGGAAAGATCCATGGCACCCTAAGGGTATCCTGATTGATCAGTTTCCTGCCCAGTTAACCTACCACTCCACCCTCAACCAGAAAGCAAAGGTCAGTGCCTTAATCAAAGAAGGTAAATGGTTTGCAAGAGACAATGACAAGGCCTCTATTGCAGGGATTTTTGCAGATCTCAATTCAGTGGAAATTGACAATAATTTCAGAGATGAGGTAATCTGGAAAGGAGGTACAGATGGAGAGTTCTCGAGTAAAAGTGCGTATCACTCTATTAGAAATACGACTACAAGCATTACTTGGACTAAACTTACTTGGTTTAAAGGACGTATTCCTAGACATAGCTTTATAGGATGGCTTGCTATGAACAAAAGCTTGAAGACTCAGGACAATCTAAAGAAATGGAAGGTGATTCAATCCTCCTTATGCTGCCTGTGTCACCTAGAACCAGAGAATGAAGAACACCTCTTCTTCAACTGTTGGTACTCAAATCTTGTCTAGACTTACATGCTTCAATTCATGGGATACAGACATCATCCTCTCGGCTGGGAGGAGGAAATTAGATGGTGCATCAACAGATTTGCAGGATCTAAGCCAAGCTCCATCGTAAAGAAACTGGTCCTTAATGCCACTATTTACCATCTCTGGATGGAGAGGAACAGAAGACTGCTGCTATGGACTTAACTGCGAAGATTGTTGCAGATGTTCGTCTCAAAATGATAGTGCTGGACCCTGCAGTTGAGGATACTCATCGAGCAAGGAATTTTTTCAATCGATGGAATGTGGCAATCAATTACAAGCTCGATTACATCACCTGGCACAGCTGGAACAGACCTGATCCAGGTTGGATAACTGTGAATACAGATGGTTTGATGAAAGGGCAGAGAGGAGGCTACGGAGCCTTGGTTAGAGACCACACGGGCAAGGTCCTGGCTGCTGCATCGGGGTCTCAAAGGGGTTGTTCAATCATTTTTCACGAGCTGCAGGGGGTCGAACTGGGACTGAATTTGGCAATGCAGGGAAATTACAGGAAGCTAACCTCGTTATAGACTCAGCGAATGCAGTTAACTACATCCGCAATTCTAAGGTTCCGCCATGGGAGGCCATTCACACAATGAGAAGAATCAGGGAGCAGCTGAAGCTCTTCGATGAATGTAGGGTCATGCATGTTGTCCGTGAAACGAATAGAGCAGCTGATAAGCTGGCTAACATGATGCCAACTGCAACCTATAGGGACGTTACCCCGAGTTCTTTTGCGGAGGATTTGAAAAAGATCATCTTTGATGATGCTAGTGGTAGGAAGTATATGAGAATGTAATGTCTGCAATGTAATGTCTTTTCTTTTTCTCTTTCTGTGGTTTGGGGAGCCCATTTAAACCCCGCGCTTGCCTTTCAAAAAAAAAAAAAAAAAAAAGATGATTTGGAGGCCAATTTGGGTGCAATCTAAGAATCTTGGATTTGAGTAACCAAATACATCTTGTTTACTTCTAAGAACTTTGTATGTTTATAATGACTAGCAAAACAAGTTTGACTCAACAACAACGTTTGTACGTTGTATACTCAATTGGAGGCCAATTTGGGTGCAATCCGAGAATACAAGGATTTGAGTGACCAAATGGACTTCGCTCGACTTCTAACTACTTGTGTAAATTAATAATATCAAACAAAAAAAGTTTGACTAAACAAACAAATTTCGTTGTGCTTAAAAAATTTGGAAAACTCGTTTGTACATTGTAGCCTCAATTGAAAACCAATTTGGGTTTAATCCGAGAATACAAAGATTTGAGTGATCAAATGGACTTCATTTGATTTCTAGCCACTTGAGAATGTTAATAATGAAAATGCAACAAGTTTCACTCAACAACAACGTTTTGTTGTGATGAACAAAAAAGGAAAACTCGTTTGTACGTTGTATTTTCAATTGGAGGCCAATTTGGGTGCGACCGAGAATACACGGATTTGAGTAACCAAATGGGATTCATTTGACTTCTCTAACAACTTGGGTACATTAATATCGACAAATGCAAGAATTTTGAATCAGTAAACAAGTTTTGTTGTCCTTAACAAAAAAGAAAATCTCGTTTGTATGTTATAGGCTAATTGGGAGGCCAATTTGGATACAATCAAATGATACAAGGATTTGAGTGATGAAATAAAATTTGTTTTACTTCAATGTCATTGGATTCTCAATTGGACGCCAATTTGGGTGTAATCCGAGAATACAATGATTTTAGTGACCAAATGGACTTCGTCTGACTTCTTAATGCTCGTGTACATTATTGAGATTAACCGCAACAAGTTAGAATCGACAAACAAGTTTTGTTGTGGTTAACAGAGTAAGAAAACTCGTTTATACATTGTAGCCTCAATTGAAAATCAATTTGGGTGTAATCTGAGAATACAAGGATTTGTGTGATCAAATGGACTTCGTTTGATTTCTAACCAGTTGAGAGTGTTAATAATTACAAATGCAACAAGTTTGATTCAACAAACAAGTTTTGTTGTGCTTTAAAAAGAAGGAAAGTTAGTTAGAACGCTGTAAGCTCAACTGGAGGGCAATTTGGGCCAATTTTGACTCAACAAAAAAAGTTTCGTTGTGCTTAAGAAAAAAGGAAAACTCATTGTACATTGTAAGCTCAATTGAAGGCTAATTTGGGTGTAATCCGATAATACAAGGATTGGAATGACCCAATGGATTTTGTTTGAATTCTAACCGCTTCGGTACTTTAATAAGGATGTACGTTACAGGCTCAATTGGTGGTTAATTTTAGGACAATTCGAGAAAACAAGGATTTGAGTGACCAAATGGACTTCGTTTGACTTCTAAACTCAAGGGTGTGTCAATAATTACAAATGCAACAAGTTTGACTCAACAAACAAGTTTTGCTATGCTTAACAAATTGGGAAAGCTTCTTTGTACGCTGTAAGCTCAATTGGAGGCCAATTTGGGTGTATTCTGAAAGTCCAAGGATTTGAGTGACCAAATGGAATTCATTTTACTTCTAGCTGCTCGGGTACAACAATATCAACAAATGCAACAAGGTTGAAAAAACAAACCCATTTTGTTGTGCTGAACAAAGAACGAGAAATAGTTTGTACGTTGTAGGCTCAGTTTGAGGTCAATTTGAGTGCAATCCAAGAATAAATGGATTTGAGTAACCGAATGGAATTCATTTGACTTCTAACCTCTTTGTTATTTTAAATCGACAAATGCAACTAGTTTCACTCAACAACCAAGTTATGTTTTGCATAACAAAAAAGGAGAACTCGTTTGTATGTTTTGGCGAATTGGGAGGCCAATTTGAGTGCAATCCGAGAATACAAGGATTTGAGTGATCAAATAAAATTTGTTTGACTTCTATGCCCATGGATATGTTTATAATGACAAATGAAACAAGTTTGAACCAACAAATACATTTTGTTGCGCTTGTCAAAGATGGAAATCTCGTTTGTACATTGTAGGCATAATTTGGGTGCAATCCGAGAATACAAATATTTGATTGACCAAATGGACTTCATTTGACTGCTAGCCGCTTGCATACATTAATAAGATCATACACAACATGTTTTAGTGAACAAACAAGTTCATTGTGCTTAAGAAAGTTAATAATGATAAATGCAACACGTTTGACACAACAAACGAGTTTTGTTGTTCTTAACAAATAAGGAAAGAACGTTTCAACTTTGTAAGCTCACTTGGAGGCCAATTTGGGTGCAATCAAAGATACAAGGGATTTGCGTGACAACATGGACATTGTTTGACTTCAAACCACTTCGCTATGCTAATATCGAAAAATGAAAATAGGTTTGACTCAACAAACATGTTTTGTTGTGCTGAGCATAAAAAGAAAACTCGTTTGTACGTTGTATACTCAAATGGAGACCAATTTGGGTGAAATCCGAGAATACAAAGATTTGAGTAACCAAATTGAATTCCTTCATCTTCTAACAACTTGGGTACATTAATATCAACAAATGCAACAATTTTGACTCAACAAACAAATTTTTTTGTGCTTAACAAAAAAGGAAAACTCGTTTGTATGTTGTAAGATGATTTGGAGGCCAGTTTGAGTGCAATCTAAGAATCTTGGGTTTGAGTGACCAAATACAGCTTGTTTGACTTCTAAGCAATTCGTATGTTTATAATGACAAGCAAAACAACTTTGACTCAACAACAACGTTTGTACGTTGTATACTCAATTGGAGGCCAATTTGGGTGCAATCCGAGAATACAAGGATTTGAGTGACCAAATGGACTTCGCTTGACTTCTAACTACTTGTGTAAATTAATAAGATCAAACAAAACAAGTTTGACTCAACGAACAATTTTCGTTGTGCTTAAAAAATTTGGAAAACTCGTTTGTACATTGTAGCCTCAATTGAAAACCAATTTGGGTTTAATCCGAGAATACAATGATTTGAGTGATCAAATGGACTTCGTTTGATTTCTAGCCACCTGAGAATGTTAATAATGACAAATGCAACAAGTTTGACTCAACAACAACGTTTTGTTGTTCTAAACAAAAAAGGAAAGCTCGTTTGTACGTTGTATTTTCAATTAGAGGCCAATTTGGGTGCAACCGAGAATACACGGATTTGAGTAACCAAATGGAATTCATTTGACTTCTCTAACAGCTTGGGTACATTAATATCGTCAAATGCAACAATTTTGAATCAGTAAACAAGTTTTGTTGACCTTAACAAAAAATAAAATCTCGTTTGTATGTTATAGGCTAATTGGGAGGCCAGTTTGGATGCGATCTAATGATACAAGGATTTGAGCGATGAAATAAAATTTGTTTTACTTCAATGTCATTGGATTCTCAATTGGACGCCAATTTGGGTGTAATCCGAGAATACAATGACTTTAGTGACCAAATGGACTTCGTCTGACTTCTTAATGCTCGTGTACATTAATGAGATTAACCGCAACAAGTTAGAATCGACAAACAAGTTTTGTTGTGCTTAACAGAGTAAGAAAACTCGTTTATACATTGTAGCCTCAATTGAAAATCAATTTGGGTGTAATCTGAGAATACAAGGATTTGTGTGATCAAATGGACTTCGTTTGATTTCTAACCACTTGAGAGTGTTAATAATTACAAATGCAACAAGTTTGATTCAACAAACAAGTTTTGTTGTGCTTAAAAAAGCAGGAAAGCTAGTTAGAACGCTGTAAGCTCAACTAGAGGGCAATTTGGGCCAATTTTGACTCAACAAAAAAAGTTTCGTTGTGCTTAAGAAAAAAGGAAAACTCATTTGTACATTGTAAGCTCAATTGGAGGCTAATTTGGGTGTAATCCGATAATACAAGGATTGGAATGACCCAATGGATTTCGTATGAATTCTAACCGCTTCGGTACTTTAATAAGGATGTATGTTACAGGCTCAATTGGTGGTTAATTTTAGGACAATTCGAGAATACAAGGATTTGAGTGACCAAATGGACTTCGTTTGACTTCTAAACTCAAGGGTATGTCATTAATTACAAATGCAACAAGTTTGACTCAACAAACCAGTTTTGCTAAGCTTAACAAATTGGGAAAGCTTCTTTGTACGCTGTAAGTTCAATTGGAGGCCAATTTGGGTGCATTCTGAAAGTCCAATGATTTGAGTGACCAAATGGAATTTATTTTACTTTTAGCTGCTCGGGTACAACAATATCAACAAATGCAACAAGGTTGAAAAAACAACCCCCTTTTGTTGTGCTGAACAAAGAACGAGAAATAGTTTGTACGTTGTAGGCTCAGTTGGAGGTCAATTTGAGTGCAATCCAAGAATACATGGATTTGAGTAACCGAATGAAATTCGTTTGACTTCTAACCTCTTTGGTATTTTAATATCGACAAATGCAACTAGTTTGACTCAACAACCAAGTTATGTTTTGCTTAACAAAGAAGGAGAACTCGTTTGTATGTTTTGGCGAATTTGGAGGCCAATTTGAGTGCAATTCGAGAATACAAGGATTTGAGTGATCAAATAAAATTTCTTTGACTTCTAAGCCCATGGATATGTTTATAATGACAAATGAAACAAGTTTGAACCAACAAACACATTTTGTTGCGCTTAACAAAGATGGAAATCTCGTTTGTACATTGTAGGCATAATTTGGGTGCAATTCGAGAATACAAATATTTGATTGACCAAATGGACTTCATTTGACTGCTAGCCGCTTGGGTACATTAATAAGATCATACACAACATGTTTTAGTGAACAAACAAGTTTCATTGCGCTTAAGAAAGTTAATAATGAAAAATGCAACACGTTTGACACAACGAACGAGTTTTGTTGTTCTTAACAAATAAGGAATGAACGTTTGAACTTTGTAAGCTCACTTGGAGGCCAATTTGGGTGCAATCAAAGATACCAAAGATTTGCGTGACAACATGGACATTGTTTGACTTCAAACCACTTCGGTATGCTAATATCGAAAAATGAAAATAGGTTTGACTCAACAAACATGTTTTGTTGTGCTGAACATAAAAAGAAAACTCGTTTGTACGTTGTATACTCAATTGGAGGCCAATTTTGGTGAAATCCGAGAATACAAAGATTTGAGTAACCAAATTGAATTCCTTCATCTTCTAACAACTTGGGTACATTAATATCAACAAATGCAACAATTTTGACTCAACAAACAAATTTTTTTGTGCTTAACAAAAAAGGGGCAGGCCTACCAACAGACTACAATGCTACATCAGACTGTTGCAAATTCTAGCAACCCAAGAAGTGCGGATACCGCACACAAACTTTTAAAAGTAGTTGGATCAGCAACTACACTTCCTGGATCAGCAAACTACCTTCCTGGATCAGCAATAATAAAAGAAGTTGGACCAGCAAAAGAAGTTGGATCAGCACACATAAAAAAAGGTGGAGTTAACAAAGAAGAAGGAAGCTCGAGCTGGTCCAAAGAGTATCCTTAAAAATCCTATGGCTCATGCTAGGGGGCCACATTCTGCAACCAGATCAAAAATTGCTGGCATTCAGCAGGATGAATCAAAAAATGAGAGAGAACTTCGCCTAAAGCAAGGTATACCAAAAAATGACCTGAATGAGAACATCATAGGTGGGTCACAAAGTCCTCATGAGGATGATGGTAATAATACGCCCAATTTGTTTCCATGATTAGAGCAGCTTGTTGGAACATTAGGGCCTCAATGACCCCTTAAAACAGAGAGAAGTCAGAACTCTCATTGCAAAGCAAAAAATCAGTATTATAGGATTAGTTGAGACTAAGGTCAGTAATGATAAGAAGCTGAAAATGCAGCAGGACCTATTTAAGGACTGGTTGGTGGTGGACAATAATGATATTGCGCATGGTGGTCGTATATGGGTAGCTTGGGATGCTCAAGCAGTTAATGTTAACATTGTGACTAGAACAGATCAGGCAATAACTGCTGAAACAGTCTGGCCGAATGGGTACACCTGCATGCTGAGTTTTATTTATGGCAGGAGCAACTACATGGAAAGAAAGAGACTATGGCAGGAAATTGAAAATTTTGCAAGCACTAATACCTATCCTTGGGCAATCATGGGAGACTACAATTCAATTCTGAATTCCCAAGAACGAGTCGGTGGCGATGAGATTAGACCTTTCCACTTTATGGATCTTCTCAATTGTGTCCAAAAGGCCAAATTATTTGATTGTAAGTGCAAGGGCAGTTTCTTAACCTGGTGTAACAAACAAGAGGGTCAAAACAGAATTATGTCCAAGCTAGACAGAGTCATGGTGAATCAAGTTTGGATTAACAATGTCCCCGACTCGGAAGCTGACTTTCTTAATGCAGGAATCTCGGATCACTCCCCAATGGTGCTAACCATCTACGAGCAGAAAAATATGGGCCCTATTCCCTTCAAATTTTATAATTACTGGGTGTATGAGCCAGGGTACATGGCTCATGTAGTTGAGCAGGCTTGGAGAGAACCAGTTTATGGTAATGCTATGTATAGTTTGAGCCAGAAATTGAAACGTGTTAAACACAAGCTTATTGAGTGGAGAAAAGGCAGATTTCTAAATGCAAGCTCAAATGTTCTGATAACCAAACAGCAGATGGATAGAATACAAGGGGAACTTAAGCAGCTACCTCTTAATCCCACTTTAATGACCCAGGAACGCAAGGCAATCACAGAGTATGTAAAAGCAGCTAAAGGGGAGGAGTCAGAAGCGAAACAAAAGGCTAAAGCAAAACACATGCAGGTAGGGGATGAAAATGTGGCCTATTTCCATGACTATATCAGGGAAAGAAAGAAGAAAAACAGAATTCTATCCCTATATAATGAGAATCAGGAAAAGATTGAAGATATTGCAGAGATTGGCGCAGAATGCGTGCGATACTTTGAAGGAGTCTTTGGAGGGGACTCAGGGCCTTATGAAGAAAGTATCATCGAAAATATAACTTTCGAAAGAGTCCTTTCTACTGATGAGCAGAATGCTCTTATTAAACAGGTTACTCGCAATGAAATCACAGAAGCTCTATCCTTAATTGACTCCAATAAGTCTCCGGGCCCGGATGGTTTCTCGTCCTTTTTCTACAAGACAGCATGGCGTATTATTGGAGATGATTTCATCAAAGCTGTCAGCAACTTCTTTGCTAGTGGAAAACTCTTACGAGAGGTAAATGCAACATGTGTAGTTTTAATTCCCAAAATTACTAATGCTTCCTCTCTTAAAGATTTCAGGCCTATATCTTGCTGTAATGTGATTTACAAATGCCTTACAAAAATCATGAAGAATAGATTGAGTGTGGTGGTGCAACGTCTTGTAAGCTTAAATCAATCAGCCTTCATTAAGGGCAGATTGATACAGGATAACATTATGCTGGCGCATGAGCTTGTAAGGCAATATCACAGGGATGAAGGACCTCCAAGGTGTGCAGCAAAAATTGACCTCCGAAAGGCGTATGATACTATAAGGTGGGAGGCAATATCTCATATGCTACGAAAGCTACAGTTCCCTGCTCAATTCATCAATTGGGTCCATATTTGTATCTCAACGCCCAGATTCTCCATATCAGTGAATGGTTCTCCAAAAGGTTTTATAAAGGCTACTAGAGGAATCCGTCAAGGATGTCCTATGTCTCCTTATCTCTTCGTCTTGATTATGGAAATGCTTCATCTTCTCCAGAAAGAGCAAGCAATTCAAGGAGACTACAAGTTGCATCACAAATGCAAAGATCCCCTCATTACTCACCTAAGCTTCGCGGATGATCTGATTGCCTTCTTCCATGGTGACTACCATTCTGCATCCACTCTAGCTAAGGTCTTACATAAGTTCAGAAACTGCACAGGATTGTCAGTAAATAGTTCGAAGAGTAACTTATTTGCAGCAGGGGTCCCTAGTGGAGAACTACAACAAATTTCTAACACTTTGCAATTCAACATCACAGATCTCCCAGTCAGATACCTTGGTCTGCCTTTGATCTCGTCCATGCTATCCCAGTCTGATTGCCTCCCCCTCATCGAAAGAATCAGGAAGAGAGTTGGGTCTTGGAAGAACAGAACTTTATCATATGCTGGTAGGCTCACCCTCATCAAGGCAGTTCTCAAAGTATGCATGTGTATTGGAGCTCGTGTTACATTCTCCCTAAGGCAGTTCTTCAAGAAATTACGACTATTCTTAGGAACTTCTTATGGTCCTCATCCGAGAACTATCTTAAAGTTCCTCTTGTCAGTTGGAATACAATTTGCCACCCTTATAATGAGGGCGGCCTGGGAGTGCGATGCATAGAAACTTCAAACTTGGCAGCCATGACACGTCATATATGGAACATTGTATCGAATAAGAATAACCTTTGGATACAATGGACAAAGAAGAATCTAATCCGAGGTAAGGATTTTTGGATTATGGAAATCCCTCAAGATGCATCATGGTGCTGGTGCAGTATCCTCAAATGCAGGAAGATGGGTTCCAACCTGATCACTCATGCGATAGGAACTGGAATGGACACTTCCTTGTGGAAAGATCCATGGCACCCTAAGGGTATCCTGATTGATCAGTTTCCTGCCCAGTTAACCTACCACTCCACCCTCAACCAGAAAGCAAAGGTCAGTGCCTTAATCAAAGAAGGTAAATGGTTTGCAAGAGACAATGACAAGGCCTCTATTGCAGGGATTTTTGCAGATCTCAATTCAGTGGAAATTGACAATAATTTCAGAGATGAGGTAATCTGGAAAGGAGGTACAGATGGAGAGTTCTCGAGTAAAAGTGCGTATCACTCTATTAGAAATACGACTACAAGCATTACTTGGACTAAACTTACTTGGTTTAAAGGACGTATTCCTAGACATAGCTTTATAGGATGGCTTGCTATGAACAAAAGCTTGAAGACTCAGGACAATCTAAAGAAATGGAAGGTGATTCAATCCTCCTTATGCTGCCTGTGTCACCTAGAACCAGAGAATGAAGAACACCTCTTCTTCAACTGTTGGTACTCAAATCTTGTCTAGACTTACATGCTTCAATTCATGGGATACAGACATCATCCTCTCGGCTGGGAGGAGGAAATTAGATGGTGCATCAACAGATTTGCAGGATCTAAGCCAAGCTCCATCGTAAAGAAACTGGTCCTTAATGCCACTATTTACCATCTCTGGATGGAGAGGAACAGAAGACTGCTGCTATGGACTTAACTGCGAAGATTGTTGCAGATGTTCGTCTCAAAATGATAGTGCTGGACCCTGCAGTTGAGGATACTCATCGAGCAAGGAATTTTTTCAATCGATGGAATGTGGCAATCAATTACAAGCTCGATTACATCACCTGGCACAGCTGGAACAGACCTGATCCAGGTTGGATAACTGTGAATACAGATGGTTTGATGAAAGGGCAGAGAGGAGGCTACGGAGCCTTGGTTAGAGACCACACGGGCAAGGTCCTGGCTGCTGCATCGGGGTCTCAAAGGGGTTGTTCAATCATTTTTCACGAGCTGCAGGGGGTCGAACTGGGACTGAATTTGGCAATGCAGGGAAATTACAGGAAGCTAACCTCGTTATAGACTCAGCGAATGCAGTTAACTACATCCGCAATTCTAAGGTTCCGCCATGGGAGGCCATTCACACAATGAGAAGAATCAGGGAGCAGCTGAAGCTCTTCGATGAATGTAGGGTCATGCATGTTGTCCGTGAAACGAATAGAGCAGCTGATAAGCTGGCTAACATGATGCCAACTGCAACCTATAGGGACGTTACCCCGAGTTCTTTTGCGGAGGATTTGAAAAAGATCATCTTTGATGATGCTAGTGGTAGGAAGTATATGAGAATGTAATGTCTGCAATGTAATGTCTTTTCTTTTTCTCTTTCTGTGGTTTGGGGAGCCCATTTAAACCCCGCGCTTGCCTTTCAAAAAAAAAAAAAAAAAAAAGATGATTTGGAGGCCAATTTGGGTGCAATCTAAGAATCTTGGATTTGAGTAACCAAATACATCTTGTTTACTTCTAAGAACTTTGTATGTTTATAATGACTAGCAAAACAAGTTTGACTCAACAACAACGTTTGTACGTTGTATACTCAATTGGAGGCCAATTTGGGTGCAATCCGAGAATACAAGGATTTGAGTGACCAAATGGACTTCGCTCGACTTCTAACTACTTGTGTAAATTAATAATATCAAACAAAAAAAGTTTGACTAAACAAACAAATTTCGTTGTGCTTAAAAAATTTGGAAAACTCGTTTGTACATTGTAGCCTCAATTGAAAACCAATTTGGGTTTAATCCGAGAATACAAAGATTTGAGTGATCAAATGGACTTCATTTGATTTCTAGCCACTTGAGAATGTTAATAATGAAAATGCAACAAGTTTCACTCAACAACAACGTTTTGTTGTGATGAACAAAAAAGGAAAACTCGTTTGTACGTTGTATTTTCAATTGGAGGCCAATTTGGGTGCGACCGAGAATACACGGATTTGAGTAACCAAATGGGATTCATTTGACTTCTCTAACAACTTGGGTACATTAATATCGACAAATGCAAGAATTTTGAATCAGTAAACAAGTTTTGTTGTCCTTAACAAAAAAGAAAATCTCGTTTGTATGTTATAGGCTAATTGGGAGGCCAATTTGGATACAATCAAATGATACAAGGATTTGAGTGATGAAATAAAATTTGTTTTACTTCAATGTCATTGGATTCTCAATTGGACGCCAATTTGGGTGTAATCCGAGAATACAATGATTTTAGTGACCAAATGGACTTCGTCTGACTTCTTAATGCTCGTGTACATTATTGAGATTAACCGCAACAAGTTAGAATCGACAAACAAGTTTTGTTGTGGTTAACAGAGTAAGAAAACTCGTTTATACATTGTAGCCTCAATTGAAAATCAATTTGGGTGTAATCTGAGAATACAAGGATTTGTGTGATCAAATGGACTTCGTTTGATTTCTAACCAGTTGAGAGTGTTAATAATTACAAATGCAACAAGTTTGATTCAACAAACAAGTTTTGTTGTGCTTTAAAAAGAAGGAAAGTTAGTTAGAACGCTGTAAGCTCAACTGGAGGGCAATTTGGGCCAATTTTGACTCAACAAAAAAAGTTTCGTTGTGCTTAAGAAAAAAGGAAAACTCATTGTACATTGTAAGCTCAATTGAAGGCTAATTTGGGTGTAATCCGATAATACAAGGATTGGAATGACCCAATGGATTTTGTTTGAATTCTAACCGCTTCGGTACTTTAATAAGGATGTACGTTACAGGCTCAATTGGTGGTTAATTTTAGGACAATTCGAGAAAACAAGGATTTGAGTGACCAAATGGACTTCGTTTGACTTCTAAACTCAAGGGTGTGTCAATAATTACAAATGCAACAAGTTTGACTCAACAAACAAGTTTTGCTATGCTTAACAAATTGGGAAAGCTTCTTTGTACGCTGTAAGCTCAATTGGAGGCCAATTTGGGTGTATTCTGAAAGTCCAAGGATTTGAGTGACCAAATGGAATTCATTTTACTTCTAGCTGCTCGGGTACAACAATATCAACAAATGCAACAAGGTTGAAAAAACAAACCCATTTTGTTGTGCTGAACAAAGAACGAGAAATAGTTTGTACGTTGTAGGCTCAGTTTGAGGTCAATTTGAGTGCAATCCAAGAATAAATGGATTTGAGTAACCGAATGGAATTCATTTGACTTCTAACCTCTTTGTTATTTTAAATCGACAAATGCAACTAGTTTCACTCAACAACCAAGTTATGTTTTGCATAACAAAAAAGGAGAACTCGTTTGTATGTTTTGGCGAATTGGGAGGCCAATTTGAGTGCAATCCGAGAATACAAGGATTTGAGTGATCAAATAAAATTTGTTTGACTTCTATGCCCATGGATATGTTTATAATGACAAATGAAACAAGTTTGAACCAACAAATACATTTTGTTGCGCTTGTCAAAGATGGAAATCTCGTTTGTACATTGTAGGCATAATTTGGGTGCAATCCGAGAATACAAATATTTGATTGACCAAATGGACTTCATTTGACTGCTAGCCGCTTGCATACATTAATAAGATCATACACAACATGTTTTAGTGAACAAACAAGTTCATTGTGCTTAAGAAAGTTAATAATGATAAATGCAACACGTTTGACACAACAAACGAGTTTTGTTGTTCTTAACAAATAAGGAAAGAACGTTTCAACTTTGTAAGCTCACTTGGAGGCCAATTTGGGTGCAATCAAAGATACAAGGGATTTGCGTGACAACATGGACATTGTTTGACTTCAAACCACTTCGCTATGCTAATATCGAAAAATGAAAATAGGTTTGACTCAACAAACATGTTTTGTTGTGCTGAGCATAAAAAGAAAACTCGTTTGTACGTTGTATACTCAAATGGAGACCAATTTGGGTGAAATCCGAGAATACAAAGATTTGAGTAACCAAATTGAATTCCTTCATCTTCTAACAACTTGGGTACATTAATATCAACAAATGCAACAATTTTGACTCAACAAACAAATTTTTTTGTGCTTAACAAAAAAGGAAAACTCGTTTGTATGTTGTAAGATGATTTGGAGGCCAGTTTGAGTGCAATCTAAGAATCTTGGGTTTGAGTGACCAAATACAGCTTGTTTGACTTCTAAGCAATTCGTATGTTTATAATGACAAGCAAAACAACTTTGACTCAACAACAACGTTTGTACGTTGTATACTCAATTGGAGGCCAATTTGGGTGCAATCCGAGAATACAAGGATTTGAGTGACCAAATGGACTTCGCTTGACTTCTAACTACTTGTGTAAATTAATAAGATCAAACAAAACAAGTTTGACTCAACGAACAATTTTCGTTGTGCTTAAAAAATTTGGAAAACTCGTTTGTACATTGTAGCCTCAATTGAAAACCAATTTGGGTTTAATCCGAGAATACAATGATTTGAGTGATTAAATGGACTTCGTTTGATTTCTAGCCACCTGAGAATGTTAATAATGACAAATGCAACAAGTTTGACTCAACAACAACGTTTTGTTGTTCTAAACAAAAAAGGAAAGCTCGTTTGTACGTTGTATTTTCAATTAGAGGCCAATTTGGGTGCAACCGAGAATACACGGATTTGAGTAACCAAATGGAATTCATTTGACTTCTCTAACAGCTTGGGTACATTAATATCGTCAAATGCAACAATTTTGAATCAGTAAACAAGTTTTGTTGACCTTAACAAAAAATAAAATCTCGTTTGTATGTTATAGGCTAATTGGGAGGCCAGTTTGGATGCGATCTAATGATACAAGGATTTGAGCGATGAAATAAAATTTGTTTTACTTCAATGTCATTGGATTCTCAATTGGACGCCAATTTGGGTGTAATCCGAGAATACAATGACTTTAGTGACCAAATGGACTTCGTCTGACTTCTTAATGCTCGTGTACATTAATGAGATTAACCGCAACAAGTTAGAATCGACAAACAAGTTTTGTTGTGCTTAACAGAGTAAGAAAACTCGTTTATACATTGTAGCCTCAATTGAAAATCAATTTGGGTGTAATCTGAGAATACAAGGATTTGTGTGATCAAATGGACTTCGTTTGATTTCTAACCACTTGAGAGTGTTAATAATTACAAATGCAACAAGTTTGATTCAACAAACAAGTTTTGTTGTGCTTAAAAAAGCAGGAAAGCTAGTTAGAACGCTGTAAGCTCAACTAGAGGGCAATTTGGGCCAATTTTGACTCAACAAAAAAAGTTTCGTTGTGCTTAAGAAAAAAGGAAAACTCATTTGTACATTGTAAGCTCAATTGGAGGCTAATTTGGGTGTAATCCGATAATACAAGGATTGGAATGACCCAATGGATTTCGTATGAATTCTAACCGCTTCGGTACTTTAATAAGGATGTATGTTACAGGCTCAATTGGTGGTTAATTTTAGGACAATTCGAGAATACAAGGATTTGAGTGACCAAATGGACTTCGTTTGACTTCTAAACTCAAGGGTATGTCATTAATTACAAATGCAACAAGTTTGACTCAACAAACCAGTTTTGCTAAGCTTAACAAATTGGGAAAGCTTCTTTGTACGCTGTAAGTTCAATTGGAGGCCAATTTGGGTGCATTCTGAAAGTCCAATGATTTGAGTGACCAAATGGAATTTATTTTACTTTTAGCTGCTCGGGTACAACAATATCAACAAATGCAACAAGGTTGAAAAAACAACCCCCTTTTGTTGTGCTGAACAAAGAACGAGAAATAGTTTGTACGTTGTAGGCTCAGTTTGAGGTCAATTTGAGTGCAATCCAAGAATAAATGGATTTGAGTAACCGAATGGAATTCATTTGACTTCTAACCTCTTTGTTATTTTAAATCGACAAATGCAACTAGTTTCACTCAACAACCAAGTTATGTTTTGCATAACAAAAAAGGAGAACTCGTTTGTATGTTTTGGCGAATTGGGAGGCCAATTTGAGTGCAATCCGAGAATACAAGGATTTGAGTGATCAAATAAAATTTGTTTGACTTCTATGCCCATGGATATGTTTATAATGACAAATGAAACAAGTTTGAACCAACAAATACATTTTGTTGCGCTTGTCAAAGATGGAAATCTCGTTTGTACATTGTAGGCATAATTTGGGTGCAATCCGAGAATACAAATATTTGATTGACCAAATGGACTTCATTTGACTGCTAGCCGCTTGCATACATTAATAAGATCATACACAACATGTTTTAGTGAACAAACAAGTTCATTGTGCTTAAGAAAGTTAATAATGATAAATGCAACACGTTTGACACAACAAACGAGTTTTGTTGTTCTTAACAAATAAGGAAAGAACGTTTCAACTTTGTAAGCTCACTTGGAGGCCAATTTGGGTGCAATCAAAGATACAAGGGATTTGCGTGACAACATGGACATTGTTTGACTTCAAACCACTTCGCTATGCTAATATCGAAAAATGAAAATAGGTTTGACTCAACAAACATGTTTTGTTGTGCTGAGCATAAAAAGAAAACTCGTTTGTACGTTGTATACTCAAATGGAGACCAATTTGGGTGAAATCCGAGAATACAAAGATTTGAGTAACCAAATTGAATTCCTTCATCTTCTAACAACTTGGGTACATTAATATCAACAAATGCAACAATTTTGACTCAACAAACAAATTTTTTTGTGCTTAACAAAAAAGGAAAACTCGTTTGTATGTTGTAAGATGATTTGGAGGCCAGTTTGAGTGCAATCTAAGAATCTTGGGTTTGAGTGACCAAATACAGCTTGTTTGACTTCTAAGCAATTCGTATGTTTATAATGACAAGCAAAACAACTTTGACTCAACAACAACGTTTGTACGTTGTATACTCAATTGGAGGCCAATTTGGGTGCAATCCGAGAATACAAGGATTTGAGTGACCAAATGGACTTCGCTTGACTTCTAACTACTTGTGTAAATTAATAAGATCAAACAAAACAAGTTTGACTCAACGAACAATTTTCGTTGTGCTTAAAAAATTTGGAAAACTCGTTTGTACATTGTAGCCTCAATTGAAAACCAATTTGGGTTTAATCCGAGAATACAATGATTTGAGTGATTAAATGGACTTCGTTTGATTTCTAGCCACCTGAGAATGTTAATAATGACAAATGCAACAAGTTTGACTCAACAACAACGTTTTGTTGTTCTAAACAAAAAAGGAAAGCTCGTTTGTACGTTGTATTTTCAATTAGAGGCCAATTTGGGTGCAACCGAGAATACACGGATTTGAGTAACCAAATGGAATTCATTTGACTTCTCTAACAGCTTGGGTACATTAATATCGTCAAATGCAACAATTTTGAATCAGTAAACAAGTTTTGTTGACCTTAACAAAAAATAAAATCTCGTTTGTATGTTATAGGCTAATTGGGAGGCCAGTTTGGATGCGATCTAATGATACAAGGATTTGAGCGATGAAATAAAATTTGTTTTACTTCAATGTCATTGGATTCTCAATTGGACGCCAATTTGGGTGTAATCCGAGAATACAATGACTTTAGTGACCAAATGGACTTCGTCTGACTTCTTAATGCTCGTGTACATTAATGAGATTAACCGCAACAAGTTAGAATCGACAAACAAGTTTTGTTGTGCTTAACAGAGTAAGAAAACTCGTTTATACATTGTAGCCTCAATTGAAAATCAATTTGGGTGTAATCTGAGAATACAAGGATTTGTGTGATCAAATGGACTTCGTTTGATTTCTAACCACTTGAGAGTGTTAATAATTACAAATGCAACAAGTTTGATTCAACAAACAAGTTTTGTTGTGCTTAAAAAAGCAGGAAAGCTAGTTAGAACGCTGTAAGCTCAACTAGAGGGCAATTTGGGCCAATTTTGACTCAACAAAAAAAGTTTCGTTGTGCTTAAGAAAAAAGGAAAACTCATTTGTACATTGTAAGCTCAATTGGAGGCTAATTTGGGTGTAATCCGATAATACAAGGATTGGAATGACCCAATGGATTTCGTATGAATTCTAACCGCTTCGGTACTTTAATAAGGATGTATGTTACAGGCTCAATTGGTGGTTAATTTTAGGACAATTCGAGAATACAAGGATTTGAGTGACCAAATGGACTTCGTTTGACTTCTAAACTCAAGGGTATGTCATTAATTACAAATGCAACAAGTTTGACTCAACAAACCAGTTTTGCTAAGCTTAACAAATTGGGAAAGCTTCTTTGTACGCTGTAAGTTCAATTGGAGGCCAATTTGGGTGCATTCTGAAAGTCCAATGATTTGAGTGACCAAATGGAATTTATTTTACTTTTAGCTGCTCGGGTACAACAATATCAACAAATGCAACAAGGTTGAAAAAACAACCCCCTTTTGTTGTGCTGAACAAAGAACGAGAAATAGTTTGTACGTTGTAGGCTCAGTTGGAGGTCAATTTGAGTGCAATCCAAGAATACATGGATTTGAGTAACCGAATGAAATTCGTTTGACTTCTAACCTCTTTGGTATTTTAATATCGACAAATGCAACTAGTTTGACTCAACAACCAAGTTATGTTTTGCTTAAGAAAGAAGGAGAACTCGTTTGTATGTTTTGGCGAATTTGGAGGCCAATTTGAGTGCAATTCGAGAATACAAGGATTTGAGTGATCAAATAAAATTTCTTTGACTTCTAAGCCCATGGATATGTTTATAATGACAAATGAAACAAGTTTGAACCAACAAACACATTTTGTTGCGCTTAACAAAGATGGAAATCTCGTTTGTACATTGTAGGCATAATTTGGGTGCAATTCGAGAATACAAATATTTGATTGACCAAATGGACTTCATTTGACTGCTAGCCGCTTGGGTACATTAATAAGATCATACACAACATGTTTTAGTGAACAAACAAGTTTCATTGCGCTTAAGAAAGTTAATAATGAAAAATGCAACACGTTTGACACAACGAACGAGTTTTGTTGTTCTTAACAAATAAGGAATGAACGTTTGAACTTTGTAAGCTCACTTGGAGGCCAATTTGGGTGCAATCAAAGATACCAAAGATTTGCGTGACAACATGGACATTGTTTGACTTCAAACCACTTCGGTATGCTAATATCGAAAAATGAAAATAGGTTTGACTCAACAAACATGTTTTGTTGTGCTGAACATAAAAAGAAAACTCGTTTGTACGTTGTATACTCAATTGGAGGCCAATTTTGGTGAAATCCGAGAATACAAAGATTTGAGTAACCAAATTGAATTCCTTCATCTTCTAACAACTTGGGTACATTAATATCAACAAATGCAACAATTTTGACTCAACAAACAAATTTTTTTGTGCTTAACAAAAAAGGGGCAGGCCTACCAACAGACTACAATGCTACATCAGACTGTTGCAAATTCTAGCAACCCAAGAAGTGCGGATACCGCACACAAACTTTTAAAAGTAGTTGGATCAGCAACTACACTTCCTGGATCAGCAAACTACCTTCCTGGATCAGCAATAATAAAAGAAGTTGGACCAGCAAAAGAAGTTGGATCAGCACACATAAAAAAAGGTGGAGTTAACAAAGAAGAAGGAAGCTCGAGCTGGTCCAAAGAGTATCCTTAAAAATCCTATGGCTCATGCTAGGGGGCCACATTCTGCAACCAGATCAAAAATTGCTGGCATTCAGCAGGATGAATCAAAAAATGAGAGAGAACTTCGCCTAAAGCAAGGTATACCAAAAAATGACCTGAATGAGAACATCATAGGTGGGTCACAAAGTCCTCATGAGGATGATGGTAATAATACGCCCAATTTGTTTCCATGATTAGAGCAGCTTGTTGGAACATTAGGGCCTCAATGACCCCTTAAAACAGAGAGAAGTCAGAACTCTCATTGCAAAGAAAAAAATCAGTATTATAGGATTAGTTGAGACTAAGGTCAGTAATGATAAGAAGCTGAAAATGCAGCAGGACCTATTTAAGGACTGGTTGGTGGTGGACAATAATGATATTGCGCATGGTGGTCGTATATGGGTAGCTTGGGATGCTCAAGCAGTTAATGTTAACATTGTGACTAGAACAGATCAGGCAATAACTGCTGAAACAGTCTGGCCGAATGGGTACACCTGCATGCTGAGTTTTATTTATGGCAGGAGCAACTACATGGAAAGAAAGAGACTATGGCAGGAAATTGAAAATTTTGCAAGCACTAATACCTATCCTTGGGCAATCATGGGAGACTACAATTCAATTCTGAATTCCCAAGAACGAGTCGGTGGCGATGAGATTAGACCTTTCCACTTTATGGATCTTCTCAATTGTGTCCAAAAGGCCAAATTATTTGATTGTAAGTGCAAGGGCAGTTTCTTAACCTGGTGTAACAAACAAGAGGGTCAAAACAGAATTATGTCCAAGCTAGACAGAGTCATGGTGAATCAAGTTTGGATTAACAATGTCCCCGACTCGGAAGCTGACTTTCTTAATGCAGGAATCTCGGATCACTCCCCAATGGTGCTAACCATCTACGAGCAGAAAAATATGGGCCCTATTCCCTTCAAATTTTATAATTACTGGGTGTATGAGCCAGGGTACATGGCTCATGTAGTTGAGCAGGCTTGGAGAGAACCAGTTTATGGTAATGCTATGTATAGTTTGAGCCAGAAATTGAAACGTGTTAAACACAAGCTTATTGAGTGGAGAAAAGGCAGATTTCTAAATGCAAGCTCAAATGTTCTGATAACCAAACAGCAGATGGATAGAATACAAGGGGAACTTAAGCAGCTACCTCTTAATCCCACTTTAATGACCCAGGAACGCAAGGCAATCACAGAGTATGTAAAAGCAGCTAAAGGGGAGGAGTCAGAAGCGAAACAAAAGGCTAAAGCAAAACACATGCAGGTAGGGGATGAAAATGTGGCCTATTTCCATGACTATATCAGGGAAAGAAAGAAGAAAAACAGAATTCTATCCCTATATAATGAGAATCAGGAAAAGATTGAAGATATTGCAGAGATTGGCGCAGAATGCGTGCGATACTTTGAAGGAGTCTTTGGAGGGGACTCAGGGCCTTATGAAGAAAGTATCATCGAAAATATAACTTTCGAAAGAGTCCTTTCTACTGATGAGCAGAATGCTCTTATTAAACAGGTTACTCGCAATGAAATCACAGAAGCTCTATCCTTAATTGACTCCAATAAGTCTCCGGGCCCGGATGGTTTCTCGTCCTTTTTCTACAAGACAGCATGGCGTATTATTGGAGATGATTTCATCAAAGCTGTCAGCAACTTCTTTGCTAGTGGAAAACTCTTACGAGAGGTAAATGCAACATGTGTAGTTTTAATTCCCAAAATTACTAATGCTTCCTCTCTTAAAGATTTCAGGCCTATATCTTGCTGTAATGTGATTTACAAATGCCTTACAAAAATCATGAAGAATAGATTGAGTGTGGTGGTGCAACGTCTTGTAAGCTTAAATCAATCAGCCTTCATTAAGGGCAGATTGATACAGGATAACATTATGCTGGCGCATGAGCTTGTAAGGCAATATCACAGGGATGAAGGACCTCCAAGGTGTGCAGCAAAAATTGACCTCCGAAAGGCGTATGATACTATAAGGTGGGAGGCAATATCTCATATGCTACGAAAGCTACAGTTCCCTGCTCAATTCATCAATTGGGTCCATATTTGTATCTCAACGCCCAGATTCTCCATATCAGTGAATGGTTCTCCAAAAGGTTTTATAAAGGCTACTAGAGGAATCCGTCAAGGATGTCCTATGTCTCCTTATCTCTTCGTCTTGATTATGGAAATGCTTCATCTTCTCCTGAAAGAGCAAGCAATTCAAGGAGACTACAAGTTGCATCACAAATGCAAAGATCCCCTCATTACTCACCTAAGCTTCGCGGATGATCTGATTGCCTTCTTCCATGGTGACTACCATTCTGCATCCACTCTAGCTAAGGTCTTACATAAGTTCAGAAACTGCACAGGATTGTCAGTAAATAGTTCGAAGAGTAACTTATTTGCAGCAGGGGTCCCTAGTGGAGAACTACAACAGATTTCTAACACTTTGCAATTCAACATCACAGATCTCCCAGTCAGATACCTTGGTCTGCCTTTGATCTCGTCCATGCTATCCCAGTCTGATTGCCTCCCCCTCATCGAAAGAATCAGGAAGAGAGTTGGGTCTTGGAAGAACAGAACTTTATCATATGCTGGTAGGCTCACCCTCATCAAGGCAGTTCTCAAAGTATGCATGTGTATTGGAGCTCGTGTTACATTCTCCCTAAGGCAGTTCTTCAAGAAATTACGACTATTCTTAGGAACTTCTTATGGTCCTCATCCGAGAACTATCTTAAAGTTCCTCTTGTCAGTTGGAATACAATTTGCCACCCTTATAATGAGGGCGGCCTGGGAGTGCGATGCATAGAAACTTCAAACTTGGCAGCCATGACACGTCATATATGGAACATTGTATCGAATAAGAATAACCTTTGGATACAATGGACAAAGAAGAATCTAATCCGAGGTAAGGATTTTTGGATTATGGAAATCCCTCAAGATGCATCATGGTGCTGGTGCAGTATCCTCAAATGCAGGAAGATGGGTTCCAACCTGATCACTCATGCGATAGGAACTGGAATGGACACTTCCTTGTGGAAAGATCCATGGCACCCTAAGGGTATCCTGATTGATCAGTTTCCTGCCCAGTTAACCTACCACTCCACCCTCAACCAGAAAGCAAAGGTCAGTGCCTTAATCAAAGAAGGTAAATGGTTTGCAAGAGACAATGACAAGGCCTCTATTGCAGGGATTTTTGCAGATCTCAATTCAGTGGAAATTGACAATAATTTCAGAGATGAGGTAATCTGGAAAGGAGGTACAGATGGAGAGTTCTCGAGTAAAAGTGCGTATCACTCTATTAGAAATACGACTACAAGCATTACTTGGACTAAACTTACTTGGTTTAAAGGACGTATTCCTAGACATAGCTTTATAGGATGGCTTGCTATGAACAAAAGCTTGAAGACTCAGGACAATCTAAAGAAATGGAAGGTGATTCAATCCTCCTTATGCTGCCTGTGTCACCTAGAACCAGAGAATGAAGAACACCTCTTCTTCAACTGTTGGTACTCAAATCTTGTCTAGACTTACATGCTTCAATTCATGGGATACAGACATCATCCTCTCGGCTGGGAGGAGGAAATTAGATGGTGCATCAACAGATTTGCAGGATCTAAGCCAAGCTCCATCGTAAAGAAACTGGTCCTTAATGCCACTATTTACCATCTCTGGATGGAGAGGAACAGAAGACTGCTGCTATGGACTTAACTGCGAAGATTGTTGCAGATGTTCGTCTCAAAATGATAGTGCTGGACCCTGCAGTTGAGGATACTCATCGAGCAAGGAATTTTTTCAATCGATGGAATGTGGCAATCAATTACAAGCTCGATTACATCACCTGGCACAGCTGGAACAGACCTGATCCAGGTTGGATAACTGTGAATACAGATGGTTTGATGAAAGGGCAGAGAGGAGGCTACGGAGCCTTGGTTAGAGACCACACGGGCAAGGTCCTGGCTGCTGCATCGGGGTCTCAAAGGGGCTGTTCAATCATTTTTCACGAGCTGCAGGGGGTCGAACTGGGACTGAATTTGGCAATGCAGGGAAATTACAGGAAGCTTAACCTCGGTATAGACTCAGCGAATGCAGTTAACTACATCCGCAATTCTAAGGTTCCGCCATGGGAGGCCATTCACACAATGAGAAGAATCAGGGAGCACCTGAAGCTCTTCGATGAATGTAGGGTCATGCATGTTGTCCGTGAAACGAATAGAGCAGCTGATAAGCTGGCTAACATGATGCCAACTGCAACCTATAGGGACGTTACCCCGAGTTCTTTTGCGGAGGATTTGAAAAAGATCATCTTTGATGATGCTAGTGGTAGGAAATATATGAGAATGTAATGTCTGCAATGTAATGTCTTTTCTTTTTCTCTTTCTGTGGTCTGGGGAGCCCATTTAAACCCCGCGCTTGCCTTTCAAAAAAAAAAAAAAAAAAAAGATGATTTGGAGGCCAATTTGGGTGCAATATAAGAATCTTGGATTTGAGTAACCAAATACATCTTGTTTACTTCTAAGCACTTCGTATGTTTATAATGACAAGCAAAACAAGTTTGACTCAACAACAACGTTTGTACGTTGTATACTCAAATGGAGGCCAATTTGGGTGCAATCCGAGAATACAAGGATTTGAGTGACCAAATGGACTTCTTTTGACTTCTAACTACTTGTGTAAATTAATAAGATCAAACAAAACAAGTTTGACTCAACAAACAAATTTCGTTGTGCTTAAAAAATTTGGAAAACTCGTTTGTACATTGTAGCCGCAATTGAAAACCAATTTGGGTTTTATCCGAGAATACAATGATTTGAGTGATCAAATGGACTTCGTTTGATTTCTAGCCACTTGAGAATGTTAATAATGACAAATGCAACAAGTTTGACTCAACAACAACGTTTTGTTGTGCTGAACAAAAAACAAAACTCGTTTGTACGTTGTATTTTCAATTGGAGGCCAATTTGGGTGCAACCGAGAATACACGGATTTGAGTAAGCAAATGGAATTCATTTGACTTCTCTAACAGCTTGGGTACATTAATATCGACAAATGCAACAATTTTGAATCAGTAAACAAGTTTTGTTGTGCTTAACAAAAAATAAAATCTCGTTTGTATGTTATAGGCTAATTGGGAGGCCAATTTGGATGCAATCTAATGATACAAGGATTTGAGTGATCAAATAAAATTTGTTTTACTTCAATTTATTGTATTCTCAATTGGAAGCCAATTTGGGTGTAATCCGAGAATACAATGATTTTAGTGACCAAATGGACTTCGTCTGACTTCTTAATGCTCGTGTACATTAATGAGATTAACCGCAACAAGTTAGAATCGACAAACAAGTTTTGCTGTGCTTAACAGAGTAAGAACACTCGTTTATACATTGTAGCCTCAATTGAAAATCAATTTGGGTGTAATCTGAGAATACAAGGATTTGTGTGATCAAATGGACTTCGTTTGATTTCTAACCACTTGAGAGTGTTAATAATTACAAATGCAACAAGTTTGATTCAACAAACAAGTTTTGTTGTGCTTAAAAAAGAAGGAAAGCTAGTCAGAACGCTGTAAGCTCAACTGGAGGGCAATTTGGGCCAATTTTCACTCAACAAAAAAAGTTTCGTTGTGCTTAAGAAAAAAGGAAAACTCATTTGTACATTGTAAGCTCAATTGGAGGCTAATTTGGGTGTAATCCGATAATACAAGGATTGGAATGACCCAATTGATTTCGTTTGAATTCTAACCGCTTCGGTACTTTAATAACGATGTACGTTACAGGCTCAATTGGTGGTTAATTTTAGGACAATTCGAGAATACAAGGATTTGAGTGACCAAATGGACTTCGTTTGACTTCTAAACTCAAGGGTGTGTCAATAATTACAAATGCAACAAGTTTGACTCAACAAACTAGTTTTGCTATGCTTAACAAATTGGGAAAGCTTCTTTGTACGCTGTAAGCTCAGTTGGAGGCCAATTTGGGTGCATTCTGAAAGTCCAAGGATTTGAGTGACCAAATGGAATTCATTTTACTTCTAGCTGCTCGGGTACAACAATATCAACAAATGCAACAAGGTTGAAAAAACAAAACCCATTTTGTTGTGCTGAACAAAGAAAGAGAAATAGTTTGTACGTTGTAGGCTCAGTTGGAGGTCAATTTGAGTGCAATCCAAGAATACATGGATTTGAGTAACCGAATGGAATTCGTTTGACTTCTAACCTCTTTGGTATTTTAATATCGACAAATGTAACTTGTTTGACTCAACAACCAAGTTATGTTTTGCTTAACAAAGAAGGAGAACTCGTTTGTATGTTTTGGCGAATTTGGAGGCCAATTTGAGTGCAATCCGAGAATACAAGGATTTGAGTGATCAAATAAAATTTGTTTGAGTTCTAAGCCCTTGGATATGTTTATAATGACAAATGAAACAAGTTTGAACCAACAAACACATTTTGTTGCGCGTCACAAAGATGCAAATCTCGTTTGTACATTGTAGGCATAATTTGGGTGCAATCCGAGAATACAAATATTTGATTGACCAAATGGACTTCATTTGACTGCTAGCCGCTTGGGTACATTAATAAGATCATACACAACATGTTTTAGTGAACAAACAAGTTTCATTGCGCTTAAGAAAGTTAATAATGAAAAATGCAACACGTTTGACTCAACAAACGAGTTTTGTTGTTCTTAACAAACAAGGAAAGAACGTTTGAACTTTGTAAGCTCACATGGAGGCCAATTTGGGTGCAATCAAAGATACCAAGGATTTGCGTGACAAAATGGAAATTGTTTGACTTCAAACCACTTCGGTATGCTAATATCGAAAAATGAAAATAGGTTTGACTCAACAAACATGTTTTGTTTTGCGGAACATAAAAAGAAAACTCGTTTGTACGTTGTATACTCAACTGGAGGCCAATTTGGGTGAAATCCAAGAATACAAAGATTTGAGTAACCAAATTCAATTCCTTCATCTTCTAACAACTTGGGTACATTAATATAAACAAATGAAACAATTTTGACTCAACAAACAAATTTTTTTGTGCTTAACAAAAAAGGAAAACACGTTTGTATGTTGTAAGATGATTTGGAGGCCTGTTTGGGTGCAATCTAAGAATCTTGGGTTTGAAAGACCAAATACAGCTTGTTTGACTTCTAAGCACTTCGTATGTTTATAATGACAAGCAAAACAAGTTTGACTCAACAACAACGTTTGTACGTTGTATACTCAATTGGAGGCCAATTTGGGTGCAATCCGAGAATACAAGGATTTGAGTGACCAAATGGACTTCGCTTGACTTCTAACTACTTGTGTAAATTAATAAGATCAAACAAAACAAGTTTGACTCAACAAACAAATTTCGTTGTGCTTAAAAAATTTGGAAAACTCGTTTGTACATTGTAGCCTCAATTGAAAACCAACTTGGGTTTAATCCGAGAATACAATGATTTGAGTGATCAAATGGACTTCGTTTGATTTCTAGCCACTTGAGAATGTTAATAATGACAAATGCAACAAGTTTGACTCAACAACAACGTTTTGTTGTGCTGAACAAAAAATCAAAACTCGTTTGTACGTTGTCTTTTCAATTGGAGGCCAATTTGGGTGCAACTGAGAATACACGGATTTGAATAACCAAATGGAATTCATTTGACTTCTCTAACAGCTTGGGTACATTAATATCGACAAATGCAACAATTTTGAATCAGTAAACAAGTTTTGTTGTGCTTAACAAAAAATAAAATCTCGTTTGTATGTTATAGGCTAATTGGGAGGCCAATTTGGATGCAATCTAATGATACAAGGATTTGAGTGATCAAATAAAATTTGTTTTACTTCAATGTCATTGGATTCTCAATTGGAAGCCAATTTGGGTGTAATCCGAGAATACAATGATTTTAGTGACCAAATGGACTTCGTCTGACTTCTTAATGCTCGTGTACATTAATGAGATTAACCGCAACAAGTTAGAATCGACAAACAAGTTTTGCTGTGCTTAACAGAGTAAGAAAACTTGTTTATACATTGTAGCCTCAATTGAAAATCAATTTGGGTGTAATCTGAGAATACAAGGATTTGTGTGATCAAATGGACTTCGTTTGATTTCTAACGACTTGAGAGTGTTAATAATTACAAATGCAACAAGTTTGATTCAACAAACAAGTTTTGTCGTGCTTAAAAAAGAAGGAAAGCTAGTCAGAACGCTGTAAGCTCAACTGGAGGGCAATTTGGGCCAATTTTGACTCAACAAAAAAAGTTTCGTTGTGCTTAAGAAAAAGGAAAACTCATTTGTACATTGTAAGCTCAATTGGAGGCTAATTTGGGTGTAATCCGATAATACAAGGATTGGAATGACCCAATTGATTTCGTTTGAATTCTAACCGCTTCGGTACTTTAATAACGATGTACGTTACAAACTCAATTGGTGGTTAATTTTAGGACAATTCGAGAATACAAGGATTTGAGTGACCAAATGGACTTCGTTTGACTTCTAAACTCAAGGGTGTGTCAATAATGACAAATGCAACAAGTTTGACTCAACAAACAAGTTTTGCTATGCTTAACAAATTGGGAAAGCTTCTTTGTACGCTGTAAGCTCAATTGGAGGCCAATTTGGGTGCATTCTGAAAGTCCAAGGATTTGAGTGACCAAATGGAATTCATTTTACTTCTAGCTGCTCGGGTACAACAATATCAACAAATGCAACAAGGTTGAAAAAACAAACCCATTTTGTTGTGCTGAACAAAGAACGAGAAATAGTTTGTACGTTGTAGGCTCAGTTGGAGGTCAATTTGAGTGCAATCCAAGAATACATGGATTTGAGTAACCGAATGGAATTCGTTTGACTTCTAACCTCTTTGGTATTTTAATATCGACAAATGCAACTAGTTTGACTCAACAACCAAGTTATGTTTTGCTTAACAAAGAAGGAGAACTCGTTTGTATGTTTTGGCGAATTTGGAGGCCAATTTGAGTGCAATCCGAGAATACAAGGATTTGAGTGATCAAATAAAATTTGTTTGAGTTCTAAGCCCTTGGATATGTTTATAATGACAAATGAAACAAGTTTGAACCAACAAACACATTTTGTTGCGCTTAACAAAGATGGAAATCTCGTTTGTACATTGTAGGCATAATTTGGGTGCAATCCGAGAATACAAATATTTGATTGACCAAATGGACTTCATTTGACTGCTAGCCGCTTGGGTACATTAATAAGATCATACACAACATGTTTTAGTGAACAAACAAGTTTCATTGCGCTTAAGAAAGTTAATAATGAAAAATGCAACACGTTTGACACAACAAACGAGTTTTGTTGTTCTTAACAAACAAGGAAAGAACGTTTGAACTTTGTAAGCTCACATGGAGGCCAATTTGGGTGCAATCAAAGATACCAAGGATTTGCGTGACAAAATGGAAATTGTTTGACTTCAAACCACTTCGGTATGCTAATATCGAAAAATGAAAATAGGTTTGACTCAACAAACATGTTTTGTTGTGCGGAACATAAAAAGAAAACTCGTTTGTACGTTGTATACTCAACTGGAGGCCAATTTGGGTGAAATCCGAGAATACAAAGATTTGAGTAACCAAATTGAATTCCTTCATCTTCTAACAACTTGGGTACATTAATATCAACAAATGCAACAATTTTGACTCAACAAACAAATTTTTTTGTGCTTAACAAAAAAGGAAAACACGTTTGTATGTTGTAAGATGATTTGGAGGCCAGTTTGGGTGCAATCTAAGAATCTTGGGTTTGAGTGACCAAATACAGCTTGTTTGACTTCTAAGCACTTCGTATGTTTATAATGACAAGCCAAACAAGTTTGACTCAACAACAAGGTTTGTACGTTGTATACTCAATTGGAGGCCAATTTGGGTGCAATCCGAGAATACAAGGATTTGAGTGACCAAATGGACTTCGCTTGACTTCTAACTACTTGTGTAAATTAATAAGATCAAACAAAACAAGTTTCACTCAACAAACAAATTTCGTTGTGCTTAAAAAATTTGGAAAACTCGTTTGTACATTGTAGCCTCAATTGAAAACCAATTTGGGTTTAATCCGAGAATACAATGATTTGAGTGATCAAATGGACTTCGTTTGATTTCTAGCCACTTGAGAATGTTAATAATGACAAATGCAACAAGTTTGACTCAACAACAACGTTTTGTTGTGCTGAAAAAAAAAGCAAAACTCGTTTGTACGTTGTATTTTCAATTGGAGGCCAATTTGGGTGCAACCGAGAATACACGGATTTGAGTAACCAAATGGAATTCATTTGACTTCTCTAACAGCTTGGGTACATTAATATCGACAAATGCAACAATTTTGAATCAGTAAACAAGTTTTGTTGTGCTTAACAAAAAATAAAATCTCGTTTGTATGTTATAGGCTAATTGGGAGGCCAATTTGGATGCAATCTAATGATGTAAGGATTTGAGTGATCAAATAAAATTTGTTTTACTTCAATGTCATTGGATTCTCAATTGGAAGCCAATTTGGGTGTAATCCGAGAATACAATGATTTTAGTGACCAAATGGACTTCGTCTGACTTCTTAATGCTCGTGTACATTAATGAGATTAACCGCAACAAGTTAGAATCGACAAACAAGTTTTGCTGTGCTTAACAGAGTAAGAAAACTCGTTTATACATTGTAGCCTCAATTGAAAATCAATTTGGGTGTAATCTGAGAATACAAGGATTTGTGTGATCAAATGGACTTCGTTTGATTTCTAACCACTTGAGAGTGTTAATAATTACAAATGCAACAAGTTTGATTCAACAAAAAAGTTTTGTTGTGCTTAAAAAAGAAGGAAAGCTAGTCAGAACGCTGTAAGCTCAACTGGAGGGCAATTTGGGCCAATTTTGACTCAACAAAAAAAGTTTCGTTGTGCTTAAGAAAAAAGGAAAACTCATTTGTACATTGTAAGCTCAATTGGAGGCTAATTTGGGTGTAATCCGATAATACAAGGATTGGAATGACCCAATTGATTTCGTTTGAATTCTAACCGCTTCGGTACTTTAATAACGATGTACGTTACAAGCTCAATTGGTGGTTAATTTTAGGACAATTCGAGAATACAAGGATTTGAGTGACCAAATGGACTTCGTTTGACTTCTAAACTCAAGGGTGTGTCAATAATGACAAATGCAACAAGTTTGACTCAACAAACAAGTTTTGCTATGCTTAACAAATTGGGAAAGCTTCTTTGTACGCTGTAAGCTCAATTGGAGGCCAATTTGGGTGCATTCTGAAAGTCCAAGGATTTGAGTGACCAAATGGAATTCATTTTACTTCTAGCTGCTCGGGTACAACAATATCAACAAATGCAACAAGGTTGAAAAAACAAACCCATTTTGTTGTGCTGAACAAAGAACGAGAAATAGTTTGTACGTTGTAGGCTCAGTTGGAGGTCAATTTGAGTGCAATCCAAGAATACATGGATTTGAGTAACCGAATGGAATTCGTTTGACTTCTAACCTCTTTGGTATTTTAATATCGACAAATGCAACTAGTTTGACTCAACAACCAAGTTATGTTTTGCTTAACAAAGAAGGAGAACTCGTTTGTATGTTTTGGCGAATTTGGAGGCCAATTTGAGTGCAATCCGAGAATACAAGGATTTGAGTGATCAAATAAAATTTGTTTGAGTTCTAAGCCCTTGGATATGTTTATAATGACAAATGAAACAAGTTTGAACCAACAAACACATTTTGTTGCGCTTAACAAAGATGGAAATCTCGTTTGTACATTGTAGGCATAATTTGGGTGCAATCCGAGAATACAAATATTTGATTGACCAAATGGACTTCATTTGACTGCTAGCCGCTTGGGTACATTAATAAGATCATACACAACATGTTTTAGTGAACAAACAAGTTTCATTGCGCTTAAGAAAGTTAATAATGAAAAATGCAACACGTTTGACACAACAAACGAGTTTTGTTGTTCTTAACAAACAAGGAAAGAACGTTTGAACTTTGTAAGCTCACATGGAGGCCAATTTGGGTGCAATCAAAGATACCAAGGATTTGCGTGAAAAAATGGAAATTGTTTGACTTCAAACCACTTCGGTATGCTAATATCGAAAAATGAAAATAGGTTTGACTCAACAAACATGTTTTGTTGTGCGGAACATAAAAAGAAAACTCGTTTGTACGTTGTATACTCAACTGGAGGCCAATTTGGGTGAAATCCGAGAATACAAAGATTTGAGTAACCAAATTGAATTCCTTCATCTTCTAACAACTTGGGTACATTAATATCAACAAATGCAACAATTTTGACTCAACAAACAAATTTTTTTGTGCTTAACAAAAAAGGAAAACACGTTTGTATGTTGTAAGATGATTTGGAGGCCAGTTTGGGTGCAATCTAAGAATCTTGGGTTTGAGTGACCAAATACAGCTTGTTTGACTTCTAAGCACTTCGTATGTTTATAATGACAAGCCAAACAAGTTTGACTCAACAACAAGGTTTGTACGTTGTATACTCAATTGGAGGCCAATTTGGGTGCAATCCGAGAATACAAGGATTTGAGTGACCAAATGGACTTCGCTTGACTTCTAACTACTTGTGTAAATTAATAAGATCAAACAAAACAAGTTTCACTCAACAAACAAATTTCGTTGTGCTTAAAAAATTTGGAAAACTCGTTTGTACATTGTAGCCTCAATTGAAAACCAATTTGGGTTTAATCCGAGAATACAATGATTTGAGTGATCAAATGGACTTCGTTTGATTTCTAGCCACTTGAGAATGTTAATAATGACAAATGCAACAAGTTTGACTCAACAACAACGTTTTGTTGTGCTGAAAAAAAAAGCAAAACTCGTTTGTACGTTGTATTTTCAATTGGAGGCCAATTTGGGTGCAACCGAGAATACACGGATTTGAGTAACCAAATGGAATTCATTTGACTTCTCTAACAGCTTGGGTACATTAATATCGACAAATGCAACAATTTTGAATCAGTAAACAAGTTTTGTTGTGCTTAACAAAAAATAAAATCTCGTTTGTATGTTATAGGCTAATTGGGAGGCCAATTTGGATGCAATCTAATGATGTAAGGATTTGAGTGATCAAATAAAATTTGTTTTACTTCAATGTCATTGGATTCTCAATTGGAAGCCAATTTGGGTGTAATCCGAGAATACAATGATTTTAGTGACCAAATGGACTTCGTCTGACTTCTTAATGCTCGTGTACATTAATGAGATTAACCGCAACAAGTTAGAATCGACAAACAAGTTTTGCTGTGCTTAACAGAGTAAGAAAACTCGTTTATACATTGTAGCCTCAATTGAAAATCAATTTGGGTGTAATCTGAGAATACAAGGATTTGTGTGATCAAATGGACTTCGTTTGATTTCTAACCACTTGAGAGTGTTAATAATTACAAATGCAACAAGTTTGATTCAACAAAAAAGTTTTGTTGTGCTTAAAAAAGAAGGAAAGCTAGTCAGAACGCTGTAAGCTCAACTGGAGGGCAATTTGGGCCAATTTTGACTCAACAAAAAAAGTTTCGTTGTGCTTAAGAAAAAAGGAAAACTCATTTGTACATTGTAAGCTCAATTGGAGGCTAATTTGGGTGTAATCCGATAATACAAGGATTGGAATGACCCAATTGATTTCGTTTGAATTCTAACCGCTTCGGTACTTTAATAACGATGTACGTTACAAGCTCAATTGGTGGTTAATTTTAGGACAATTCGAGAATACAAGGATTTGAGTGACCAAATGGACTTCGTTTGACTTCTAAACTCAAGGGTGTGTCAATAATGACAAATGCAACAAGTTTGACTCAACAAACAAGTTTTGCTATGCTTAACAAATTGGGAAAGCTTCTTTGTACGCTGTAAGCTCAATTGGAGGCCAATTTGGGTGCATTCTGAAAGTCCAAGGATTTGAGTGACCAAATGGAATTCATTTTACTTCTAGCTGCTCGGGTACAACAATATCAACAAATGCAACAAGGTTGAAAAAACAAACCCATTTTGTTGTGCTGAACAAAGAACGAGAAATAGTTTGTACGTTGTAGGCTCAGTTGGAGGTCAATTTGAGTGCAATCCAAGAATACATGGATTTGAGTAACCGAATGGAATTCGTTTGACTTCTAACCTCTTTGGTATTTTAATATCGACAAATGCAACTAGTTTGACTCAACAACCAAGTTATGTTTTGCTTAACAAAGAAGGAGAACTCGTTTGTATGTTTTGGCGAATTTGGAGGCCAATTTGAGTGCAATCCGAGAATACAAGGATTTGAGTGATCAAATAAAATTTGTTTGAGTTCTAAGCCCTTGGATATGTTTATAATGACAAATGAAACAAGTTTGAACCAACAAACACATTTTGTTGCGCTTAACAAAGATGGAAATCTCGTTTGTACATTGTAGGCATAATTTGGGTGCAATCCGAGAATACAAATATTTGATTGACCAAATGGACTTCATTTGACTGCTAGCCGCTTGGGTACATTAATAAGATCATACACAACATGTTTTAGTGAACAAACAAGTTTCATTGCGCTTAAGAAAGTTAATAATGAAAAATGCAACACGTTTGACACAACAAACGAGTTTTGTTGTTCTTAACAAACAAGGAAAGAACGTTTGAACTTTGTAAGCTCACATGGAGGCCAATTTGGGTGCAATCAAAGATACCAAGGATTTGCGTGACAAAATGGAAATTGTTTGACTTCAAACCACTTCGGTATGCTAATATCGAAAAATGAAAATAGGTTTGACTCAACAAACATGTTTTGTTGTGCGGAACATAAAAAGAAAACTCGTTTGTACGTTGTATACTCAACTGGAGGCCAATTTGGGTGAAATCCGAGAATACAAAGATTTGAGTAACCAAATTGAATTCCTTCATCTTCTAACAACTTGGGTACATTAATATCAACAAATGCAACAATTTTGACTCAACAAACAAATTTTTTTGTGCTTAACAAAAAAGGAAAACACGTTTGTATGTTGTAAGATGATTTGGAGGCCAGTTTGGGTGCAATCTAAGAATCTTGGGTTTGAGTGACCAAATACAGCTTGTTTGACTTCTAAGCACTTCGTATGTTTATAATGACAAGCCAAACAAGTTTGACTCAACAACAAGGTTTGTACGTTGTATACTCAATTGGAGGCCAATTTGGGTGCAATCCGAGAATACAAGGATTTGAGTGACCAAATGGACTTCGCTTGACTTCTAACTACTTGTGTAAATTAATAAGATCAAACAAAACAAGTTTCACTCAACAAACAAATTTCGTTGTGCTTAAAAAATTTGGAAAACTCGTTTGTACATTGTAGCCTCAATTGAAAACCAATTTGGGTTTAATCCGAGAATACAATGATTTGAGTGATCAAATGGACTTCGTTTGATTTCTAGCCACTTGAGAATGTTAATAATGACAAATGCAACAAGTTTGACTCAACAACAACGTTTTGTTGTGCTGAAAAAAAAAGCAAAACTCGTTTGTACGTTGTATTTTCAATTGGAGGCCAATTTGGGTGCAACCGAGAATACACGGATTTGAGTAACCAAATGGAATTCATTTGACTTCTCTAACAGCTTGGGTACATTAATATCGACAAATGCAACAATTTTGAATCAGTAAACAAGTTTTGTTGTGCTTAACAAAAAATAAAATCTCGTTTGTATGTTATAGGCTAATTGGGAGGCCAATTTGGATGCAATCTAATGATGTAAGGATTTGAGTGATCAAATAAAATTTGTTTTACTTCAATGTCATTGGATTCTCAATTGGAAGCCAATTTGGGTGTAATCCGAGAATACAATGATTTTAGTGACCAAATGGACTTCGTCTGACTTCTTAATGCTCGTGTACATTAATGAGATTAACCGCAACAAGTTAGAATCGACAAACAAGTTTTGCTGTGCTTAACAGAGTAAGAAAACTCGTTTATACATTGTAGCCTCAATTGAAAATCAATTTGGGTGTAATCTGAGAATACAAGGATTTGTGTGATCAAATGGACTTCGTTTGATTTCTAACCACTTGAGAGTGTTAATAATTACAAATGCAACAAGTTTGATTCAACAAAAAAGTTTTGTTGTGCTTAAAAAAGAAGGAAAGCTAGTCAGAACGCTGTAAGCTCAACTGGAGGGCAATTTGGGCCAATTTTGACTCAACAAAAAAAGTTTCGTTGTGCTTAAGAAAAAAGGAAAACTCATTTGTACATTGTAAGCTCAATTGGAGGCTAATTTGGGTGTAATCCGATAATACAAGGATTGGAATGACCCAATTGATTTCGTTTGAATTCTAACCGCTTCGGTACTTTAATAACGATGTACGTTACAAGCTCAATTGGTGGTTAATTTTAGGACAATTCGAGAATACAAGGATTTGAGTGACCAAATGGACTTCGTTTGACTTCTAAACTCAAGGGTGTGTCAATAATGACAAATGCAACAAGTTTGACTCAACAAACAAGTTTTGCTATGCTTAACAAATTGGGAAAGCTTCTTTGTACGCTGTAAGCTCAATTGGAGGCCAATTTGGGTGCATTCTGAAAGTCCAAGGATTTGAGTGACCAAATGGAATTCATTTTACTTCTAGCTGCTCGGGTACAACAATATCAACAAATGCAACAAGGTTGAAAAAACAAACCCATTTTGTTGTGCTGAACAAAGAACGAGAAATAGTTTGTACGTTGTAGGCTCAGTTGGAGGTCAATTTGAGTGCAATCCAAGAATACATGGATTTGAGTAACCGAATGGAATTCGTTTGACTTCTAACCTCTTTGGTATTTTAATATCGACAAATGCAACTAGTTTGACTCAACAACCAAGTTATGTTTTGCTTAACAAAGAAGGAGAACTCGTTTGTATGTTTTGGCGAATTTGGAGGCCAATTTGAGTGCAATCCGAGAATACAAGGATTTGAGTGATCAAATAAAATTTGTTTGAGTTCTAAGCCCTTGGATATGTTTATAATGACAAATGAAACAAGTTTGAACCAACAAACACATTTTGTTGCGCTTAACAAAGATGGAAATCTCGTTTGTACATTGTAGGCATAATTTGGGTGCAATCCGAGAATACAAATATTTGATTGACCAAATGGACTTCATTTGACTGCTAGCCGCTTGGGTACATTAATAAGATCATACACAACATGTTTTAGTGAACAAACAAGTTTCATTGCGCTTAAGAAAGTTAATAATGAAAAATGCAACACGTTTGACACAACAAACGAGTTTTGTTGTTCTTAACAAACAAGGAAAGAACGTTTGAACTTTGTAAGCTCACATGGAGGCCAATTTGGGTGCAATCAAAGATACCAAGGATTTGCGTGACAAAATGGAAATTGTTTGACTTCAAACCACTTCGGTATGCTAATATCGAAAAATGAAAATAGGTTTGACTCAACAAACATGTTTTGTTGTGCGGAACATAAAAAGAAAACTCGTTTGTACGTTGTATACTCAACTGGAGGCCAATTTGGGTGAAATCCGAGAATACAAAGATTTGAGTAACCAAATTGAATTCCTTCATCTTCTAACAACTTGGGTACATTAATATCAACAAATGCAACAATTTTGACTCAACAAACAAATTTTTTTGTGCTTAACAAAAAAGGAAAACACGTTTGTATGTTGTAAGATGATTTGGAGGCCAGTTTGGGTGCAATCTAAGAATCTTGGGTTTGAGTGACCAAATACAGCTTGTTTGACTTCTAAGCACTTCGTATGTTTATAATGACAAGCCAAACAAGTTTGACTCAACAACAAGGTTTGTACGTTGTATACTCAATTGGAGGCCAATTTGGGTGCAATCCGAGAATACAAGGATTTGAGTGACCAAATGGACTTCGCTTGACTTCTAACTACTTGTGTAAATTAATAAGATCAAACAAAACAAGTTTCACTCAACAAACAAATTTCGTTGTGCTTAAAAAATTTGGAAAACTCGTTTGTACATTGTAGCCTCAATTGAAAACCAATTTGGGTTTAATCCGAGAATACAATGATTTGAGTGATCAAATGGACTTCGTTTGATTTCTAGCCACTTGAGAATGTTAATAATGACAAATGCAACAAGTTTGACTCAACAACAACGTTTTGTTGTGCTGAACAAAAAAGCAAAACTCGTTTGTACGTTGTATTTTCAATTGGAGGCCAATTTGGGTGCAACCGAGAATACACGGATTTGAGTAACCAAATGGAATTCATTTGACTTCTCTAACAGCTTGGGTACATTAATATCGACAAATGCAACAATTTTGAATCAGTAAACAAGTTTTGTTGCGCTTAACAAAAAATAAAATCTCGTTTGTATGTTATAGGCTAATTGGGAGGCCAATTTGGATGCAATCTAATGATATAAGGATTTGAGTGATCAAATAAAATTTGTTTTACTTCAATGTCATTGGATTCTCAATTGGAAGCCAATTTGGGTGTAATCCGAGAATACAATGATTTTAGTGACCAAATGGACTTCGTCTGACTTCTTAATGCTCGTGTACATTAATGAGATTAACCGCAACAAGTTAGAATCGACAAACAAGTTTTGCTGTGCTTAACAGAGTAAGAAAACTGGTTTATACATTGTAGCCTCAATTGAAAATCAATTTGGGTGTAATCTGAGAATACAAGGATTTGTGTGATCAAATGGACTTCGTTTGATTTCTAACCACTTGAGAGTGTTAATAATTACAAATGCAACAAGTTTGATTCAACAAAAAAGTTTTGTTGTGCTTAAAAAAGAAGGAAAGCTAGTCAGAACGCTGTAAGCTCAACTGGAGGGCAATTTGGGCCAATTTTCACTCAACAAAAAAAGTTTCGTTGTGCTTAAGAAAAAAGGAAAACTCATTTGTACATTGTAAGCTCAATTGGAGGCTAATTTGGGTGTAATCCGATAATACAAGGATTGGAATGACCCAATTGATTTCGTTTGAATTCTAACCGCTTCGGTACTTTAATAACGATGTACGTTACAAGCTCAATTGGTGGTTAATTTTAGGACAATTCGAGAATACAAGGATTTGAGTGACCAAATGGACTTCGTTTGACTTCTAAACTCAAGGGTGTGTCAATAATGACAAATGCAACAAGTTTGACTCAACAAACAAGTTTTGCTATGCTTAACAAATTGGGAAAGCTTCTTTGTACGCTGTAAGCTCAATTGGAGGCCAATTTGGGTGCATTCTGAAAGTCCAAGGATTTGAGTGACCAAATGGAATTCATTTTACTTCTAGCTGCTCGGGTACAACAATATCAACAAATGCAACAAGGTTGAAAAAACAAACCCATTTTGTTGTGCTGAACAAAGAACGAGAAATAGTTTGTACGTTGTAGGCTCAGTTGGAGGTCAATTTGAGTGCAATCCAAGAATACATGGATTTGAGTAACCGAATGGAATTCGTTTGACTTCTAACCTCTTTGGTATTTTAATATCGACAAATGCAACTAGTTTGACTCAACAACCAAGTTATGTTTTGCTTAACAAAGAAGGAGAACTCGTTTGTATGTTTTGGCGAATTTGGAGGCCAATTTGAGTGCAATCCGAGAATACAAGGATTTGAGTGATCAAATAAAATTTGTTTGAGTTCTAAGCCCTTGGATATGTTTATAATGACAAATGAAACAAGTTTGAACCAACAAACACATTTTGTTGCGCTTAACAAAGATGGAAATCTCGTTTGTACATTGTAGGCATAATTTGGGTGCAATCCTAGAATACAAATATTTGATTGACCAAATGGACTTCATTTGACTGCTAGCCGCTTGGGTACATTAATAAGATCATACACAACATGTTTTAGTGAACAAACAAGTTTCATTGCGCTTAAGAAAGTTAATAATGAAAAATGCAACACGTTTGACACAACAAACGAGTTTTGTTGTTCTTAACAAACAAGGAAAGAACGTTTGAACTTTGTAAGCTCACATGGAGGCCAATTTGGGTGCAATCAAAGATACCAAGGATTTGCGTGACAAAATGGAAATTGTTTGACTTCAAACCACTTCGGTATGCTAATATCGAAAAATGAAAATAGGTTTGACTCAACAAACATGTTTTGTTGTGCGGAACATAAAAAGAAAACTCGTTTGTACGTTGTATACTCAACTGGAGGCCAATTTGGGTGAAATCCGAGAATACAAAGATTTGAGTAACCAAATTGAATTCCTTCATCTTCTAACAACTTGGGTACATTAATATCAACAAATGCAACAATTTTGACTCAACAAACAAATTTTTTTGTGCTTAACAAAAAAGGAAAACACGTTTGTATGTTGTAAGATGATTTGGAGGCCAGTTTGGGTGCAATCTAAGAATCTTGGGTTTGAGTGACCAAATACAGCTTGTTTGACTTCTAAGCACTTCGTATGTTTATAATGACAAGCAAAACAAGTTTGACCCAACAACAAGGTTTGTACGTTGTATACTCAATTGGAGGCCAATTTGGGTGCAATCTGAGAATACAAGGATTTGAGTGACCAAATGGACTTCGCTTGACTTCTAACTACTTGTGTAAATTAATAAGATCAAACAAAACAAGTTTGACTCAATAAACAAATTTCGTTGTGCTTAAAAAATTTGGAAAACTCGTTTGTACATTGTAGCCTCAATTGAAAACCAATTTGGGTTTAATCCGAGAATACAATGATTTGAGTGATCAAATGGACTTCGTTTGATTTCTAGCCACTTGAGAATGTTAATAATGACAAATGCAACAAGTTTGACTCAACAACAACGTTTTGTTGTGCTGAACAAAAAAGCAAAACTCGTTTGTACGTTGTATTTTCAATTGGAGGCCAATTTGGGTGCAACCGAGAATACACGGATTTGAGTAACCAAATGGAATTCATTTGACTTCTCTAATAGCTTGGGTACATTAATATCGACAAATGCAACAATTTTGAATCAGTAAACAAGTTCTGTTGTGCTTAACAAAAAATAAAATCTCGTTTGTATGTTATAGGCTAATTGGGAGGCCAATTTGGATGCAATCTAATGATACAAGGATTTGAGTGATCAAATAAAATTTGTTTTACTTCAATGTCATTGGATTCTCAATTGGAAGCCAATTTGGGTGTAATCCGAGAATACAATGATTTTAGTGACCAAATGGACTTCGTCTGACTTCTTAATGCTCGTGTACATTAATGAGATTAACCGCAACAAGTTAGAATCGACAAACAAGTTTTGTTGTGCTTAACAGAGTAAGAAAACTGGTTTATACATTGTAGCCTCAATTGAAAATCAATTTGGGTGTAATCTGAGAATACAAGGATTTGTGTGATCAAATGGACTTCGTTTGATTTCTAACCACTTGAGAGTGTTAATAATTACAAATGCAACAAGTTTGATTCAACAAAAAAGTTTTGTTGTGCTTAAAAAAGAAGGAAAGCTAGTCAGAACGCTGTAAGCTCAACTGGAGGGCAATTTGGGCCAATTTTCACTCAACAAAAAAAGTTTCGTTGTGCTTAAGAAAAAAGGAAAACTCATTTGTACATTGTAAGCTCAATTGGAGGCTAATTTGGGTGTAATCCGATAATACAAGGATTGGAATGACCCAATTGATTTCGTTTGAATTCTAACCGCTTCGGTACTTTAATAACGATGTACGTTACACGCTCAATTGGTGGTTAATTTTAGGACAATTCGAGAATACAAGGATTTGAGTGACCAAATGGACTTCGTTTGACTTCTAAACTCAAGGGTGTGTCAATAATGACAAATGCAACAAGTTTGACTCAACAAACAAGTTTTGCTATGCTTAACAAATTGGGAAAGCTTCTTTGTACGCTGTAAGCTCAATTGGAGGCCAATTTGGGTGCATTATGAAAGTCCAAGGATTTGAGTGACCAAATGGAATTCATTTTACTTCTAGCTGCTCGGGTACAACAATATCAACAAATGCAACAAGGTTGAAAAAACAAACCCATTTTGTTGTGCTGAACAAAGAACGAGAAATAGTTTGTACGTTGTAGGCTCAGTTGGAGGTCAATTTGAGTGCAATCCAAGAATACATGGATTTGAGTAACCGAATGGAATTCGTTTGACTTCTAACCTCTTTGGTATTTTAATATCGACAAATGCAACTAGTTTGACTCAACAACCAAGTTATGTTTTGCTTAACAAAGAAGGAGAACTCGTTTGTATGTTTTGGCGAATTTGGAGGCCAATTTGAGTGCAATCCGAGAATACAAGGATTTGAGTGATCAAATAAAATTTGTTTGAGTTCTAAGCCCTTGGATATGTTTATAATGACAAATGAAACAAGTTTGAACCAACAAACACATTTTGTTGCGCTTAACAAAGATGGAAATCTCGTTTGTACATTGTAGGCATAATTTGGGTGCAATCCGAGAATACAAATATTTGATTGACCAAATGGACTTCATTTGACTGCTAGCCGCTTGGGTACATTAATAAGATCATACACAACATGTTTTAGTGAACAAAAAAGTTTCATTGCGCTTAAGAAAGTTAATAATGAAAAATGCAACACGTTTGACACAACAAACGAGTTTTGTTGTTCTTGACAGACAAGGAAAGAACGTTTGAACTTTGTAAGCTCACATGGAGGCCAATTTGGCTGCAATCAAAGATACCAAGGATTTGCGTGACAACATGGAAATTGTTTGACTTCAAACCACTTCGGTATGCTAATATCGAAAAATGAAAATAGGTTTGACTCAACAAACATGTTTTGTTGTGCTGAACATAAAAAGAAAACTCGTTTTTACGTTGTATACTCAACGGGAGGCCAATTTGGGTGAAATCCGAGAATACAAAGATTTGAGTTACCAAATTGAATTCCTTCATCTTCTAACAACTTGGGTACATTAATATCAACAAATGCAACAATTTTGACTCAACAAACAAATTTTTTTGTGCTTAACAAAAAAGGAAAACTCGTTTGTATGTTGTAAGATGATTTGGAGGCCAGTTTGGGTGCAATCTAAGAATCTTGGATTTGAGTGACCAAATACAGCTTGTTTGACTTCTAAGCACTTCGTATGTTTATAATGACAAGCAAAACAAGTTTGACTCAACAACAACGTTTGTACGTTGTATACTCAATTGGAGGCCAATTTGGGTGCAATCCGAGAATACAAGGAATTGAGTGACCAAATGGACTTCGCTTGACTTCTAACTACTTGTGTAAATTAATAAGATCAAACAAAACAAGTTTGACTCAACAAACAAATTTCGTTGTGCTTAAAAAATTTGGAAAACTCGTTTGTACATTGTAGCCTCAATTGAAAACCAATTTGGGTTTAATCCGAGAATACAATGATTTGAGTGATCAAATGGACTTCGTTTGATTTCTAGCCACTTGAGAATGTTAATAATGACAAATGCAACAAGTTTGACTCAACAACAACGTTTTGTTGTGCTGAACAAAAAAGGAAAACTCGTTTGTACGTTGTATTTTCAATTGTAGGCCAATTTGGGTGCAACCGAGAATACACGGATTTGAGTAACCAAATGGAATTCATTTGACTTCTCTAACAGCTTGGGTACATTAATATCGACAAATGCAACAATTTTGAATCAGTAAACAAGTTTTGTTGTGCTTAACAAAAAAGAAAATCTCGTTTGTATGTTATAGGCTAATTGGGAGGCCAATTTGGATGCAATCTAATGATACAAGGATTTGAGTGATCAAATAAAATTTGTTTTACTTCAATGTCATTGGATTCTCAATTGGAAGCCAATTTGGGTGTAATTCGAGAATACAATGATTTTAGTGACCAAATGGACTTCGTCTGACTTCTTAATGCTCGTGTACATTAATGAGATTAACCGCAACAAGTTAGAATCGACAAACAAGTTTTGCTGTGCTTAACAGAGTAAGAAAACTCGTTTATACATTGTAGCCTCAATTGAAAATCAATTTGGATGTAATCTGAGAATACAAGGATTTGTGTGATCAAATGGACTTCGTTTGATTTCTAACCACTTGAGAGTGTTAATAATTACAAATGCAACAAGTTTGATTCAACAAACAAGTTTTGTTGTGCTTAAAAAAGAAGGAAAGCTAGTCAGAATGCTGTAAGCTCAACTGGAGGGCAATTTGGGCCAATTTTGACTCAACAAAAAAAGTTTCGTTGTGCTTAAGAAAAAAGGAAAACTCATTTGTACATTGTAAGCTCAATTGGAGGCTAATTTGGGTGTAATCCGATAATACAAGGATTGGAATGACCCAATTGATTTCGTTTGAATTCTAACCGCTTCGGTACTTTAATAACGATGTACGTTACAGGCTCAATTGGTGGTTAATTTTAGGACAATTCGAGAATACAAGGATTTGAGTGACCAAATGGACTTCGTTTGACTTCTAAACTCAACGGTGTGTCAATAATGACAAATGCAACAAGTTTGACTCAACAAAAAAGTTTTGCTATGCTTAACAAATTGGGAAAGCTTCTTTGTACGCTGTAAGCTCAATTGGAGGCCAATTTGGGTGCATTCTGAAAGTCCATGGATTTGAGTGACCAAATGGAATTCATTTTACTTCTAGCTGCTCGGGTACAACAATATCAACAAATGCAACAAGGTTGAAAAAACAAACCCATTTTGTTGTGCTGAACAAAGAACGAGAAATAGTTTGTACGTTGTAGGCTCAGTTGGAGGTCAATTTGAGTGCAATCCAAGAATACATGGATTTGAGTAACCGAATGGAATTCGTTTGACTTCTAACCTCTTTGGTATTTTAATATCGACAAATGCAACTAGTTTGACTCAACAACCAAGTTATGTTTTGCTTAACAAAGAAGGAGAACTCGTTTGTATGTTTTGGCGAATTTGGAGGCCAATTTGAGTGCAATCCGAGAATACAAGGATTTGAGTGATCAAATAAAATTTGTTTGAGTTCTAAGCCCTTGGATATGTTTATAATGACAAATGAAACAAGTTTGAACCAACAAACACATTTTGTTGCGCTTAACAAAGATGGAAATCTCGTTTGTACATTGTAGGCATAATTTGGGTGCAATCCGAGAATACAAATATTTGATTGACCAAATGGACTTCATTTGACTGCTAGCCGCTTGGGTACATTAATAAGATCATACACAACATGTTTTAGTGAACAAAAAAGTTTCATTGCGCTTAAGAAAGTTAATAATGAAAAATGCAACACATTTGACACAACAAACGAGTTTTGTTGTTCTTGACAGACAAGGAAAGAACGTTTGAACTTTGTAAGCTCACATGGAGGCCAATTTGGCTGCAATCAAAGATACCAAGGATTTGCGTGACAACATGGAAATTGTTTGACTTCAAACCACTTCGGTATGCTAATATCGAAAAATGAAAATAGGTTTGACTCAACAAACATGTTTTGTTGTGCTGAACATAAAAAGAAAACTCGTTTTTACGTTGTATACTCAACGGGAGGCCAATTTGGGTGAAATCCGAGAATACAAAGATTTGAGTTACCAAATTGAATTCCTTCATCTTCTAACAACTTGGGTACATTAATATCAACAAATGCAACAATTTTGACTCAACAAACAAATTTTTTTGTGCTTAACAAAAAAGGAAAACTCGTTTGTATGTTGTAAGATGATTTGGAGGCCAGTTTGGGTGCAATCTAAGAATCTTGGATTTGAGTGACCAAATACAGCTTGTTTGACTTCTAAGCACTTCGTATGTTTATAATGACAAGCAAAACAAGTTTGACTCAACAACAACGTTTGTACGTTGTATACTCAATTGGAGGCCAATTTGGGTGCAATCCGAGAATACAAGGAATTGAGTGACCAAATGGACTTCGCTTGACTTCTAACTACTTGTGTAAATTAATAAGATCAAACAAAACAAGTTTGACTCAACAAACAAATTTCGTTGTGCTTAAAAAATTTGGAAAACTCGTTTGTACATTGTAGCCTCAATTGAAAACCAATTTGGGTTTAATCCGAGAATACAATGATTTGAGTGATCAAATGGACTTCGTTTGATTTCTAGCCACTTGAGACTGTTAATAATGACAAATGCAACAAGTTTGACTCAACAACAACGTTTTGTTGTGCTGAACAAAAAAGGAAACTCGTTTGTACGTTGTATTTTCAATTGTAGGCCAATTTGGGTGCAACCGAGAATACACGGATTTGAGTAACCAAATGGAATTCATTTGACTTCTCTAACAGCTTGGGTACATTAATATCGACAAATGCAACAATTTTGAATCAGTAAACAAGTTTTGTTGTGCTTAACAAAAAAGAAAATCTCGTTTGTATGTTATAGGCTAATTGGGAGGCCAATTTGGATGCAATCTAATGATACAAGGATTTGAGTGATCAAATAAAATTTGTTTTACTTCAATGTCATTGGATTCTCAATTGGAAGCCAATTTGGGTGTAATTCGAGAATACAATGATTTTAGTGACCAAATGGACTTCGTCTGACTTCTTAATGCTCGTGTACATTAATGAGATTAACCGCAACAAGTTAGAATCGACAAACAAGTTTTGCTGTGCTTAACAGAGTAAGAAAACTCGTTTATACATTGTAGCCTCAATTGAAAATCAATTTGGATGTAATCTGAGAATACAAGGATTTGTGTGATCAAATGGACTTCGTTTGATTTCTAACCACTTGAGAGTGTTAATAATTACAAATGCAACAAGTTTGATTCAACAAACAAGTTTTGTTGTGCTTAAAAAAGAAGGAAAGCTAGTCAGAATGCTGTAAGCTCAACTGGAGGGCAATTTGGGCCAATTTTGACTCAACAAAAAAAGTTTCGTTGTGCTTAAGAAAAAAGGAAAACTCATTTGTACATTGTAAGCTCAATTGGAGGCTAATTTGGGTGTAATCCGATAATACAAGGATTGGAATGACCCAATTGATTTCGTTTGAATTCTAACCGCTTCGGTACTTTAATAACGATGTACGTTACAGGCTCAATTGGTGGTTAATTTTAGGACAATTCGAGAATACAAGGATTTGAGTGACCAAATGGACTTCGTTTGACTTCTAAACTCAACGGTGTGTCAATAATGACAAATGCAACAAGTTTGACTCAACAAAAAAGTTTTGCTATGCTTAACAAATTGGGAAAGCTTCTTTGTACGCTGTAAGCTCAATTGGAGGCCAATTTGGGTGCATTCTGAAAGTCCATGGATTTGAGTGACCAAATGGAATTCATTTTACTTCTAGCTGCTCGGGTACAACAATATCAACAAATGCAACAAGGTTGAAAAAACAAACCCATTTTGTTGTGCTGAACAAAGAACGAGAAATAGTTTGTACGTTGTAGGCTCAGTTGGAGGTCAATTTGAGTGCAATCCAAGAATACATGGATTTGAGTAACCGAATGGAATTCGTTTGACTTCTAACCTCTTTGGTATTTTAATATCGACAAATGCAACTAGTTTGACTCAACAACCAAGTTATGTTTTGCTTAACAAAGAAGGAGAACTCGTTTGTATGTTTTGGCGAATTTGGAGGCCAATTTGAGTGCAATCCGAGAATACAAGGATTTGAGTGATCAAATAAAATTTGTTTGAGTTCTAAGCCCTTGGATATGTTTATAATGACAAATGAAACAAGTTTGAACCAACAAACACATTTTGTTGCGCTTAACAAAGATGGAAATCTCGTTTGTACATTGTAGGCATAATTTGGGTGCAATCCGAGAATACAAATATTTGATTGACCAAATGGACTTCATTTGACTGCTAGCCGCTTGGGTACATTAATAAGATCATACACAACATGTTTTAGTGAACAAAAAAGTTTCATTGCGCTTAAGAAAGTTAATAATGAAAAATGCAACACATTTGACACAACAAACGAGTTTTGTTGTTCTTGACAGACAAGGAAAGAACGTTTGAACTTTGTAAGCTCACATGGAGGCCAATTTGGCTGCAATCAAAGATACCAAGGATTTGCGTGACAACATGGAAATTGTTTGACTTCAAACCACTTCGGTATGCTAATATCGAAAAATGAAAATAGGTTTGACTCAACAAACATGTTTTGTTGTGCTGAACATAAAAAGAAAACTCGTTTTTACGTTGTATACTCAACGGGAGGCCAATTTGGGTGAAATCCGAGAATACAAAGATTTGAGTTACCAAATTGAATTCCTTCATCTTCTAACAACTTGGGTACATTAATATCAACAAATGCAACAATTTTGACTCAACAAACAAATTTTTTTGTGCTTAACAAAAAAGGAAAACTCGTTTGTATGTTGTAAGATGATTTGGAGGCCAGTTTGGGTGCAATCTAAGAATCTTGGATTTGAGTGACCAAATACAGCTTGTTTGACTTCTAAGCACTTCGTATGTTTATAATGACAAGCAAAACAAGTTTGACTCAACAACAACGTTTGTACGTTGTATACTCAATTGGAGGCCAATTTGGGTGCAATCCGAGAATACAAGGAATTGAGTGACCAAATGGACTTCGCTTGACTTCTAACTACTTGTGTAAATTAATAAGATCAAACAAAACAAGTTTGACTCAACAAACAAATTTCGTTGTGCTTAAAAAATTTGGAAAACTCGTTTGTACATTGTAGCCTCAATTGAAAACCAATTTGGGTTTAATCCGAGAATACAATGATTTGAGTGATCAAATGGACTTCGTTTGATTTCTAGCCACTTGAGACTGTTAATAATGACAAATGCAACAAGTTTGACTCAACAACAACGTTTTGTTGTGCTGAACAAAAAAGGAAACTCGTTTGTACGTTGTATTTTCAATTGTAGGCCAATTTGGGTGCAACCGAGAATACACGGATTTGAGTAACCAAATGGAATTCATTTGACTTCTCTAACAGCTTGGGTACATTAATATCGACAAATGCAACAATTTTGAATCAGTAAACAAGTTTTGTTGTGCTTAACAAAAAAGAAAATCTCGTTTGTATGTTATAGGCTAATTGGGAGGCCAATTTGGATGCAATCTAATGATACAAGGATTTGAGTGATCAAATAAAATTTGTTTTACTTCAATGTCATTGGATTCTCAATTGGAAGCCAATTTGGGTGTAATTCGAGAATACAATGATTTTAGTGACCAAATGGACTTCGTCTGACTTCTTAATGCTCGTGTACATTAATGAGATTAACCGCAACAAGTTAGAATCGACAAACAAGTTTTGCTGTGCTTAACAGAGTAAGAAAACTCGTTTATACATTGTAGCCTCAATTGAAAATCAATTTGGATGTAATCTGAGAATACAAGGATTTGTGTGATCAAATGGACTTCGTTTGATTTCTAACCACTTGAGAGTGTTAATATTTACAAATGCAACAAGTTTGATTCAACAAACAAGTTTTGTTGTGCTTAAAAAAGAAGGAAAGCTAGTCAGAACGCTGTAAGCTCAACTGGAGGGCAATTTGGGCCAATTTTGACTCAACAAAAAAAGTTTCGTTGTGCTTAAGAAAAAAGGAAAACTCATTTGTACATTGTAAGCTCAATTGGAGGCTAATTTGGGTGTAATCCGATAATACAAGGATTGGATTGACCCAATGGATTTCGTTTGAATTCTAACCGCTTCGGTACTTTAATAAGGATGTACGTTACAGGCTCAATTGGTGGTTAATTTTAGGACAATTCGAGAATACAAGGATTTGAGTGACCAAATGGACTTCGTTTGACTTCTAAACTCAAGGGTGTGTCAATAATTACAAATGCAACAAGTTTGACTCAACAAACAAGTTTTGCTATGCTTAACAAATTGGGAAAGCTTCTTTGTACGCTGTAAGCTCAATTGGAGGCCAATTTGGGTGCATTCTGAAAGTCCAAGGATTTGAGTGACCAAATGGAATTCATTTTACTTCTAGCTGCTCGGGTACAACAATATCAACAAATGCAACAAGGTTGAAAAAACAAACCCATTTTGTTGTGCTGAACAAAGAACGAGAAATAGTTTGTACGTTGTAGGCTCAGTTGGAGGTCAATTTGAGTGCAATCCAAGAATACATGGATTTGAGTAACCGAATGGAATTCGGTTTGACTTCTAACCTCTTTGGTATTTTAATATCGACAAATGCAACTAGTTTGACTCAACAACCAAGTTATGTTTTGCTTAACAAAGAAGGAGAACTCGTTTGTATGTTTTGGCGAATTTGGAGGCCAATTTGAGTGCAATCCGAGAATACAAGGATTTGAGTGATCAAATAAAATTTGTTTGACTTCTAAGCCCTTGGATATGTTTATAATGACAAATGAAACAAGTTTGAACCAACAAACACATTTTGTTGCGCTTAACAAAGATGGAAATCTAGTTTGTACATTGTAGGCATAATTTGGGTGCAATCCGAGAATACAAATATTTGATTGACCAAATGGACTTCATTTGACTGCTAGCCGCTTGGGTACATTAATAAGATCATACACAACATGTTTTAGTGAACAAAAAAGTTTCATTGCGCTTAAGAAAGTTAATAATGAAAAATGCAACACATTTGACACAACAAACGAGTTTTGTTGTTCTTGACAAACAAGGAAATAACGTTTGAACTTTGTAAGCTCACATGGAGGCCAATTTGGCTGCAATCAAAGATACCAAGGATTTGCGTGACAACATGGAAATTGTTTGACTTCAAACCACTTCGGTATGCTAATATCGAAAAATGAAAATAGGTTTGACTCAACAAACATGTTTTGTTGTGCTGAACATAAAAAGAAAACTCGTTTTTACGTTGTATACTCAACGGGAGGCCAATTTGGGTGAAATCCGAGAATACAAAGATTTGAGTTACCAAATTGAATTCCTTCATCTTCTAACAACTTGGGTACATTAATATCAACAAATGCAACAATTTTGACTCAACAAACAAATTTTTTTGTGCTTAACAAAAAAGGAAAACTCGTTTGTATGTTGTAAGATGATTTGGAGGCCAGTTTGGGTGCAATCTAAGAATCTTGGATTTGAGTGACCAAATACAGCTTGTTTGACTTCTAAGCACTTCGTATGTTTATAATGACAAGCAAAACAAGTTTGACTCAACAACAACGTTTGTACGTTGTATACTCAATTGGAGGCCAATTTGGGTGCAATCCGAGAATACAAGGAATTGAGTGACCAAATGGACTTCGCTTGACTTCTAACTACTTGTGTAAATTAATAAGATCAAACAAAACAAGTTTGACTCAACAAACAAATTTCGTTGTGCTTAAAAAATTTGGAAAACTCGTTTGTACATTGTAGCCTCAATTGAAAACCAATTTGGGTTTAATCCGAGAATACAATGATTTGAGTGATCAAATGGACTTCGTTTGATTTCTAGCCACTTGAGACTGTTAATAATGACAAATGCAACAAGTTTGACTCAACAACAACGTTTTGTTGTGCTGAACAAAAAAGGAAACTCGTTTGTACGTTGTATTTTCAATTGTAGGCCAATTTGGGTGCAACCGAGAATACACGGATTTGAGTAACCAAATGGAATTCATTTGACTTCTCTAACAGCTTGGGTACATTAATATCGACAAATGCAACAATTTTGAATCAGTAAACAAGTTTTGTTGTGCTTAACAAAAAAGAAAATCTCGTTTGTATGTTATAGGCTAATTGGGAGGCCAATTTGGATGCAATCTAATGATACAAGGATTTGAGTGATCAAATAAAATTTGTTTTACTTCAATGTCATTGGATTCTCAATTGGAAGCCAATTTGGGTGTAATTCGAGAATACAATGATTTTAGTGACCAAATGGACTTCGTCTGACTTCTTAATGCTCGTGTACATTAATGAGATTAACCGCAACAAGTTAGAATCGACAAACAAGTTTTGCTGTGCTTAACAGAGTAAGAAAACTCGTTTATACATTGTAGCCTCAATTGAAAATCAATTTGGATGTAATCTGAGAATACAAGGATTTGTGTGATCAAATGGACTTCGTTTGATTTCTAACCACTTGAGAGTGTTAATATTTACAAATGCAACAAGTTTGATTCAACAAACAAGTTTTGTTGTGCTTAAAAAAGAAGGAAAGCTAGTCAGAACGCTGTAAGCTCAACTGGAGGGCAATTTGGGCCAATTTTGACTCAACAAAAAAAGTTTCGTTGTGCTTAAGAAAAAAGGAAAACTCATTTGTACATTGTAAGCTCAATTGGAGGCTAATTTGGGTGTAATCCGATAATACAAGGATTGGATTGACCCAATGGATTTCGTTTGAATTCTAACCGCTTCGGTACTTTAATAAGGATGTACGTTACAGGCTCAATTGGTGGTTAATTTTAGGACAATTCGAGAATACAAGGATTTGAGTGACCAAATGGACTTCGTTTGACTTCTAAACTCAAGGGTGTGTCAATAATTACAAATGCAACAAGTTTGACTCAACAAACAAGTTTTGCTATGCTTAACAAATTGGGAAAGCTTCTTTGTACGCTGTAAGCTCAATTGGAGGCCAATTTGGGTGCATTCTGAAAGTCCAAGGATTTGAGTGACCAAATGGAATTCATTTTACTTCTAGCTGCTCGGGTACAACAATATCAACAAATGCAACAAGGTTGAAAAAACAAACCCATTTTGTTGTGCTGAACAAAGAACGAGAAATAGTTTGTACGTTGTAGGCTCAGTTGGAGGTCAATTTGAGTGCAATCCAAGAATACATGGATTTGAGTAACCGAATGGAATTCGGTTTGACTTCTAACCTCTTTGGTATTTTAATATCGACAAATGCAACTAGTTTGACTCAACAACCAAGTTATGTTTTGCTTAACAAAGAAGGAGAACTCGTTTGTATGTTTTGGCGAATTTGGAGGCCAATTTGAGTGCAATCCGAGAATACAAGGATTTGAGTGATCAAATAAAATTTGTTTGACTTCTAAGCCCTTGGATATGTTTATAATGACAAATGAAACAAGTTTGAACCAACAAACACATTTTGTTGCGCTTAACAAAGATGGAAATCTAGTTTGTACATTGTAGGCATAATTTGGGTGCAATCCGAGAATACAAATATTTGATTGACCAAATGGACTTCATTTGACTGCTAGCCGCTTGGGTACATTAATAAGATCATACACAACATGTTTTAGTGAACAAAAAAGTTTCATTGCGCTTAAGAAAGTTAATAATGAAAAATGCAACACATTTGACACAACAAACGAGTTTTGTTGTTCTTGACAAACAAGGAAATAACGTTTGAACTTTGTAAGCTCACATGGAGGCCAATTTGGCTGCAATCAAAGATACCAAGGATTTGCGTGACAACATGGAAATTGTTTGACTTCAAACCACTTCGGTATGCTAATATCGAAAAATGAAAATAGGTTTGACTCAACAAACATGTTTTGTTGTGCTGAACATAAAAAGAAAACTCGTTTTTACGTTGTATACTCAACGGGAGGCCAATTTGGGTGAAATCCGAGAATACAAAGATTTGAGTTACCAAATTGAATTCCTTCATCTTCTAACAACTTGGGTACATTAATATCAACAAATGCAACAATTTTGACTCAACAAACAAATTTTTTTGTGCTTAACAAAAAAGGAAAACTCGTTTGTATGTTGTAAGATGATTTGGAGGCCAGTTTGGGTGCAATCTAAGAATCTTGGATTTGAGTGACCAAATACAGCTTGTTTGACTTCTAAGCACTTCGTATGTTTATAATGACAAGCAAAACAAGTTTGACTCAACAACAACGTTTGTACGTTGTATACTCAATTGGAGGCCAATTTGGGTGCAATCCGAGAATACAAGGAATTGAGTGACCAAATGGACTTCGCTTGACTTCTAACTACTTGTGTAAATTAATAAGATCAAACAAAACAAGTTTGACTCAACAAACAAATTTCGTTGTGCTTAAAAAATTTGGAAAACTCGTTTGTACATTGTAGCCTCAATTGAAAACCAATTTGGGTTTAATCCGAGAATACAATGATTTGAGTGATCAAATGGACTTCGTTTGATTTCTAGCCACTTGAGACTGTTAATAATGACAAATGCAACAAGTTTGACTCAACAACAACGTTTTGTTGTGCTGAACAAAAAAGGAAACTCGTTTGTACGTTGTATTTTCAATTGTAGGCCAATTTGGGTGCAACCGAGAATACACGGATTTGAGTAACCAAATGGAATTCATTTGACTTCTCTAACAGCTTGGGTACATTAATATCGACAAATGCAACAATTTTGAATCAGTAAACAAGTTTTGTTGTGCTTAACAAAAAAGAAAATCTCGTTTGTATGTTATAGGCTAATTGGGAGGCCAATTTGGATGCAATCTAATGATACAAGGATTTGAGTGATCAAATAAAATTTGTTTTACTTCAATGTCATTGGATTCTCAATTGGAAGCCAATTTGGGTGTAATTCGAGAATACAATGATTTTAGTGACCAAATGGACTTCGTCTGACTTCTTAATGCTCGTGTACATTAATGAGATTAACCGCAACAAGTTAGAATCGACAAACAAGTTTTGCTGTGCTTAACAGAGTAAGAAAACTCGTTTATACATTGTAGCCTCAATTGAAAATCAATTTGGATGTAATCTGAGAATACAAGGATTTGTGTGATCAAATGGACTTCGTTTGATTTCTAACCACTTGAGAGTGTTAATATTTACAAATGCAACAAGTTTGATTCAACAAACAAGTTTTGTTGTGCTTAAAAAAGAAGGAAAGCTAGTCAGAACGCTGTAAGCTCAACTGGAGGGCAATTTGGGCCAATTTTGACTCAACAAAAAAAGTTTCGTTGTGCTTAAGAAAAAAGGAAAACTCATTTGTACATTGTAAGCTCAATTGGAGGCTAATTTGGGTGTAATCCGATAATACAAGGATTGGATTGACCCAATGGATTTCGTTTGAATTCTAACCGCTTCGGTACTTTAATAAGGATGTACGTTACAGGCTCAATTGGTGGTTAATTTTAGGACAATTCGAGAATACAAGGATTTGAGTGACCAAATGGACTTCGTTTGACTTCTAAACTCAAGGGTGTGTCAATAATTACAAATGCAACAAGTTTGACTCAACAAACAAGTTTTGCTATGCTTAACAAATTGGGAAAGCTTCTTTGTACGCTGTAAGCTCAATTGGAGGCCAATTTGGGTGCATTCTGAAAGTCCAAGGATTTGAGTGACCAAATGGAATTCATTTTACTTCTAGCTGCTCGGGTACAACAATATCAACAAATGCAACAAGGTTGAAAAAACAAACCCATTTTGTTGTGCTGAACAAAGAACGAGAAATAGTTTGTACGTTGTAGGCTCAGTTGGAGGTCAATTTGAGTGCAATCCAAGAATACATGGATTTGAGTAACCGAATGGAATTCGGTTTGACTTCTAACCTCTTTGGTATTTTAATATCGACAAATGCAACTAGTTTGACTCAACAACCAAGTTATGTTTTGCTTAACAAAGAAGGAGAACTCGTTTGTATGTTTTGGCGAATTTGGAGGCCAATTTGAGTGCAATCCGAGAATACAAGGATTTGAGTGATCAAATAAAATTTGTTTGACTTCTAAGCCCTTGGATATGTTTATAATGACAAATGAAACAAGTTTGAACCAACAAACACATTTTGGTGCCCTTAACAAAGATGGAAATCTAGTTTGTACATTGTAGGCATAATTTGGGTGCAATCCGAGAATACAAATATTTGATTGACCAAATGGACTTCATTTGACTGCTAGCCGCTTGGGTACATTAATAAGATCATACACAACATGTTTTAGTGAACAAAAAAGTTTCATTGCGCTTAAGAAAGTTAATAATGAAAAATGCAACACATTTGACACAACAAACGAGTTTTGTTGTTCTTGACAAACAAGGAAATAACGTTTGAACTTTGTAAGCTCACATGGAGGCCAATTTGGCTGCAATCAAAGATACCAAGGATTTGCGTGACAACATGGAAATTGTTTGACTTCAAACCACTTCGGTATGCTAATATCGAAAAATGAAAATAGGTTTGACTCAACAAACATGTTTTGTTGTGCTGAACATAAAAAGAAAACTCGTTTTTACGTTGTATACTCAACGGGAGGCCAATTTGGGTGAAATCCGAGAATACAAAGATTTGAGTTACCAAATTGAATTCCTTCATCTTCTAACAACTTGGGTACATTAATATCAACAAATGCAACAATTTTGACTCAACAAACAAATTTTTTTGTGCTTAACAAAAAAGGAAAACTCGTTTGTATGTTGTAAGATGATTTGGAGGCCAGTTTGGGTGCAATCTAAGAATCTTGGATTTGAGTGACCAAATACAGCTTGTTTGACTTCTAAGCACTTCGTATGTTTATAATGACAAGCAAAACAAGTTTGACTCAACAACAACGTTTGTACGTTGTATACTCAATTGGAGGCCAATTTGGGTGCAATCCGAGAATACAAGGAATTGAGTGACCAAATGGACTTCGCTTGACTTCTAACTACTTGTGTAAATTAATAAGATCAAACAAAACAAGTTTGACTCAACAAACAAATTTCGTTGTGCTTAAAAAATTTGGAAAACTCGTTTGTACATTGTAGCCTCAATTGAAAACCAATTTGGGTTTAATCCGAGAATACAATGATTTGAGTGATCAAATGGACTTCGTTTGATTTCTAGCCACTTGAGACTGTTAATAATGACAAATGCAACAAGTTTGACTCAACAACAACGTTTTGTTGTGCTGAACAAAAAAGGAAACTCGTTTGTACGTTGTATTTTCAATTGTAGGCCAATTTGGGTGCAACCGAGAATACACGGATTTGAGTAACCAAATGGAATTCATTTGACTTCTCTAACAGCTTGGGTACATTAATATCGACAAATGCAACAATTTTGAATCAGTAAACAAGTTTTGTTGTGCTTAACAAAAAAGAAAATCTCGTTTGTATGTTATAGGCTAATTGGGAGGCCAATTTGGATGCAATCTAATGATACAAGGATTTGAGTGATCAAATAAAATTTGTTTTACTTCAATGTCATTGGATTCTCAATTGGAAGCCAATTTGGGTGTAATTCGAGAATACAATGATTTTAGTGACCAAATGGACTTCGTCTGACTTCTTAATGCTCGTGTACATTAATGAGATTAACCGCAACAAGTTAGAATCGACAAACAAGTTTTGCTGTGCTTAACAGAGTAAGAAAACTCGTTTATACATTGTAGCCTCAATTGAAAATCAATTTGGATGTAATCTGAGAATACAAGGATTTGTGTGATCAAATGGACTTCGTTTGATTTCTAACCACTTGAGAGTGTTAATATTTACAAATGCAACAAGTTTGATTCAACAAACAAGTTTTGTTGTGCTTAAAAAAGAAGGAAAGCTAGTCAGAACGCTGTAAGCTCAACTGGAGGGCAATTTGGGCCAATTTTGACTCAACAAAAAAAGTTTCGTTGTGCTTAAGAAAAAAGGAAAACTCATTTGTACATTGTAAGCTCAATTGGAGGCTAATTTGGGTGTAATCCGATAATACAAGGATTGGATTGACCCAATGGATTTCGTTTGAATTCTAACCGCTTCGGTACTTTAATAAGGATGTACGTTACAGGCTCAATTGGTGGTTAATTTTAGGACAATTCGAGAATACAAGGATTTGAGTGACCAAATGGACTTCGTTTGACTTCTAAACTCAAGGGTGTGTCAATAATTACAAATGCAACAAGTTTGACTCAACAAACAAGTTTTGCTATGCTTAACAAATTGGGAAAGCTTCTTTGTACGCTGTAAGCTCAATTGGAGGCCAATTTGGGTGCATTCTGAAAGTCCAAGGATTTGAGTGACCAAATGGAATTCATTTTACTTCTAGCTGCTCGGGTACAACAATATCAACAAATGCAACAAGGTTGAAAAAACAAACCCATTTTGTTGTGCTGAACAAAGAACGAGAAATAGTTTGTACGTTGTAGGCTCAGTTGGAGGTCAATTTGAGTGCAATCCAAGAATACATGGATTTGAGTAACCGAATGGAATTCGGTTTGACTTCTAACCTCTTTGGTATTTTAATATCGACAAATGCAACTAGTTTGACTCAACAACCAAGTTATGTTTTGCTTAACAAAGAAGGAGAACTCGTTTGTATGTTTTGGCGAATTTGGAGGCCAATTTGAGTGCAATCCGAGAATACAAGGATTTGAGTGATCAAATAAAATTTGTTTGACTTCTAAGCCCTTGGATATGTTTATAATGACAAATGAAACAAGTTTGAACCAACAAACACATTTTGGTGCCCTTAACAAAGATGGAAATCTAGTTTGTACATTGTAGGCATAATTTGGGTGCAATCCGAGAATACAAATATTTGATTGACCAAATGGACTTCATTTGACTGCTAGCCGCTTGGGTACATTAATAAGATCATACACAACATGTTTTAGTGAACAAAAAAGTTTCATTGCGCTTAAGAAAGTTAATAATGAAAAATGCAACACATTTGACACAACAAACGAGTTTTGTTGTTCTTGACAAACAAGGAAATAACGTTTGAACTTTGTAAGCTCACATGGAGGCCAATTTGGCTGCAATCAAAGATACCAAGGATTTGCGTGACAACATGGAAATTGTTTGACTTCAAACCACTTCGGTATGCTAATATCAAAAAATGAAAATAGGTTTGACTCAACAAACATGTTTTGTTGTGCTGAACATAAAAAGAAAACTCGTTTTTACGTTGTATACTCAACGGGAGGCCAATTTGGGTGAAATCCGAGAATACAAAGATTTGAGTTACCAAATTGAATTCCTTCATCTTCTAACAACTTCGGTACATTAATATCAACAAATGCAACAATTTTGACTCAACAAACAAATTTTTTTGTGCTTAACAAAAAAGGAAAACTCGTTTGTATGTTGTAAGATGATTTGGAGGCCAGTTTGGGTGCAATCTAAGAATCTTGGATTTGAGTGACCAAATACAGCTTGTTTGACTTCTAAGCACTTCGTATGTTTATAATGACAAGCAAAACAAGTTTGACTCAACAACAACGTTTGTACGTTGTATACTCAATTGGAGGCCAATTTGGGTGCAATCCGAGAATACAAGGAATTGAGTGACCAAATGGACTTCGCTTGACTTCTAACTACTTGTGTAAATTAATAAGATCAAACAAAACAAGTTTGACTCAACAAACAAATTTCGTTGTGCTTAAAAAGTTTGGAAAACTCGTTTGTACATTGTAGCCTCAATTGAAAACCAATTTGGGTTTAATCCGAGAATACAATGATTTGAGTGATCAAATGGACTTCGTTTGATTTCTAGCCACTTGAGACTGTTAATAATGACAAATGCAACAAGTTTGACTCAACAACAACGTTTTGTTGTGCTGAACAAAAAAGGAAACTCGTTTGTACGTTGTATTTTCAATTGTAGGCCAATTTGGGTGCAACCGAGAATACACGGATTTGAGTAACCAAATGGAATTCATTTGACTTCTCTAACAGCTTGGGTACATTAATATCGACAAATGCAACAATTTTGAATCAGTAAACAAGTTTTGTTGTGCTTAACAAAAAAGAAAATCTCGTTTGTATGTTATAGGCTAATTGGGAGGCCAATTTGGATGCAATCTAATGATACAAGGATTTGAGTGATCAAATAAAATTTGTTTTACTTCAATGTCATTGGATTCTCAATTGGAAGCCAATTTGGGTGTAATTCGAGAATACAATGATTTTAGTGACCAAATGGACTTCGTCTGACTTCTTAATGCTCGTGTACATTAATGAGATTAACCGCAACAAGTTAGAATCGACAAACAAGTTTTGCTGTGCTTAACAGAGTAAGAAAACTCGTTTATACATTGTAGCCTCAATTGAAAATCAATTTGGATGTAATCTGAGAATACAAGGATTTGTGTGATCAAATGGACTTCGTTTGATTTCTAACCACTTGAGAGTGTTAATATTTACAAATGCAACAAGTTTGATTCAACAAACAAGTTTTGTTGTGCTTAAAAAAGAAGGAAAGCTAGTCAGAACGCTGTAAGCTCAACTGGAGGGCAATTTGGGCCAATTTTGACTCAACAAAAAAAGTTTCGTTGTGCTTAAGAAAAAAGGAAAACTCATTTGTACATTGTAAGCTCAATTGGAGGCTAATTTGGGTGTAATCCGATAATACAAGGATTGGATTGACCCAATGGATTTCGTTTGAATTCTAACCGCTTCGGTACTTTAATAAGGATGTACGTTACAGGCTCAATTGGTGGTTAATTTTAGGACAATTCGAGAATACAAGGATTTGAGTGACCAAATGGACTTCGTTTGACTTCTAAACTCAAGGGTGTGTCAATAATTACAAATGCAACAAGTTTGACTCAACAAACAAGTTTTGCTATGCTTAACAAATTGGGAAAGCTTCTTTGTACGCTGTAAGCTCAATTGGAGGCCAATTTGGGTGCATTCTGAAAGTCCAAGGATTTGAGTGACCAAATGGAATTCATTTTACTTCTAGCTGCTCGGGTACAACAATATCAACAAATGCAACAAGGTTGAAAAAACAAACCCATTTTGTTGTGCTGAACAAAGAACGAGAAATAGTTTGTACGTTGTAGGCTCAGTTGGAGGTCAATTTGAGTGCAATCCAAGAATACATGGATTTGAGTAACCGAATGGAATTCGGTTTGACTTCTAACCTCTTTGGTATTTTAATATCGACAAATGCAACTAGTTTGACTCAACAACCAAGTTATGTTTTGCTTAACAAAGAAGGAGAACTCGTTTGTATGTTTTGGCGAATTTGGAGGCCAATTTGAGTGCAATCCGAGAATACAAGGATTTGAGTGATCAAATAAAATTTGTTTGACTTCTAAGCCCTTGGATATGTTTATAATGACAAATGAAACAAGTTTGAACCAACAAACACATTTTGGTGCCCTTAACAAAGATGGAAATCTAGTTTGTACATTGTAGGCATAATTTGGGTGCAATCCGAGAATACAAATATTTGATTGACCAAATGGACTTCATTTGACTGCTAGCCGCTTGGGTACATTAATAAGATCATACACAACATGTTTTAGTGAACAAAAAAGTTTCATTGCGCTTAAGAAAGTTAATAATGAAAAATGCAACACATTTGACACAACAAACGAGTTTTGTTGTTCTTGACAAACAAGGAAATAACGTTTGAACTTTGTAAGCTCACATGGAGGCCAATTTGGCTGCAATCAAAGATACCAAGGATTTGCGTGACAACATGGAAATTGTTTGACTTCAAACCACTTCGGTATGCTAATATCGAAAAATGAAAATAGGTTTGACTCAACAAACATGTTTTGTTGTGCTGAACATAAAAAGAAAACTCGTTTTTACGTTGTATACTCAACGGGAGGCCAATTTGGGTGAAATCCGAGAATACAAAGATTTGAGTTACCAAATTGAATTCCTTCATCTTCTAACAACTTGGGTACATTAATATCAACAAATGCAACAATTTTGACTCAACAAACAAATTTTTTTGTGCTTAACAAAAAAGGAAAACTCGTTTGTATGTTGTAAGATGATTTGGAGGCCAGTTTGGGTGCAATCTAAGAATCTTGGATTTGAGTGACCAAATACAGCTTGTTTGACTTCTAAGCACTTCGTATGTTTATAATGACAAGCAAAACAAGTTTGACTCAACAACAACGTTTGTACGTTGTATACTCAATTGGAGGCCAATTTGGGTGCAATCCGAGAATACAAGGAATTGAGTGACCAAATGGACTTCGCTTGACTTCTAACTACTTGTGTAAATTAATAAGATCAAACAAAACAAGTTTGACTCAACAAACAAATTTCGTTGTGCTTAAAAAGTTTGGAAAACTCGTTTGTACATTGTAGCCTCAATTGAAAACCAATTTGGGTTTAATCCGAGAATACAATGATTTGAGTGATCAAATGGACTTCGTTTGATTTCTAGCCACTTGAGACTGTTAATAATGACAAATGCAACAAGTTTGACTCAACAACAACGTTTTGTTGTGCTGAACAAAAAAGGAAACTCGTTTGTACGTTGTATTTTCAATTGTAGGCCAATTTGGGTGCAACCGAGAATACACGGATTTGAGTAACCAAATGGAATTCATTTGACTTCTCTAACAGCTTGGGTACATTAATATCGACAAATGCAACAATTTTGAATCAGTAAACAAGTTTTGTTGTGCTTAACAAAAAAGAAAATCTCGTTTGTATGTTATAGGCTAATTGGGAGGCCAATTTGGATGCAATCTAATGATACAAGGATTTGAGTGATCAAATAAAATTTGTTTTACTTCAATGTCATTGGATTCTCAATTGGAAGCCAATTTGGGTGTAATTCGAGAATACAATGATTTTAGTGACCAAATGGACTTCGTCTGACTTCTTAATGCTCGTGTACATTAATGAGATTAACCGCAACAAGTTAGAATCGACAAACAAGTTTTGCTGTGCTTAACAGAGTAAGAAAACTCGTTTATACATTGTAGCCTCAATTGAAAATCAATTTGGATGTAATCTGAGAATACAAGGATTTGTGTGATCAAATGGACTTCGTTTGATTTCTAACCACTTGAGAGTGTTAATATTTACAAATGCAACAAGTTTGATTCAACAAACAAGTTTTGTTGTGCTTAAAAAAGAAGGAAAGCTAGTCAGAACGCTGTAAGCTCAACTGGAGGGCAATTTGGGCCAATTTTGACTCAACAAAAAAAGTTTCGTTGTGCTTAAGAAAAAAGGAAAACTCATTTGTACATTGTAAGCTCAATTGGAGGCTAATTTGGGTGTAATCCGATAATACAAGGATTGGATTGACCCAATGGATTTCGTTTGAATTCTAACCGCTTCGGTACTTTAATAAGGATGTACGTTACAGGCTCAATTGGTGGTTAATTTTAGGACAATTCGAGAATACAAGGATTTGAGTGACCAAATGGACTTCGTTTGACTTCTAAACTCAAGGGTGTGTCAATAATTACAAATGCAACAAGTTTGACTCAACAAACAAGTTTTGCTATGCTTAACAAATTGGGAAAGCTTCTTTGTACGCTGTAAGCTCAATTGGAGGCCAATTTGGGTGCATTCTGAAAGTCCAAGGATTTGAGTGACCAAATGGAATTCATTTTACTTCTAGCTGCTCGGGTACAACAATATCAACAAATGCAACAAGGTTGAAAAAACAAACCCATTTTGTTGTGCTGAACAAAGAACGAGAAATAGTTTGTACGTTGTAGGCTCAGTTGGAGGTCAATTTGAGTGCAATCCAAGAATACATGGATTTGAGTAACCGAATGGAATTCGGTTTGACTTCTAACCTCTTTGGTATTTTAATATCGACAAATGCAACTAGTTTGACTCAACAACCAAGTTATGTTTTGCTTAACAAAGAAGGAGAACTCGTTTGTATGTTTTGGCGAATTTGGAGGCCAATTTGAGTGCAATCCGAGAATACAAGGATTTGAGTGATCAAATAAAATTTGTTTGACTTCTAAGCCCTTGGATATGTTTATAATGACAAATGAAACAAGTTTGAACCAACAAACACATTTTGGTGCCCTTAACAAAGATGGAAATCTAGTTTGTACATTGTAGGCATAATTTGGGTGCAATCCGAGAATACAAATATTTGATTGACCAAATGGACTTCATTTGACTGCTAGCCGCTTGGGTACATTAATAAGATCATACACAACATGTTTTAGTGAACAAAAAAGTTTCATTGCGCTTAAGAAAGTTAATAATGAAAAATGCAACACATTTGACACAACAAACGAGTTTTGTTGTTCTTGACAAACAAGGAAATAACGTTTGAACTTTGTAAGCTCACATGGAGGCCAATTTGGCTGCAATCAAAGATACCAAGGATTTGCGTGACAACATGGAAATTGTTTGACTTCAAACCACTTCGGTATGCTAATATCGAAAAATGAAAATAGGTTTGACTCAACAAACATGTTTTGTTGTGCTGAACATAAAAAGAAAACTCGTTTTTACGTTGTATACTCAACGGGAGGCCAATTTGGGTGAAATCCGAGAATACAAAGATTTGAGTTACCAAATTGAATTCCTTCATCTTCTAACAACTTGGGTACATTAATATCAACAAATGCAACAATTTTGACTCAACAAACAAATTTTTTTGTGCTTAACAAAAAAGGAAAACTCGTTTGTATGTTGTAAGATGATTTGGAGGCCAGTTTGGGTGCAATCTAAGAATCTTGGATTTGAGTGACCAAATACAGCTTGTTTGACTTCTAAGCACTTCGTATGTTTATAATGACAAGCAAAACAAGTTTGACTCAACAACAACGTTTGTACGTTGTATACTCAATTGGAGGCCAATTTGGGTGCAATCCGAGAATACAAGGAATTGAGTGACCAAATGGACTTCGCTTGACTTCTAACTACTTGTGTAAATTAATAAGATCAAACAAAACAAGTTTGACTCAACAAACAAATTTCGTTGTGCTTAAAAAATTTGGAAAACTCGTTTGTACATTGTAGCCTCAATTGAAAACCAATTTGGGTTTAATCCGAGAATACAATGATTTGAGTGATCAAATGGACTTCGTTTGATTTCTAGCCACTTGAGACTGTTAATAATGACAAATGCAACAAGTTTGACTCAACAACAACGTTTTGTTGTGCTGAACAAAAAAGGAAACTCGTTTGTACGTTGTATTTTCAATTGTAGGCCAATTTGGGTGCAACCGAGAATACACGGATTTGAGTAACCAAATGGAATTCATTTGACTTCTCTAACAGCTTGGGTACATTAATATCGACAAATGCAACAATTTTGAATCAGTAAACAAGTTTTGTTGTGCTTAACAAAAAAGAAAATCTCGTTTGTATGTTATAGGCTAATTGGGAGGCCAATTTGGATGCAATCTAATGATACAAGGATTTGAGTGATCAAATAAAATTTGTTTTACTTCAATGTCATTGGATTCTCAATTGGAAGCCAATTTGGGTGTAATTCGAGAATACAATGATTTTAGTGACCAAATGGACTTCGTCTGACTTCTTAATGCTCGTGTACATTAATGAGATTAACCGCAACAAGTTAGAATCGACAAACAAGTTTTGCTGTGCTTAACAGAGTAAGAAAACTCGTTTATACATTGTAGCCTCAATTGAAAATCAATTTGGATGTAATCTGAGAATACAAGGATTTGTGTGATCAAATGGACTTCGTTTGATTTCTAACCACTTGAGAGTGTTAATATTTACAAATGCAACAAGTTTGATTCAACAAACAAGTTTTGTTGTGCTTAAAAAAGAAGGAAAGCTAGTCAGAACGCTGTAAGCTCAACTGGAGGGCAATTTGGGCCAATTTTGACTCAACAAAAAAAGTTTCGTTGTGCTTAAGAAAAAAGGAAAACTCATTTGTACATTGTAAGCTCAATTGGAGGCTAATTTGGGTGTAATCCGATAATACAAGGATTGGATTGACCCAATGGATTTCGTTTGAATTCTAACCGCTTCGGTACTTTAATAAGGATGTACGTTACAGGCTCAATTGGTGGTTAATTTTAGGACAATTCGAGAATACAAGGATTTGAGTGACCAAATGGACTTCGTTTGACTTCTAAACTCAAGGGTGTGTCAATAATTACAAATGCAACAAGTTTGACTCAACAAACAAGTTTTGCTATGCTTAACAAATTGGGAAAGCTTCTTTGTACGCTGTAAGCTCAATTGGAGGCCAATTTGGGTGCATTCTGAAAGTCCAAGGATTTGAGTGACCAAATGGAATTCATTTTACTTCTAGCTGCTCGGGTACAACAATATCAACAAATGCAACAAGGTTGAAAAAACAAACCCATTTTGTTGTGCTGAACAAAGAACGAGAAATAGTTTGTACGTTGTAGGCTCAGTTGGAGGTCAATTTGAGTGCAATCCAAGAATACATGGATTTGAGTAACCGAATGGAATTCGGTTTGACTTCTAACCTCTTTGGTATTTTAATATCGACAAATGCAACTAGTTTGACTCAACAACCAAGTTATGTTTTGCTTAACAAAGAAGGAGAACTCGTTTGTATGTTTTGGCGAATTTGGAGGCCAATTTGAGTGCAATCCGAGAATACAAGGATTTGAGTGATCAAATAAAATTTGTTTGACTTCTAAGCCCTTGGATATGTTTATAATGACAAATGAAACAAGTTTGAACCAACAAACACATTTTGGTGCCCTTAACAAAGATGGAAATCTAGTTTGTACATTGTAGGCATAATTTGGGTGCAATCCGAGAATACAAATATTTGATTGACCAAATGGACTTCATTTGACTGCTAGCCGCTTGGGTACATTAATAAGATCATACACAACATGTTTTAGTGAACAAAAAAGTTTCATTGCGCTTAAGAAAGTTAATAATGAAAAATGCAACACATTTGACACAACAAACGAGTTTTGTTGTTCTTGACAAACAAGGAAATAACGTTTGAACTTTGTAAGCTCACATGGAGGCCAATTTGGCTGCAATCAAAGATACCAAGGATTTGCGTGACAACATGGAAATTGTTTGACTTCAAACCACTTCGGTATGCTAATATCGAAAAATGAAAATAGGTTTGACTCAACAAACATGTTTTGTTGTGCTGAACATAAAAAGAAAACTCGTTTTTACGTTGTATACTCAACGGGAGGCCAATTTGGGTGAAATCCGAGAATACAAAGATTTGAGTTACCAAATTGAATTCCTTCATCTTCTAACAACTTGGGTACATTAATATCAACAAATGCAACAATTTTGACTCAACAAACAAATTTTTTTGTGCTTAACAAAAAAGGAAAACTCGTTTGTATGTTGTAAGATGATTTGGAGGCCAGTTTGGGTGCAATCTAAGAATCTTGGATTTGAGTGACCAAATACAGCTTGTTTGACTTCTAAGCACTTCGTATGTTTATAATGACAAGCAAAACAAGTTTGACTCAACAACAACGTTTGTACGTTGTATACTCAATTGGAGGCCAATTTGGGTGCAATCCGAGAATACAAGGAATTGAGTGACCAAATGGACTTCGCTTGACTTCTAACTACTTGTGTAAATTAATAAGATCAAACAAAACAAGTTTGACTCAACAAACAAATTTCGTTGTGCTTAAAAAATTTGGAAAACTCGTTTGTACATTGTAGCCTCAATTGAAAACCAATTTGGGTTTAATCCGAGAATACAATGATTTGAGTGATCAAATGGACTTCGTTTGATTTCTAGCCACTTGAGACTGTTAATAATGACAAATGCAACAAGTTTGACTCAACAACAACGTTTTGTTGTGCTGAACAAAAAAGGAAACTCGTTTGTACGTTGTATTTTCAATTGTAGGCCAATTTGGGTGCAACCGAGAATACACGGATTTGAGTAACCAAATGGAATTCATTTGACTTCTCTAACAGCTTGGGTACATTAATATCGACAAATGCAACAATTTTGAATCAGTAAACAAGTTTTGTTGTGCTTAACAAAAAAGAAAATCTCGTTTGTATGTTATAGGCTAATTGGGAGGCCAATTTGGATGCAATCTAATGATACAAGGATTTGAGTGATCAAATAAAATTTGTTTTACTTCAATGTCATTGGATTCTCAATTGGAAGCCAATTTGGGTGTAATTCGAGAATACAATGATTTTAGTGACCAAATGGACTTCGTCTGACTTCTTAATGCTCGTGTACATTAATGAGATTAACCGCAACAAGTTAGAATCGACAAACAAGTTTTGCTGTGCTTAACAGAGTAAGAAAACTCGTTTATACATTGTAGCCTCAATTGAAAATCAATTTGGATGTAATCTGAGAATACAAGGATTTGTGTGATCAAATGGACTTCGTTTGATTTCTAACCACTTGAGAGTGTTAATATTTACAAATGCAACAAGTTTGATTCAACAAACAAGTTTTGTTGTGCTTAAAAAAGAAGGAAAGCTAGTCAGAACGCTGTAAGCTCAACTGGAGGGCAATTTGGGCCAATTTTGACTCAACAAAAAAAGTTTCGTTGTGCTTAAGAAAAAAGGAAAACTCATTTGTACATTGTAAGCTCAATTGGAGGCTAATTTGGGTGTAATCCGATAATACAAGGATTGGATTGACCCAATGGATTTCGTTTGAATTCTAACCGCTTCGGTACTTTAATAAGGATGTACGTTACAGGCTCAATTGGTGGTTAATTTTAGGACAATTCGAGAATACAAGGATTTGAGTGACCAAATGGACTTCGTTTGACTTCTAAACTCAAGGGTGTGTCAATAATTACAAATGCAACAAGTTTGACTCAACAAACAAGTTTTGCTATGCTTAACAAATTGGGAAAGCTTCTTTGTACGCTGTAAGCTCAATTGGAGGCCAATTTGGGTGCATTCTGAAAGTCCAAGGATTTGAGTGACCAAATGGAATTCATTTTACTTCTAGCTGCTCGGGTACAACAATATCAACAAATGCAACAAGGTTGAAAAAACAAACCCATTTTGTTGTGCTGAACAAAGAACGAGAAATAGTTTGTACGTTGTAGGCTCAGTTGGAGGTCAATTTGAGTGCAATCCAAGAATACATGGATTTGAGTAACCGAATGGAATTCGGTTTGACTTCTAACCTCTTTGGTATTTTAATATCGACAAATGCAACTAGTTTGACTCAACAACCAAGTTATGTTTTGCTTAACAAAGAAGGAGAACTCGTTTGTATGTTTTGGCGAATTTGGAGGCCAATTTGAGTGCAATCCGAGAATACAAGGATTTGAGTGATCAAATAAAATTTGTTTGACTTCTAAGCCCTTGGATATGTTTATAATGACAAATGAAACAAGTTTGAACCAACAAACACATTTTGGTGCCCTTAACAAAGATGGAAATCTAGTTTGTACATTGTAGGCATAATTTGGGTGCAATCCGAGAATACAAATATTTGATTGACCAAATGGACTTCATTTGACTGCTAGCCGCTTGGGTACATTAATAAGATCATACACAACATGTTTTAGTGAACAAAAAAGTTTCATTGCGCTTAAGAAAGTTAATAATGAAAAATGCAACACATTTGACACAACAAACGAGTTTTGTTGTTCTTGACAAACAAGGAAATAACGTTTGAACTTTGTAAGCTCACATGGAGGCCAATTTGGCTGCAATCAAAGATACCAAGGATTTGCGTGACAACATGGAAATTGTTTGACTTCAAACCACTTCGGTATGCTAATATCGAAAAATGAAAATAGGTTTGACTCAACAAACATGTTTTGTTGTGCTGAACATAAAAAGAAAACTCGTTTTTACGTTGTATACTCAACGGGAGGCCAATTTGGGTGAAATCCGAGAATACAAAGATTTGAGTTACCAAATTGAATTCCTTCATCTTCTAACAACTTGGGTACATTAATATCAACAAATGCAACAATTTTGACTCAACAAACAAATTTTTTTGTGCTTAACAAAAAAGGAAAACTCGTTTGTATGTTGTAAGATGATTTGGAGGCCAGTTTGGGTGCAATCTAAGAATCTTGGATTTGAGTGACCAAATACAGCTTGTTTGACTTCTAAGCACTTCGTATGTTTATAATGACAAGCAAAACAAGTTTGACTCAACAACAACGTTTGTACGTTGTATACTCAATTGGAGGCCAATTTGGGTGCAATCCGAGAATACAAGGAATTGAGTGACCAAATGGACTTCGCTTGACTTCTAACTACTTGTGTAAATTAATAAGATCAAACAAAACAAGTTTGACTCAACAAAAAAATTTCGTTGTGCTTAAAAAGTTTGGAAAACTCGTTTGTACATTGTAGCCTCAATTGAAAACCAATTTGGGTTTAATCCGAGAATACAATGATTTGAGTGATCAAATGGACTTCGTTTGATTTCTAGCCACTTGAGACTGTTAATAATGACAAATGCAACAAGTTTGACTCAACAACAACGTTTTGTTGTGCTGAACAAAAAAGGAAACTCGTTTGTACGTTGTATTTTCAATTGTAGGCCAATTTGGGTGCAACCGAGAATACACGGATTTGAGTAACCAAATGGAATTCATTTGACTTCTCTAACAGCTTGGGTACATTAATATCGACAAATGCAACAATTTTGAATCAGTAAACAAGTTTTGTTGTGCTTAACAAAAAAGAAAATCTCGTTTGTATGTTATAGGCTAATTGGGAGGCCAATTTGGATGCAATCTAATGATACAAGGATTTGAGTGATCAAATAAAATTTGTTTTACTTCAATGTCATTGGATTCTCAATTGGAAGCCAATTTGGGTGTAATTCGAGAATACAATGATTTTAGTGACCAAATGGACTTCGTCTGACTTCTTAATGCTCGTGTACATTAATGAGATTAACCGCAACAAGTTAGAATCGACAAACAAGTTTTGCTGTGCTTAACAGAGTAAGAAAACTCGTTTATACATTGTAGCCTCAATTGAAAATCAATTTGGATGTAATCTGAGAATACAAGGATTTGTGTGATCAAATGGACTTCGTTTGATTTCTAACCACTTGAGAGTGTTAATATTTACAAATGCAACAAGTTTGATTCAACAAACAAGTTTTGTTGTGCTTAAAAAAGAAGGAAAGCTAGTCAGAACGCTGTAAGCTCAACTGGAGGGCAATTTGGGCCAATTTTGACTCAACAAAAAAAGTTTCGTTGTGCTTAAGAAAAAAGGAAAACTCATTTGTACATTGTAAGCTCAATTGGAGGCTAATTTGGGTGTAATCCGATAATACAAGGATTGGATTGACCCAATGGATTTCGTTTGAATTCTAACCGCTTCGGTACTTTAATAAGGATGTACGTTACAGGCTCAATTGGTGGTTAATTTTAGGACAATTCGAGAATACAAGGATTTGAGTGACCAAATGGACTTCGTTTGACTTCTAAACTCAAGGGTGTGTCAATAATTACAAATGCAACAAGTTTGACTCAACAAACAAGTTTTGCTATGCTTAACAAATTGGGAAAGCTTCTTTGTACGCTGTAAGCTCAATTGGAGGCCAATTTGGGTGCATTCTGAAAGTCCAAGGATTTGAGTGACCAAATGGAATTCATTTTACTTCTAGCTGCTCGGGTACAACAATATCAACAAATGCAACAAGGTTGAAAAAACAAACCCATTTTGTTGTGCTGAACAAAGAACGAGAAATAGTTTGTACGTTGTAGGCTCAGTTGGAGGTCAATTTGAGTGCAATCCAAGAATACATGGATTTGAGTAACCGAATGGAATTCGGTTTGACTTCTAACCTCTTTGGTATTTTAATATCGACAAATGCAACTAGTTTGACTCAACAACCAAGTTATGTTTTGCTTAACAAAGAAGGAGAACTCGTTTGTATGTTTTGGCGAATTTGGAGGCCAATTTGAGTGCAATCCGAGAATACAAGGATTTGAGTGATCAAATAAAATTTGTTTGACTTCTAAGCCCTTGGATATGTTTATAATGACAAATGAAACAAGTTTGAACCAACAAACACATTTTGTTGCGCTTAACAAAGATGGAAATCTAGTTTGTACATTGTAGGCATAATTTGGGTGCAATCCGAGAATACAAATATTTGATTGACCAAATGGACTTCATTTGACTGCTAGCCGCTTGGGTACATTAATAAGATCATACACAACATGTTTTAGTGAACAAAAAAGTTTCATTGCGCTTAAGAAAGTTAATAATGAAAAATGCAACACATTTGACACAACAAACGAGTTTTGTTGTTCTTGACAAACAAGGAAATAACGTTTGAACTTTGTAAGCTCACATGGAGGCCAATTTGGCTGCAATCAAAGATACCAAGGATTTGCGTGACAACATGGAAATTGTTTGACTTCAAACCACTTCGGTATGCTAATATCGAAAAATGAAAATAGGTTTGACTCAACAAACATGTTTTGTTGTGCTGAACATAAAAAGAAAACTCGTTTTTACGTTGTATACTCAACGGGAGGCCAATTTGGGTGAAATCCGAGAATACAAAGATTTGAGTTACCAAATTGAATTCCTTCATCTTCTAACAACTTGGGTACATTAATATCAACAAATGCAACAATTTTGACTCAACAAACAAATTTTTTTGTGCTTAACAAAAAAGGAAAACTCGTTTGTATGTTGTAAGATGATTTGGAGGCCAGTTTGGGTGCAATCTAAGAATCTTGGATTTGAGTGACCAAATACAGCTTGTTTGACTTCTAAGCACTTCGTATGTTTATAATGACAAGCAAAACAAGTTTGACTCAACAACAACGTTTGTACGTTGTATACTCAATTGGAGGCCAATTTGGGTGCAATCCGAGAATACAAGGAATTGAGTGACCAAATGGACTTCGCTTGACTTCTAACTACTTGTGTAAATTAATAAGATCAAACAAAACAAGTTTGACTCAACAAAAAAATTTCGTTGTGCTTAAAAAGTTTGGAAAACTCGTTTGTACATTGTAGCCTCAATTGAAAACCAATTTGGGTTTAATCCGAGAATACAATGATTTGAGTGATCAAATGGACTTCGTTTGATTTCTAGCCACTTGAGACTGTTAATAATGACAAATGCAACAAGTTTGACTCAACAACAACGTTTTGTTGTGCTGAACAAAAAAGGAAACTCGTTTGTACGTTGTATTTTCAATTGTAGGCCAATTTGGGTGCAACCGAGAATACACGGATTTGAGTAACCAAATGGAATTCATTTGACTTCTCTAACAGCTTGGGTACATTAATATCGACAAATGCAACAATTTTGAATCAGTAAACAAGTTTTGTTGTGCTTAACAAAAAAGAAAATCTCGTTTGTATGTTATAGGCTAATTGGGAGGCCAATTTGGATGCAATCTAATGATACAAGGATTTGAGTGATCAAATAAAATTTGTTTTACTTCAATGTCATTGGATTCTCAATTGGAAGCCAATTTGGGTGTAATTCGAGAATACAATGATTTTAGTGACCAAATGGACTTCGTCTGACTTCTTAATGCTCGTGTACATTAATGAGATTAACCGCAACAAGTTAGAATCGACAAACAAGTTTTGCTGTGCTTAACAGAGTAAGAAAACTCGTTTATACATTGTAGCCTCAATTGAAAATCAATTTGGATGTAATCTGAGAATACAAGGATTTGTGTGATCAAATGGACTTCGTTTGATTTCTAACCACTTGAGAGTGTTAATATTTACAAATGCAACAAGTTTGATTCAACAAACAAGTTTTGTTGTGCTTAAAAAAGAAGGAAAGCTAGTCAGAACGCTGTAAGCTCAACTGGAGGGCAATTTGGGCCAATTTTGACTCAACAAAAAAAGTTTCGTTGTGCTTAAGAAAAAAGGAAAACTCATTTGTACATTGTAAGCTCAATTGGAGGCTAATTTGGGTGTAATCCGATAATACAAGGATTGGATTGACCCAATGGATTTCGTTTGAATTCTAACCGCTTCGGTACTTTAATAAGGATGTACGTTACAGGCTCAATTGGTGGTTAATTTTAGGACAATTCGAGAATACAAGGATTTGAGTGACCAAATGGACTTCGTTTGACTTCTAAACTCAAGGGTGTGTCAATAATTACAAATGCAACAAGTTTGACTCAACAAACAAGTTTTGCTATGCTTAACAAATTGGGAAAGCTTCTTTGTACGCTGTAAGCTCAATTGGAGGCCAATTTGGGTGCATTCTGAAAGTCCAAGGATTTGAGTGACCAAATGGAATTCATTTTACTTCTAGCTGCTCGGGTACAACAATATCAACAAATGCAACAAGGTTGAAAAAACAAACCCATTTTGTTGTGCTGAACAAAGAACGAGAAATAGTTTGTACGTTGTAGGCTCAGTTGGAGGTCAATTTGAGTGCAATCCAAGAATACATGGATTTGAGTAACCGAATGGAATTCGGTTTGACTTCTAACCTCTTTGGTATTTTAATATCGACAAATGCAACTAGTTTGACTCAACAACCAAGTTATGTTTTGCTTAACAAAGAAGGAGAACTCGTTTGTATGTTTTGGCGAATTTGGAGGCCAATTTGAGTGCAATCCGAGAATACAAGGATTTGAGTGATCAAATAAAATTTGTTTGACTTCTAAGCCCTTGGATATGTTTATAATGACAAATGAAACAAGTTTGAACCAACAAACACATTTTGTTGCGCTTAACAAAGATGGAAATCTAGTTTGTACATTGTAGGCATAATTTGGGTGCAATCCGAGAATACAAATATTTGATTGACCAAATGGACTTCATTTGACTGCTAGCCGCTTGGGTACATTAATAAGATCATACACAACATGTTTTAGTGAACAAAAAAGTTTCATTGCGCTTAAGAAAGTTAATAATGAAAAATGCAACACATTTGACACAACAAACGAGTTTTGTTGTTCTTGACAAACAAGGAAATAACGTTTGAACTTTGTAAGCTCACATGGAGGCCAATTTGGCTGCAATCAAAGATACCAAGGATTTGCGTGACAACATGGAAATTGTTTGACTTCAAACCACTTCGGTATGCTAATATCGAAAAATGAAAATAGGTTTGACTCAACAAACATGTTTTGTTGTGCTGAACATAAAAAGAAAACTCGTTTTTACGTTGTATACTCAACGGGAGGCCAATTTGGGTGAAATCCGAGAATACAAAGATTTGAGTTACCAAATTGAATTCCTTCATCTTCTAACAACTTGGGTACATTAATATCAACAAATGCAACAATTTTGACTCAACAAACAAATTTTTTTGTGCTTAACAAAAAAGGAAAACTCGTTTGTATGTTGTAAGATGATTTGGAGGCCAGTTTGGGTGCAATCTAAGAATCTTGGATTTGAGTGACCAAATACAGCTTGTTTGACTTCTAAGCACTTCGTATGTTTATAATGACAAGCAAAACAAGTTTGACTCAACAACAACGTTTGTACGTTGTATACTCAATTGGAGGCCAATTTGGGTGCAATCCGAGAATACAAGGAATTGAGTGACCAAATGGACTTCGCTTGACTTCTAACTACTTGTGTAAATTAATAAGATCAAACAAAACAAGTTTGACTCAACAAACAAATTTCGTTGTGCTTAAAAAATTTGGAAAACTCGTTTGTACATTGTAGCCTCAATTGAAAACCAATTTGGGTTTAATCCGAGAATACAATGATTTGAGTGATCAAATGGACTTCGTTTGATTTCTAGCCACTTGAGACTGTTAATAATGACAAATGCAACAAGTTTGACTCAACAACAACGTTTTGTTGTGCTGAACAAAAAAGGAAACTCGTTTGTACGTTGTATTTTCAATTGTAGGCCAATTTGGGTGCAACCGAGAATACACGGATTTGAGTAACCAAATGGAATTCATTTGACTTCTCTAACAGCTTGGGTACATTAATATCGACAAATGCAACAATTTTGAATCAGTAAACAAGTTTTGTTGTGCTTAACAAAAAAGAAAATCTCGTTTGTATGTTATAGGCTAATTGGGAGGCCAATTTGGATGCAATCTAATGATACAAGGATTTGAGTGATCAAATAAAATTTGTTTTACTTCAATGTCATTGGATTCTCAATTGGAAGCCAATTTGGGTGTAATTCGAGAATACAATGATTTTAGTGACCAAATGGACTTCGTCTGACTTCTTAATGCTCGTGTACATTAATGAGATTAACCGCAACAAGTTAGAATCGACAAACAAGTTTTGCTGTGCTTAACAGAGTAAGAAAACTCGTTTATACATTGTAGCCTCAATTGAAAATCAATTTGGATGTAATCTGAGAATACAAGGATTTGTGTGATCAAATGGACTTCGTTTGATTTCTAACCACTTGAGAGTGTTAATATTTACAAATGCAACAAGTTTGATTCAACAAACAAGTTTTGTTGTGCTTAAAAAAGAAGGAAAGCTAGTCAGAACGCTGTAAGCTCAACTGGAGGGCAATTTGGGCCAATTTTGACTCAACAAAAAAAGTTTCGTTGTGCTTAAGAAAAAAGGAAAACTCATTTGTACATTGTAAGCTCAATTGGAGGCTAATTTGGGTGTAATCCGATAATACAAGGATTGGATTGACCCAATGGATTTCGTTTGAATTCTAACCGCTTCGGTACTTTAATAAGGATGTACGTTACAGGCTCAATTGGTGGTTAATTTTAGGACAATTCGAGAATACAAGGATTTGAGTGACCAAATGGACTTCGTTTGACTTCTAAACTCAAGGGTGTGTCAATAATTACAAATGCAACAAGTTTGACTCAACAAACAAGTTTTGCTATGCTTAACAAATTGGGAAAGCTTCTTTGTACGCTGTAAGCTCAATTGGAGGCCAATTTGGGTGCATTCTGAAAGTCCAAGGATTTGAGTGACCAAATGGAATTCATTTTACTTCTAGCTGCTCGGGTACAACAATATCAACAAATGCAACAAGGTTGAAAAAACAAACCCATTTTGTTGTGCTGAACAAAGAACGAGAAATAGTTTGTACGTTGTAGGCTCAGTTGGAGGTCAATTTGAGTGCAATCCAAGAATACATGGATTTGAGTAACCGAATGGAATTCGGTTTGACTTCTAACCTCTTTGGTATTTTAATATCGACAAATGCAACTAGTTTGACTCAACAACCAAGTTATGTTTTGCTTAACAAAGAAGGAGAACTCGTTTGTATGTTTTGGCGAATTTGGAGGCCAATTTGAGTGCAATCCGAGAATACAAGGATTTGAGTGATCAAATAAAATTTGTTTGACTTCTAAGCCCTTGGATATGTTTATAATGACAAATGAAACAAGTTTGAACCAACAAACACATTTTGTTGCGCTTAACAAAGATGGAAATCTAGTTTGTACATTGTAGGCATAATTTGGGTGCAATCCGAGAATACAAATATTTGATTGACCAAATGGACTTCATTTGACTGCTAGCCGCTTGGGTACATTAATAAGATCATACACAACATGTTTTAGTGAACAAAAAAGTTTCATTGCGCTTAAGAAAGTTAATAATGAAAAATGCAACACATTTGACACAACAAACGAGTTTTGTTGTTCTTGACAAACAAGGAAATAACGTTTGAACTTTGTAAGCTCACATGGAGGCCAATTTGGCTGCAATCAAAGATACCAAGGATTTGCGTGACAACATGGAAATTGTTTGACTTCAAACCACTTCGGTATGCTAATATCGAAAAATGAAAATAGGTTTGACTCAACAAACATGTTTTGTTGTGCTGAACATAAAAAGAAAACTCGTTTTTACGTTGTATACTCAACGGGAGGCCAATTTGGGTGAAATCCGAGAATACAAAGATTTGAGTTACCAAATTGAATTCCTTCATCTTCTAACAACTTGGGTACATTAATATCAACAAATGCAACAATTTTGACTCAACAAACAAATTTTTTTGTGCTTAACAAAAAAGGAAAACTCGTTTGTATGTTGTAAGATGATTTGGAGGCCAGTTTGGGTGCAATCTAAGAATCTTGGATTTGAGTGACCAAATACAGCTTGTTTGACTTCTAAGCACTTCGTATGTTTATAATGACAAGCAAAACAAGTTTGACTCAACAACAACGTTTGTACGTTGTATACTCAATTGGAGGCCAATTTGGGTGCAATCCGAGAATACAAGGAATTGAGTGACCAAATGGACTTCGCTTGACTTCTAACTACTTGTGTAAATTAATAAGATCAAACAAAACAAGTTTGACTCAACAAACAAATTTCGTTGTGCTTAAAAAATTTGGAAAACTCGTTTGTACATTGTAGCCTCAATTGAAAACCAATTTGGGTTTAATCCGAGAATACAATGATTTGAGTGATCAAATGGACTTCGTTTGATTTCTAGCCACTTGAGACTGTTAATAATGACAAATGCAACAAGTTTGACTCAACAACAACGTTTTGTTGTGCTGAACAAAAAAGGAAACTCGTTTGTACGTTGTATTTTCAATTGTAGGCCAATTTGGGTGCAACCGAGAATACACGGATTTGAGTAACCAAATGGAATTCATTTGACTTCTCTAACAGCTTGGGTACATTAATATCGACAAATGCAACAATTTTGAATCAGTAAACAAGTTTTGTTGTGCTTAACAAAAAAGAAAATCTCGTTTGTATGTTATAGGCTAATTGGGAGGCCAATTTGGATGCAATCTAATGATACAAGGATTTGAGTGATCAAATAAAATTTGTTTTACTTCAATGTCATTGGATTCTCAATTGGAAGCCAATTTGGGTGTAATTCGAGAATACAATGATTTTAGTGACCAAATGGACTTCGTCTGACTTCTTAATGCTCGTGTACATTAATGAGATTAACCGCAACAAGTTAGAATCGACAAACAAGTTTTGCTGTGCTTAACAGAGTAAGAAAACTCGTTTATACATTGTAGCCTCAATTGAAAATCAATTTGGATGTAATCTGAGAATACAAGGATTTGTGTGATCAAATGGACTTCGTTTGATTTCTAACCACTTGAGAGTGTTAATATTTACAAATGCAACAAGTTTGATTCAACAAACAAGTTTTGTTGTGCTTAAAAAAGAAGGAAAGCTAGTCAGAACGCTGTAAGCTCAACTGGAGGGCAATTTGGGCCAATTTTGACTCAACAAAAAAAGTTTCGTTGTGCTTAAGAAAAAAGGAAAACTCATTTGTACATTGTAAGCTCAATTGGAGGCTAATTTGGGTGTAATCCGATAATACAAGGATTGGATTGACCCAATGGATTTCGTTTGAATTCTAACCGCTTCGGTACTTTAATAAGGATGTACGTTACAGGCTCAATTGGTGGTTAATTTTAGGACAATTCGAGAATACAAGGATTTGAGTGACCAAATGGACTTCGTTTGACTTCTAAACTCAAGGGTGTGTCAATAATTACAAATGCAACAAGTTTGACTCAACAAAAAAGTTTTGCTATGCTTAACAAATTGGGAAAGCTTCTTTGTACGCTGTAAGCTCAATTGGAGGCCAATTTGGGTGCATTCTGAAAGTCCAAGGATTTGAGTGACCAAATGGAATTCATTTTACTTCTAGCTGCTCGGGTACAACAATATCAACAAATGCAACAAGGTTGAAAAAACAAACCCATTTTGTTGTGCTGAACAAAGAACGAGAAATAGTTTGTACGTTGTAGGCTCAGTTGGAGGTCAATTTGAGTGCAATCCAAGAATACATGGATTTGAGTAACCGAATGGAATTCGGTTTGACTTCTAACCTCTTTGGTATTTTAATATCGACAAATGCAACTAGTTTGACTCAACAACCAAGTTATGTTTTGCTTAACAAAGAAGGAGAACTCGTTTGTATGTTTTGGCGAATTTGGAGGCCAATTTGAGTGCAATCCGAGAATACAAGGATTTGAGTGATCAAATAAAATTTGTTTGACTTCTAAGCCCTTGGATATGTTTATAATGACAAATGAAACAAGTTTGAACCAACAAACACATTTTGTTGCGCTTAACAAAGATGGAAATCTAGTTTGTACATTGTAGGCATAATTTGGGTGCAATCCGAGAATACAAATATTTGATTGACCAAATGGACTTCATTTGACTGCTAGCCGCTTGGGTACATTAATAAGATCATACACAACATGTTTTAGTGAACAAAAAAGTTTCATTGCGCTTAAGAAAGTTAATAATGAAAAATGCAACACATTTGACACAACAAACGAGTTTTGTTGTTCTTGACAAACAAGGAAATAACGTTTGAACTTTGTAAGCTCACATGGAGGCCAATTTGGCTGCAATCAAAGATACCAAGGATTTGCGTGACAACATGGAAATTGTTTGACTTCAAACCACTTCGGTATGCTAATATCGAAAAATGAAAATAGGTTTGACTCAACAAACATGTTTTGTTGTGCTGAACATAAAAAGAAAACTCGTTTTTACGTTGTATACTCAACGGGAGGCCAATTTGGGTGAAATCCGAGAATACAAAGATTTGAGTTACCAAATTGAATTCCTTCATCTTCTAACAACTTGGGTACATTAATATCAACAAATGCAACAATTTTGACTCAACAAACAAATTTTTTTGTGCTTAACAAAAAAGGAAAACTCGTTTGTATGTTGTAAGATGATTTGGAGGCCAGTTTGGGTGCAATCTAAGAATCTTGGATTTGAGTGACCAAATACAGCTTGTTTGACTTCTAAGCACTTCGTATGTTTATAATGACAAGCAAAACAAGTTTGACTCAACAACAACGTTTGTACGTTGTATACTCAATTGGAGGCCAATTTGGGTGCAATCCGAGAATACAAGGAATTGAGTGACCAAATGGACTTCGCTTGACTTCTAACTACTTGTGTAAATTAATAAGATCAAACAAAACAAGTTTGACTCAACAAACAAATTTCGTTGTGCTTAAAAAATTTGGAAAACTCGTTTGTACATTGTAGCCTCAATTGAAAACCAATTTGGGTTTAATCCGAGAATACAATGATTTGAGTGATCAAATGGACTTCGTTTGATTTCTAGCCACTTGAGACTGTTAATAATGACAAATGCAACAAGTTTGACTCAACAACAACGTTTTGTTGTGCTGAACAAAAAAGGAAACTCGTTTGTACGTTGTATTTTCAATTGTAGGCCAATTTGGGTGCAACCGAGAATACACGGATTTGAGTAACCAAATGGAATTCATTTGACTTCTCTAACAGCTTGGGTACATTAATATCGACAAATGCAACAATTTTGAATCAGTAAACAAGTTTTGTTGTGCTTAACAAAAAAGAAAATCTCGTTTGTATGTTATAGGCTAATTGGGAGGCCAATTTGGATGCAATCTAATGATACAAGGATTTGAGTGATCAAATAAAATTTGTTTTACTTCAATGTCATTGGATTCTCAATTGGAAGCCAATTTGGGTGTAATTCGAGAATACAATGATTTTAGTGACCAAATGGACTTCGTCTGACTTCTTAATGCTCGTGTACATTAATGAGATTAACCGCAACAAGTTAGAATCGACAAACAAGTTTTGCTGTGCTTAACAGAGTAAGAAAACTCGTTTATACATTGTAGCCTCAATTGAAAATCAATTTGGATGTAATCTGAGAATACAAGGATTTGTGTGATCAAATGGACTTCGTTTGATTTCTAACCACTTGAGAGTGTTAATATTTACAAATGCAACAAGTTTGATTCAACAAACAAGTTTTGTTGTGCTTAAAAAAGAAGGAAAGCTAGTCAGAACGCTGTAAGCTCAACTGGAGGGCAATTTGGGCCAATTTTGACTCAACAAAAAAAGTTTCGTTGTGCTTAAGAAAAAAGGAAAACTCATTTGTACATTGTAAGCTCAATTGGAGGCTAATTTGGGTGTAATCCGATAATACAAGGATTGGATTGACCCAATGGATTTCGTTTGAATTCTAACCGCTTCGGTACTTTAATAAGGATGTACGTTACAGGCTCAATTGGTGGTTAATTTTAGGACAATTCGAGAATACAAGGATTTGAGTGACCAAATGGACTTCGTTTGACTTCTAAACTCAAGGGTGTGTCAATAATTACAAATGCAACAAGTTTGACTCAACAAACAAGTTTTGCTATGCTTAACAAATTGGGAAAGCTTCTTTGTACGCTGTAAGCTCAATTGGAGGCCAATTTGGGTGCATTCTGAAAGTCCAAGGATTTGAGTGACCAAATGGAATTCATTTTACTTCTAGCTGCTCGGGTACAACAATATCAACAAATGCAACAAGGTTGAAAAAACAAACCCATTTTGTTGTGCTGAACAAAGAACGAGAAATAGTTTGTACGTTGTAGGCTCAGTTGGAGGTCAATTTGAGTGCAATCCAAGAATACATGGATTTGAGTAACCGAATGGAATTCGGTTTGACTTCTAACCTCTTTGGTATTTTAATATCGACAAATGCAACTAGTTTGACTCAACAACCAAGTTATGTTTTGCTTAACAAAGAAGGAGAACTCGTTTGTATGTTTTGGCGAATTTGGAGGCCAATTTGAGTGCAATCCGAGAATACAAGGATTTGAGTGATCAAATAAAATTTGTTTGACTTCTAAGCCCTTGGATATGTTTATAATGACAAATGAAACAAGTTTGAACCAACAAACACATTTTGTTGCGCTTAACAAAGATGGAAATCTAGTTTGTACATTGTAGGCATAATTTGGGTGCAATCCGAGAATACAAATATTTGATTGACCAAATGGACTTCATTTGACTGCTAGCCGCTTGGGTACATTAATAAGATCATACACAACATGTTTTAGTGAACAAAAAAGTTTCATTGCGCTTAAGAAAGTTAATAATGAAAAATGCAACACATTTGACACAACAAACGAGTTTTGTTGTTCTTGACAAACAAGGAAATAACGTTTGAACTTTGTAAGCTCACATGGAGGCCAATTTGGCTGCAATCAAAGATACCAAGGATTTGCGTGACAACATGGAAATTGTTTGACTTCAAACCACTTCGGTATGCTAATATCGAAAAATGAAAATAGGTTTGACTCAACAAACATGTTTTGTTGTGCTGAACATAAAAAGAAAACTCGTTTTTACGTTGTATACTCAACGGGAGGCCAATTTGGGTGAAATCCGAGAATACAAAGATTTGAGTTACCAAATTGAATTCCTTCATCTTCTAACAACTTGGGTACATTAATATCAACAAATGCAACAATTTTGACTCAACAAACAAATTTTTTTGTGCTTAACAAAAAAGGAAAACTCGTTTGTATGTTGTAAGATGATTTGGAGGCCAGTTTGGGTGCAATCTAAGAATCTTGGATTTGAGTGACCAAATACAGCTTGTTTGACTTCTAAGCACTTCGTATGTTTATAATGACAAGCAAAACAAGTTTGACTCAACAACAACGTTTGTACGTTGTATACTCAATTGGAGGCCAATTTGGGTGCAATCCGAGAATACAAGGAATTGAGTGACCAAATGGACTTCGCTTGACTTCTAACTACTTGTGTAAATTAATAAGATCAAACAAAACAAGTTTGACTCAACAAACAAATTTCGTTGTGCTTAAAAAATTTGGAAAACTCGTTTGTACATTGTAGCCTCAATTGAAAACCAATTTGGGTTTAATCCGAGAATACAATGATTTGAGTGATCAAATGGACTTCGTTTGATTTCTAGCCACTTGAGACTGTTAATAATGACAAATGCAACAAGTTTGACTCAACAACAACGTTTTGTTGTGCTGAACAAAAAAGGAAACTCGTTTGTACGTTGTATTTTCAATTGTAGGCCAATTTGGGTGCAACCGAGAATACACGGATTTGAGTAACCAAATGGAATTCATTTGACTTCTCTAACAGCTTGGGTACATTAATATCGACAAATGCAACAATTTTGAATCAGTAAACAAGTTTTGTTGTGCTTAACAAAAAAGAAAATCTCGTTTGTATGTTATAGGCTAATTGGGAGGCCAATTTGGATGCAATCTAATGATACAAGGATTTGAGTGATCAAATAAAATTTGTTTTACTTCAATGTCATTGGATTCTCAATTGGAAGCCAATTTGGGTGTAATTCGAGAATACAATGATTTTAGTGACCAAATGGACTTCGTCTGACTTCTTAATGCTCGTGTACATTAATGAGATTAACCGCAACAAGTTAGAATCGACAAACAAGTTTTGCTGTGCTTAACAGAGTAAGAAAACTCGTTTATACATTGTAGCCTCAATTGAAAATCAATTTGGATGTAATCTGAGAATACAAGGATTTGTGTGATCAAATGGACTTCGTTTGATTTCTAACCACTTGAGAGTGTTAATATTTACAAATGCAACAAGTTTGATTCAACAAACAAGTTTTGTTGTGCTTAAAAAAGAAGGAAAGCTAGTCAGAACGCTGTAAGCTCAACTGGAGGGCAATTTGGGCCAATTTTGACTCAACAAAAAAAGTTTCGTTGTGCTTAAGAAAAAAGGAAAACTCATTTGTACATTGTAAGCTCAATTGGAGGCTAATTTGGGTGTAATCCGATAATACAAGGATTGGATTGACCCAATGGATTTCGTTTGAATTCTAACCGCTTCGGTACTTTAATAAGGATGTACGTTACAGGCTCAATTGGTGGTTAATTTTAGGACAATTCGAGAATACAAGGATTTGAGTGACCAAATGGACTTCGTTTGACTTCTAAACTCAAGGGTGTGTCAATAATTACAAATGCAACAAGTTTGACTCAACAAACAAGTTTTGTTATGCTTAACAAATTGGGAAAGCTTCTTTGTACGCTGTAAGCTCAATTGGAGGCCAATTTGGGTGCATTCTGAAAGTCCAAGGATTTGAGTGACCAAATGGAATTCATTTTACTTCTAGCTGCTCGGGTACAACAATATCAACAAATGCAACAAGGTTGAAAAAACAAACCCATTTTGTTGTGCTGAACAAAGAACGAGAAATAGTTTGTACGTTGTAGGCTCAGTTGGAGGTCAATTTGAGTGCAATCCAAGAATACATGGATTTGAGTAACCGAATGGAATTCGGTTTGACTTCTAACCTCTTTGGTATTTTAATATCGACAAATGCAACTAGTTTGACTCAACAACCAAGTTATGTTTTGCTTAACAAAGAAGGAGAACTCGTTTGTATGTTTTGGCGAATTTGGAGGCCAATTTGAGTGCAATCCGAGAATACAAGGATTTGAGTGATCAAATAAAATTTGTTTGACTTCTAAGCCCTTGGATATGTTTATAATGACAAATGAAACAAGTTTGAACCAACAAACACATTTTGTTGCGCTTAACAAAGATGGAAATCTAGTTTGTACATTGTAGGCATAATTTGGGTGCAATCCGAGAATACAAATATTTGATTGACCAAATGGACTTCATTTGACTGCTAGCCGCTTGGGTACATTAATAAGATCATACACAACATGTTTTAGTGAACAAAAAAGTTTCATTGCGCTTAAGAAAGTTAATAATGAAAAATGCAACACATTTGACACAACAAACGAGTTTTGTTGTTCTTGACAAACAAGGAAATAACGTTTGAACTTTGTAAGCTCACATGGAGGCCAATTTGGTTGCAATCAAAGATACCAAGGATTTGCGTGACAACATGGAAATTGTTTGACTTCAAACCACTTCGGTATGCTAATATCGAAAAATGAAAATAGGTTTGACTCAACAAACATGTTTTGTTGTGCTGAACATAAAAAGAAAACTCGTTTTTACGTTGTATACTCAACGGGAGGCCAATTTGGGTGAAATCCGAGAATACAAAGATTTGAGTTACCAAATTGAATTCCTTCATCTTCTAACAACTTGGGTACATTAATATCAACAAATGCAACAATTTTGACTCAACAAACAAATTTTTTTGTGCTTAACAAAAAAGGAAAACTCGTTTGTATGTTGTAAGATGATTTGGAGGCCAGTTTGGGTGCAATCTAAGAATCTTGGATTTGAGTGACCAAATACAGCTTGTTTGACTTCTAAGCACTTCGTATGTTTATAATGACAAGCAAAACAAGTTTGACTCAACAACAACGTTTGTACGTTGTATACTCAATTGGAGGCCAATTTGGGTGCAATCCGAGAATACAAGGAATTGAGTGACCAAATGGACTTCGCTTGACTTCTAACTACTTGTGTAAATTAATAAGATCAAACAAAACAAGTTTGACTCAACAAACAAATTTCGTTGTGCTTAAAAAATTTGGAAAACTCGTTTGTACATTGTAGCCTCAATTGAAAACCAATTTGGGTTTAATCCGAGAATACAATGATTTGAGTGATCAAATGGACTTCGTTTGATTTCTAGCCACTTGAGACTGTTAATAATGACAAATGCAACAAGTTTGACTCAACAACAACGTTTTGTTGTGCTGAACAAAAAAGGAAACTCGTTTGTACGTTGTATTTTCAATTGTAGGCCAATTTGGGTGCAACCGAGAATACACGGATTTGAGTAACCAAATGGAATTCATTTGACTTCTCTAACAGCTTGGGTACATTAATATCGACAAATGCAACAATTTTGAATCAGTAAACAAGTTTTGTTGTGCTTAACAAAAAAGAAAATCTCGTTTGTATGTTATAGGCTAATTGGGAGGCCAATTTGGATGCAATCTAATGATACAAGGATTTGAGTGATCAAATAAAATTTGTTTTACTTCAATGTCATTGGATTCTCAATTGGAAGCCAATTTGGGTGTAATTCGAGAATACAATGATTTTAGTGACCAAATTGACTTCGTCTGACTTCTTAATGCTCGTGTACATTAATGAGATTAACCGCAACAAGTTAGAATCGACAAACAAGTTTTGCTGTGCTTAACAGAGTAAGAAAACTCGTTTATACATTGTAGCCTCAATTGAAAATCAATTTGGGTGTAATCTGAGAATACAAGGATTTGTGTGATCAAATGGACTTCGTTTGATTTCTAACCACTTGAGAGTGTTAATAATTACAAATGCAACAAGTTTGATTCAACAAACAAGTTTTGTTGTGCTTAAAAAAGAAGGAAAGCTAGTCAGAACGCTGTAAGCTCAACTGGAGGGCAATTTGGGCCAATTTTGACTCAACAAAAAAAGTTTCGTTGTGCTTAAGAAAAAAGGAAAACTCATTTGTACATTTTAAGCTCAATTGGAGGCTAATTTGGGTGTAATCCGATAATACAAGTATTGGAATGACCCAATGGATTTCGTTTGAATTCTAACCGCTTCTGTACTTTAATAAGGATGTACGTTACAGGCTCAATTGGTGGTTAATTTTAGGACAATTCGAGAATACAAGGATTTGAGTGACCAAATGGACTTCGTTTGACTTCTAAACTCAAGGGTGTGTCAATAATTACAAATGCAACAAGTTTGACTCAACAAACAAGTTTTGCTATGCTTAACAAATTGGGAAAGCTTCTTTGTACGCTGTAAGCTCAATTGGAGGCCAATTTGGGTGCATTCTGAAAGTCCAAGGATTTGAGTGACCAAATGGAATTCATTTTACTTCTAGCTGCTCGGGTACAACAATATCAACAAATGCAACAAGGTTGAAAAAACAAACCCATTTTGTTGTGCTGAACAAAGAACGAGAAATAGTTTGTACGCTGTAGGCTCAGTTGGAGGTCAATTTGAGTGCAATCCAAGAATACATGGATTTGAGTAACCGAATGGAATTCGTTTGACTTGTAACCTCTTTGGTATTTTAATATCGACAAATGCAACTAGTTTGACTCAACAACCAAGTTATGTTTTGCTTAACAAAGAAGGAGAACTCGTTTGTATGTTTTGGCGAATTTGGAGGCCAATTTGAGTGCAATCCGAGAATACAAGGATTTGAGTGATCAAATAAAATTTGTTTGACTTCTAAGCCCTTGGATATGTTTATAATGACAAATGAAACAAGTTTGAACCAACAAACACATTTTGTTGCGCTTAACAAAGATGGAAATCTAGTTTGTACATTGTAGGCATAATTTGGGTGCAATCCGAGAATACAAATATTTGATTGACCAAATGGACTTCATTTGACTGCTAGCCTCTTGGGTACATTAATAAGATCATACACAACTTGTTTTAGTGAACAAACAAGTTTCATTGCGCTTAAGAAAGTTAATAATGAAAAATGCAACACGTTTGACACAACAAACGAGTTTTGTTGTTCTTGACAGACAAGGAAAGAACGTTTGAACTTTGTAAGCTCACATGGAGGCCATATTGGGTGCAATCAAAGATACCAAGGATTTGCGTGACAACATGGAAATTGTTTGACTTCAAACCACTTCGGTATGCTAATATCGAAAAATGAAAATAGGTTTGACTCAACAAACATGTTTTGTTGTGTTGAACATAAAAAGAAAACTCGTTTGTACGTTGTATACTCAACTGGAGGCCAATTTGGGTGAAATCCGAGAATACAAAGATTTGAGTAACCAAATTGAATTCCTTCATCTTCTAACAACTTGGGTACATTAATATCAACAAATGCAACAATTTTGACTCAACAAACAAATTTTTTTGTGCTTAACAAAAAAGGAAAACTCGTTTGTATGTTGTAAGATGATTTGGAGGCCAGTTTGGGTGCAATCTAAGAATCTTGGATTTGAGTGACCAAATACAGCTTGTTTGACTTCTAAGCACTTCGTATGTTTATAATGACAAGCAAAACAAGTTTGACTCAACAACAACGTTTGTACGTTGTATACTCAATTGGCGGCCAATTTGGGTGCAATCCGAGAATACAAGGATTTGAGTGACCAAATGGACTTCGCTTGACTTCTAACTACTTGTGTAAATTAATAAGATCAAACAAAACAAGTTTGACTCAACAAACAAATTTCGTTGTGCTTAAAAAATTTGGAAAACTCGTTTGTACATTGTAGCCTCAATTGAAAACCAATTTGGGTTTAATCCGAGAATACAATGATTTGAGTGATCAAATGGACTTCGTTTGATTTCTAGCCACTTGAGAATGTTAATAATGACAAATGCAACAAGTTTCACTCAACAACAACGTTTTGTTGTGCTGAACATTAAAGGAAAACTCGTTTGTACGTTGTATTTTCAATTGGAGGCCAATTTGGGTGCAACCGAGAATACACGGATTTGAGTAACCAAATGGAATTCATTTGACATCTCTAACAGCTTGGGTACATTAATATCGACAAATGCAACAATTTTGAATCAGTAAACAAGTTTTGTTGTGCTTAACAAAAAAGAAAATCTCGTTTGTATGTTATAGGCTAATTGGAAGGCCAATTTGGATGCAATCTAATGATACAAGGATTTGAGTGATCAAATAAAATTTGTTTTACTTCAATGTCATTGGATTCTCAATTGGAAGCCAATTTGGGTGTAATTCGAGAATACAATGATTTTAGTGACCAAATGGACTTCGTCTGACTTCTTAATGCTCGTGTACATTAATGAGATTAACCGCAACAAGTTAGAATCGACAAACAAGTTTTGCTGTGCTTAACAGAGTAAGAAAATTCGTTTATACATTGTAGCCTCAATTGAAAATCAATTTGGGTGTAATCTGAGAATACAAGGATTTGTGTGATCAAATGGACTTCGTTTGATTTCTAACCACTTGAGAGTGTTAATATTTACAAATGCAACAAGTTTGATTCAACAAACAAGTTTTGTTGTGCTTAAAAAAGAAGGAAAGCTAGTCAGAACGCTGTAAGCTCAACTGGAGGGCAATTTGGGCCAATTTTGACTCAACAAAAAAAGTTTTGTTGTGCTTAAGAAAAAAGGAAAACTCATTTGTACATTGTAAGCTCAATTGGAGGCTAATTTGGGTGTAATCCGATAATACAAGGATTGGATTGACCCAATGGATTTCGTTTGAATTCTAACCGCTTCGGTACTTTAATAAGGATGTACGTTACAGGCTCAATTGGTGGTTAATTTTAGGACAATTCGAGAATACAAGGATTTGAGTGACCAAATGGACTTCGTTTGACTTCTAAACTCAAGGGTGTGTCAATAATTACAAATGCAACAAGTTTGACTCAACAAACAAGTTTTGCTATGCTTAACAAATTGGGAAAGCTTCTTTGTACGCTGTAAGCTCAATTGGAGGCCAATTTGGGTGCATTCTGAAAGTCCAAGGATTTGAGTGACCAAATGGAATTCATTTTACTTCTAGCTGCTCGGGTACAACAATATCAACAAATGCAACAAGGTTGAAAAAACAAACCCATTTTGTTGTGCTGAACAAAGAATGAGAAATAGTTTGTACGTTGTAGGCTCAGTTGGAGGTCAATTTGAGTGCAATCCAAGAATACATGGATTTGAGTAACCGAATGGAATTCGGTTTGACTTCTAACCTCTTTGGTATTTTAATATCGACAAATGCAACTAGTTTGACTCAACAACCAAGTTATGTTTTGCTTAACAAAGAAGGAGAACTCGTTTGTATGTTTTGGCGAATTTGGAGGCCAATTTGAGTGCAATCCGAGAATACAAGGATTTGAGTGATCAAATAAAATTTGTTTGACTTCTAAGCCCTTGGATATGTTTATAATGACAAATGAAACAAGTTTGAACCAACAAACACATTTTGTTGCGCTTAACAAAGATGGAAATCTAGTTTGTACATTGTAGGCATAATTTGGGTGCAATCCGAGAATACAAATATTTGATTGACCAAATGGACTTCATTTGACTGCTAGCCGCTTGGGTACATTAATAAGATCATACACAACATGTTTTAGTGAACAAAAAAGTTTCATTGAGCTTATGAAAGTTAATAATGAAAAATGCAACACATTTGACACAACAAACGAGTTTTGTTGTTCTTGACAAACAAGGAAATAACGTTTGAACTTTGTAAGCTCACATGGAGGCCAATTTGGCTGCAATCAAAGATACCAAGGATTTGCGTGACAACATGGAAATTGTTTGACTTCAAACCACTTCGGTATGCTAATATCGAAAAATGAAAATAGGTTTGACTCAACAAACATGTTTTGTTGTGCTGAACATAAAAAGAAAACTCGTTTTTACGTTGTATACTCAACGGGAGGCCAATTTGGGTGAAATCCGAGAATACAAAGATTTGAGTTACCAAATTGAATTCCTTCATCTTCTAACAACTTGGGTACATTAATATCAACAAATGCAACAATTTTGACTCAACAAACAAATTTTTTTGTGCTTAACAAAAAAGGAAAACTCGTTTGTATGTTGTAAGATGATTTGGAGGCCAGTTTGGGTGCAATCTAAGAATCTTGGATTTGAGTGACCAAATACAGCTTGTTTGACTTCTAAGCACTTCGTATGTTTATAATGACAAGCAAAACAAGTTTGACTCAACAACAACGTTTGTACGTTGTATACTCAATTGGAGGCCAATTTGGGTGCAATCCGAGAATACAAGGAATTGAGTGACCAAATGGACTTCGCTTGACTTCTAACTACTTGTGTAAATTAATAAGATCAAACAAAACAAGTTTGACTCAACAAACAAATTTCGTTGTGCTTAAAAAATTTGGAAAACTCGTTTGTACATTGTAGCCTCAATTGAAAACCAATTTGGGTTTAATCCGAGAATACAATGATTTGAGTGATCAAATGGACTTCGTTTGATTTCTAGCCACTTGAGACTGTTAATAATGACAAATGCAACAAGTTTGACTCAACAACAACGTTTTGTTGTGCTGAACAAAAAAGGAAACTCGTTTGTACGTTGTATTTTCAATTGTAGGCCAATTTGGGTGCAACCGAGAATACACGGATTTGAGTAACCAAATGGAATTCATTTGACTTCTCTAACAGCTTGGGTACATTAATATCGACAAATGCAACAATTTTGAATCAGTAAACAAGTTTTGTTGTGCTTAACAAAAAAGAAAATCTCGTTTGTATGTTATAGGCTAATTGGGAGGCCAATTTGGATGCAATCTAATGATACAAGGATTTGAGTGATCAAATAAAATTTGTTTTACTTCAATGTCATTGGATTCTCAATTGGAAGCCAATTTGGGTGTAATTCGAGAATACAATGATTTTAGTGACCAAATGGACTTCGTCTGACTTCTTAATGCTCGTGTACATTAATGAGATTAACCGCAACAAGTTAGAATCGACAAACAAGTTTTGCTGTGCTTAACAGAGTAAGAAAACTCGTTTATACATTGTAGCCTCAATTGAAAATCAATTTGGGTGTAATCTAAGAATACAAGGATTTGTGTGATCAAATGGACTTCGTTTGATTTCTAACCACTTGAGAGTGTTAATAATTACAAATGCAACAAGTTTGATTCAACAAACAAGTTTTGTTGTGCTTAAAAAAGAAGGAAAGCTAGTCAGAACGCTGTAAGCTCAACTGGAGGGCAATTTGGGCCAATTTTGACTCAACAAAAAAAGTTTCGTTGTGCTTAAGAAAAAAGGAAAACTCATTTGTACATTTTAAGCTCAATTGGAGGCTAATTTGGGTGTAATCCGATAATACAAGTATATGAATGACCCAATGGATTTCGTTTGAATTCTAACCGCTTCGGTACTTTAATAAGGATGTACGTTACAGGCTCAATTGGTGGTTAATTTTAGGACAATTCGAGAATACAAGGATTTGAGTGACCAAATGGACTTCGTTTGACTTCTAAACTCAAGGGTGTGTCAATAATTACAAATGCAACAAGTTTGACTCAACAAACAAGTTTTGCTATGCTTAACAAATTGGGAAAGCTTCTTTGTACGCTGTAAGCTCAATTGGAGGCCAATTTGGGTGCATTCTGAAAGTCCAAGGATTTGAGTGACCAAATGGAATTCATTTTACTTCTAGCTGCTCGGGTACAACAATATCAACAAATGCAACAAGGTTGAAAAAACAAACCCATTTTGTTGTGCTGAACAAAGAACGAGAAATAGTTTGTACGCTGTAGGCTCAGTTGGAGGTCAATTTGAGTGCAATCCAAGAATACATGGATTTGAGTAACCGAATGGAATTCGTTTGACTTGTAACCTCTTTGGTATTTTAATATCGACAAATGCAACTAGTTTGACTCAACAACCAAGTTATGTTTTGCTTAACAAAGAAGGAGAACTCGTTTGTATGTTTTGGCGAATATGGAGGCCAATTTGAGTGCAATCCGAGAATACAAGGATTTGAGTGATCAAATAAAATTTGTTTGACTTCTAAGCCTTTGGATATGTTTATAATGACAAATGAAACAAGTTTGAACCAACAAACACATTTTGTTGCGCTTAACAAAGATGGAAATCTCGTTTGTACATTGTAGGCATAATTTGGGTGCAATCCGAGAATACAAATATTTGATTGACCAAATGGACTTCATTTGACTGCTAGCCGCTTGGGTACATTAATAAGATCATACACAACATGTTTTAGTGAACAAACAAGTTTCATTGTGCTTAAGAAAGTTAATAATGAAAAATGCAACACGTTTGACACAACAAATGAGTTTTGTTGTTCTTAACAAACAAGGAAATAACGTTTGAACTTTGTAAGCTCACATGGAGGCCAATTTGGGTGCAATCAAAGATACCAAGGATTTGCGTGACAACATGGAAATTGTTTGACTTCAAACCACTTCGGTATGCTAATATCGAAAAATGAAAATAGGTTTGACTCAACAAACATGTTTTGTTGTGCTGAACATAAAAAGAAAACTCGTTTGTACGTTGTATAGTCAACTGGAGGCCAATTTGGGTGAAATCCGAGAATACAAAGATTTGAGTAACCAAATAGAATTCCATCATCTTCTAACAACTTGGGTACATTAATATCAACAAATGCAACAATTTTGACTCAACAAACAAATTTTTTTTGTGCTTAATAAAAAAGGAAAACTCGTTTGTATATTGTAAGATGATTTGGAGGCCAGTTTGGGTGCAATCTAAGAATCTTGGATTTGAGTGACCAAATACAGCTTGTTTGACTTCTAAGCACATCGTATGTTTATAATGACCAGCAAAACAAGTTTGACTCAACAACAACGTTTGTACGTTGTATACTCAATTGGAGGCCAATTTGGGTGCAATCCGAGAATACAAGGATTTGAGTGACCAAATGGACTTATCTTGACTTCTAACTACTTGTGTAAATTAATAAGATCAAACAAAACAAGTTTGACTCAACAAACAAATTTCGTTGTGCTTAAAAAATTTGGAAAACTCGTTTGTACATTGTAGCCTCAATTGAAAACCAATTTGGGTTTAATCCGAGAATACAATGATTTGAGTGATCAAATGGACTTCGTTTGATTTCTAGCCACTTGAGAATGTTAATAATGACAAATGCAACAAGTTTGACTCAACAACAACGTTTTGTTGTGCTGAACAAAAAAGGAAAATTCGTTTGTACGTTGTATTTTCAATTGGACGCCAATTTGGGTGCAACCGAGAATACACGGATTTGAGTAACCAAATGGAATTCATTTGACTTCTTTAACAGATTGGGTACATTAATATCGACAAATGCAACAATTTTGAATCAGTAAACAAGTTTTGTTGTGCTTAACAAAAAAGAAAATCTCGTTTGTATGTTATAGGCTAATTGGGAGGCCAATTTGGATGCAATCTAATGATACAAGGATTTGAGTGATCAAATAAAATTTGTTTTACTTCAATGTCATTGGATTCTCAATTGGAAGCCATTTTGGGTGTAATCCGAGAATACAATGATTTTAGTGACCAAATGGACTTCGTCTGACTTCTTAATGCTCGTGTACATTAATGAGATTAACCGCAACAAGTTAGAAATGACAAACAAGTTTTGCTGTGCTTAACAGAGTAAGAAAATTCGTTTATACATTGTAGCCTCAATTAAAAATCAATTTGGGTGTAATCTGAGAATACAAGGATTTGTTTGATCAAATGGACTTCGTTTGATTTCTAACCACTTGAGAGTGTTAATAATTACAAATGCAACAAGTTTGATTCAACAAACAAGTTTTGTTGTGCTTAAAAAAGAAGGAAAGCTAGTCAGAACGCTGTAAGCTTAATTGGAGGGCAATTTGGGCAAATTTTGACTCAACAAAAAAAGTTTCGTTGTGCTTAAGAAAAAAGGAAAACTCATTTGTACATTGTAAGCTCAATTGGAGGCTAATTTGGGTGTAATCCGATAATACAAGGATTGGAATGACCCAATGGATTTCGTTTGAATTCTAACCGCTTCGGTACTTTAATAAGGATGTACGTTACATGCTCAATCGGTGGTTAATTTTAGGACAATTCGAGAATACAAGGATTTGAGTGACCAAATGGACTTCGTTTGACTTCTAAACTCAAGGGTGTGTCAATAATTACAAATGCAACAAGTTTGACTCAACAAACAAGTTTTGCTATGCTTAACAAATTGGGAAAGCTTCTTTGTATGCTGTAAGCTCAATTGGAGGCCAATTTGGGTGCATTATGAAAGTCCAAGGATTTGAGTGACCAAATGGAATTCATTTTACTTCTAGTTGCTCGGGTACAACAATATCAACAAATGCAACAAGGTTGAAAAAACAAACCCATTTTGTTGTTCTGAACAAAGAATGAGAAATAGTTTGTACGTTGTAGGCTCAGTTGGAGGTCAATTTGAGTGCAATCCAAGAATACATGGATTTGAGTAACCGAATGGAATTCGTTTGACTTCTAACGTCTTTGGTATTTTAATATCGACAAATGAAACTAGTTTGACTCAACAACCAAGTTATGTTTTGCTTAACAAAGAAGGAGAACTCGTTTGTATGTTTTGGCGAATTTGGAGGCCAATTTGAGTGCAATCCGAGAATACAAGGATTTGAGTCAAATAAAATTTGTTTGACTTCTAAGCCCTTGGATATGTTTATAATGACAAATGAAACAAGTTTGAACCAACAAACACATTTTGTTGCGCTTAACAAAGATGGAAATCTCGTTTGTACATTGTAGGCATAATTTGGGTGCAATCCGAGAATATAAATATTTGATTGACCAAATGGACTTCATTTGACTGCTAGCCGCTTGGGTACATTAATAAGATCATACACAACATGTTTTAGTGAACAAACAAGTTTCATTGCGCTTAAGAAAGTTAATAATGAAAAATGCAACACGTTTGACACAACAAACGAGTTTTGTTGTTCTTAACAAATAAGGAAAGAACGTTTGAACTTTGTAAGCTAACATGGAGCCCAATTTGGGTGCAATCAAAGATACCAAGGATTTGCGTGACAACATGGAAATTGTTTGACTTCAAACCACTTCGGTATGCTAATATCGAAAAATGAAAATAGGTTTGACTCAACAAACATGTTTTGTTGTGCTGAACATAAAAAGAAAACTCGTTTGTACGTTGTATAGTCAACTGGAGGCCAATTTGGTTGAAATCCGAGAATACAAAGATTTGAGTAACCAAATCGAATTCCTTCATCTTCTAACAACTTGGGTACATTAATATCAAAAAATACAACAATTTTGACTCAACAAACAAATTTTTTTGTGCTTAACAAAAAAGGAAAACACGTTTGTATGTTGTAAGATGATTTGGAGGCCAGTTTGGGTGCAATCTAAGAATCTTGGATTTGAGTGAACAAATACAGCTTGTTTGACTTCTAAGCACTTCGTATGTTTATAATGACAAGCAAAACAAGTTTGACTCAACAACAACGTTTGTACGTTGTATACTCAATTGGAGGCCAATTTGGGTGCAATCCGAGAATACAAGGATTTGAGTGACCAAATGGACTTATCTTGACTTCTAACTACTTGTGTAAATTAATAAGATCAAACAAAACAAGTTTGACTCAACAAACAAATTTCGTTGTGCTTAAAAAATTTGGAAAACTCGTTTGTACATTGTAGCCTCAATTGAAAACCAATTTGGGTTTAATCCGAGAATACAATGATTTTAGTGATCAAATGGACTTCGTTTGATTTCTAGCCACTTGAGAATGTTAATAATGACAAATGCAACAAGTTTGACTCAACAACAACGTTTTGTTGTGCTGAACAAAAAAGGAAAATTCGTTTGTACGTTGTATTTTCAATTGGACGCCAATTTGGGTGCAACCGAGAATACACGGATTTGAGTAACCAAATGGAATTCATTTGACTTCTTTAACAGATTGGGTACATTAATATCGACAAATGCAACAATTTTGAATCAGTAAACAAGTTTTGTTGTGCTTAACAAAAAAGAAAATCTCGTTTGTATGTTATAGGCTAATTGGGAGGCCAATTTGGATGCAATCTAATGATACAAGGATTTGAGTGATCAAATAAAATTTGTTTTACTTCAATGTCATTGGATTCTCAATTGGAAGCCATTTTGGGTGTAATCCGAGAATACAATGATTTTAGTGACCAAATGGACTTCGTCTGACTTCTTAATGCTCGTGTACATTAATGAGATTAACCGCAACAAGTTAGAAATGACAAACAAGTTTTGCTGTGCTTAACAGAGTAAGAAAATTCGTTTATACATTGTAGCCTCAATTAAAAATCAATTTGGGTGTAATCTGAGAATACAAGGATTTGTGTGATCAAATGGACTTCGTTTGATTTCTAACCACTTGAGAGTGTTAATAATTACAAATGCAACAAGTTTGATTCAACAAACAAGTTTTGTTGTGCTTAAAAAAGAAGGAAAGCTAGTCAGAACGCTGTAAGCTTAATTGGAGGGCAATTTGGGCCAATTTTGACTCAACAAAAAAAGTTTCGTTGTGCTTAAGAAAAAAGGAAAACTCATTTGTACATTGTAAGCTCAATTGGAGGCTAATTTGGGTGTAATCCGATAATACAAGGATTGGAATGACCCAATGGATTTCGTTTGAATTCTAACCGCTTCGGTACTTTAATAAGGATGTACGTTACATGCTCAATCGGTGGTTAATTTTAGGACAATTCGAGAATACAAGGATTTGAGTGACCAAATGGACTTCGTTTGACTTCTAAACTCAAGGGTGTGTCAATAATTACAAATGCAACAAGTTTGACTCAACAAACAAGTTTTGCTATGCTTAACAAATTGGGAAAGCTTCTTTGTATGCTGTAAGCTCAATTGGAGGCCAATTTGGGTGCATTATGAAAGTCCAAGGATTTGAGTGACCAAATGGAATTCATTTTACTTCTTGTTGCTCGGGTACAACAATATCAACAAATGCAACAAGGTTGAAAAAACAAACCCATTTTGTTGTTCTGAACAAAGAATGAGAAATAGTTTGTACGTTGTAGGCTCAGTTGGAGGTCAATTTGAGTGCAATCCAAGAATACATGGATTTGAGTAACCGAATGGAATTCGTTTGACTTCTAACGTCTTTGGTATTTTAATATCGACAAATGAAACTAGTTTGACTCAACAACCAAGTTATGTTTTGCTTAACAAAGAAGGAGAACTCGTTTGTATGTTTTGGCGAATTTGGAGGCCAATTTGAGTGCAATCCGAGAATACAAGGATTTGAGTCAAATAAAATTTGTTTGACTTCTAAGCCCTTGGATATGTTTATAATGACAAATGAAACAAGTTTGAACCAACAAACACATTTTGTTGCGCTTAACAAAGATGGAAATCTCGTTTGTACATTGTAGGCATAATTTGGGTGCAATCCGAGAATACAAATATTTGATTGACCAAATGGACTTCATTTGACTGCTAGCCGCTTGGGTACATTAATAAGATCATACACAACATGTTTTAGTGAACAAACAAGTTTCATTGCGCTTAAGAAAGTTAATAATGAAAAATGCAACACGTTTGACACAACAAACGAGTTTTGTTGTTCTTAACAAATAAGGAAAGAACGTTTGAACTTTGTAAGCTAACATGGAGCCCAATTTGGGTGCAATCAAAGATACCAAGGATTTGCGTGACAACATGGAAATTGTTTGACTTCAAACCACTTCGGTATGCTAATATCGAAAAATGAAAATAGGTTTGACTCAACAAACATGTTTTGTTGTGCTGAACATAAAAAGAAAACTCGTTTGTACGTTGTATAGTCAACTGGAGGCCAATTTGGTTGAAATCCGAGAATACAAAGATTTGAGTAACCAAATCGAATTCCTTCATCTTCTAACAACTTGGGTACATTAATATCAAAAAATACAACAATTTTGACTCAACAAACAAATTTTTTTGTGCTTAACAAAAAAGGAAAACACGTTTGTATGTTGTAAGATGATTTGGAGGCCAGTTTGGGTGCAATTTAAGAATCTTGGATTTGAGTGAACAAATACAGCTTGTTTGACTTCTAAGCACTTCGTATGTTTATAATGACAAGCAAAACAAGTTTGACTCAACAACAACGTTTGTACGTTGTATACTCAATTGGAGGCCAATTTGGGTGCAATCCGAGAATACAAGGATTTGAGTGACCAAATGGACTTATCTTGACTTCTAACTACTTGTGTAAATTAATAAGATCAAACAAAACAAGTTTGACTCAACAAACAAATTTCGTTGTGCTTAAAAAATTTGGAAAACTCGTTTGTACATTGTAGCCTCAATTGAAAACCAATTTGGGTTTAATCCGAGAATACAATGATTTGAGTGATCAAATGGACTTCGTTTGATTTCTAGCCACTTGAGAATGTTAATAATGACAAATGCAACAAGTTTGACTCAACAACAACGTTTTGTTGTGCTGAACAAAAAAGGAAAATTCGTTTGTACGTTGTATTTTCAATTGGACGCCAATTTGGGTGCAGCCGAGAATACACGGATTTGAGTAACCAAATGGAATTCATTTGACTTCTTTAACAGATTGGGTACATTAATATCGACAAATGCAACAATTTTGAATCAGTAAACAAGTTTTGTTGTGCTTAACAAAAAAGAAAATCTCGTTTGTATGTTATAGGCTAATTGGGAGGCCAATTTGGATGCAATCTAATGATACAAGGATTTGAGTGATCAAATAAAATTTGTTTTACTTCAATGTCATTGGATTCTCAATTGGAAGCCATTTTGGGTGTAATCCGAGAATACAATGATTTTAGTGACCAAATGGACTTCGTCTGACTTCTTAATGCTCGTGTACATTAATGAGATTAACCGCAACAAGTTAGAATCGACAAACAAGTTTTGTTGTGCTTAACAGAGTAAGAAAACTCGTTTATACATTGTAGCCTCAATTGAAAATCAATTTGGGTGTAATCTGAGAATACAAGGATTTGTGTGATCAAATGGACTTCGTTTGATTTCTAACCACTTGAGAGTGTTAATAATTACAAATCCAACAAGTTTGATTCAACAAACAAGTTTTGTTGTGCTTAAAAAAGAAGGAAAGCTAGTTAGAACGCTGTAAACTCAACTGGAGGGCAATTTGGGCCAATTTTGACTCAACAAATAAAGTTTTGTTGTGCTTAAGAAAACAGGAAAACTCATTTGTACATTGTAAGCTCAATTCGAGGCTAATTTGGGTGTAATCCGATAATACAAGGATTGGAATGACCCAATGGATTTCGTTTGAATTCTAACCGCTTCGGTACTTTAATAAGGATGTACGTTACAGGCTCAATTGGTGGTTAATTTTAGGACAATTCGAGAATACAAGGATTTGAGTGACCAAATGGACTTCGTTTGACTTCTAAACTCAAGGGTGTGTCAATAATTACAAATGCAACAAGTTTGACTCAACAAACAAGTTTTGCTATGCTTAACAAATTGGGAAAGCTTCTTTGTATGTTGTAAGCTCAATTGGAAGCCAATTTGGGTGCATTCTGAAAGTCCAAAGATTTGAGTGACCAAATGGAATTCATTTTACTTCTAGCTGCTCGGGTACAACAATATCAACAAATGCAACAAGGTTGAAAAAAGAAACCCATTTTGTTGTGCTGAACAAAGAACGAGAAATAGTTTGTACGTTGTAGGCTCAGTTGGAGGTCAATTTGAGTGCAATCCAAGAATACATGGATTTGAGTAACCGAATGGAATTCGTTTGACTTCTAACCTCTTTGGTATTTTAATATCGACAAATGCAACTAGTTTGACTCAACAACCAAGTTATGTTTTGCTTAACAAAGAAGGAGAACTCGTTTGTATGTTTTGGCGAATTTGGAGGCCAATTTGATTGCAATCCGAGAATACAAGGATTTGAGTGATCAAATAAAATTTGTTTGACTTCTAAGCCCTTGGATATGTTTATAATGACAAATGAAACAAGTTTGAACCAACAAAAACATTTTGTTGCGCTTAACAAAGATGGAAATCTCGTTTGTACATTGTAGGCATAATTTGGGTGCAATCCGAGAATACAAATATTTGATTGACCAAATGGACTTCATTTGACTGCTAGCCGCTTGGGTACATTAATAAGATCATACACAACATGTTTTAGTGAACAAACAAGTTTCATTGCGCTTAAGAAAGTTAATAATGAAAAATGCAACACGTTTGACACAACAAACGAGTTTTGTTGTTCTTAACAAATAAGGAAAGAACGTTTGAACTTTGTAAGCTAACATGGAGCCCAATTTGGGTGCAATCAAAGATACCAAGGATTTGCGTGACAACATGGAAATTGTTTGACTTCAAACCACTTCGGTATGCTAATATCGAAAAATGAAAATAGGTTTGACTCAACAAACATGTTTTGTTGTGCTGAACATAAAAAGAAAACTCGTTTGTACGTTGTATAGTCAACTGGAGGCCAATTTGGTTGAAATCCGAGAATACAAAGATTTGAGTAACCAAATCGAATTCCTTCATCTTCTAACAACTTGGGTACATTAATATCAAAAAATACAACAATTTTGACTCAACAAACAAATTTTTTTGTGCTTAACAAAAAAGGAAAACACGTTTGTATGTTGTAAGATGATTTGGAGGCCAGTTTGGGTGCAATCTAAGAATCTTGGATTTGAGTGAACAAATACAACTTGTTTGACTTCTAAGCACTTCGTATGTTTATAATGACAAGCAAAACAAGTTTGACTCAACAACAACGTTTGTACGTTGTATACTCAATTGGAGGCCAATTTGGGTGCAATCCGAGAATACAAGGATTTGAGTGACCAAATGGACTTATCTTGACTTCTAACTACTTGTGTAAATTAATAAGATCAAACAAAACAAGTTTGACTCAACAAACAAATTTCGTTGTGCTTAAAAAATTTGGAAAACTCGTTTGTACATTGTAGCCTCAATTGAAAACCAATTTGGGTTTAATCCGAGAATACAATGATTTGAGTGATCAAATGGACTTCGTTTGATTTCTAGCCACTTGAGAATGTAAATAATGAAAAATGCAACAAGTTTGACTCAACAACAACGTTTTGTTGTGCTGAACAAAAAAGGAAAATTCGTTTGTACGTTGTATTTTCAATTGGACGCCAATTTGGGTGCAACCGAGAATACACGGATTTGAGTAACCAAATGGAATTCATTTGACTTCTTTAACAGATTGGGTACATTAATATCGACAAATGCAACAATTTTGAATCAGTAAACAATTTTTGTTGTGCTTAACAAAAAAGAAAATCTCGTTTGTATGTTATAGGCTAATTGGGAGGCCAATTTGGATGCAATCTAATGATACAAGGATTTGAGTGATCAAATAAAATTTGTTTTACTTCAATGTCATTGGATTCTCAATTGGAAGCCATTTTGGGTGTAATCCGAGAATACAATGATTTTAGTGACCAAATGGACTTCGTCTGACTTCTTAATGCTCGTGTACATTAATGAGATTAACCGCAACAAGTTAGAATCGACAAACAAGTTTTGTTGTGCTTAACAGAGTAAGAAAACTCGTTTATACATTGTAGCCTCAATTGAAAATCAATTTGGGTGTAATCTGAGAATACAAGGATTTGTGTGATCAAATGGACTTCGTTTGATTTCTAACCACTTGAGAGTGTTAATAATTACAAATCCAACAAGTTTGATTCAACAAACAAGTTTTGTTGTGCTTAAAAAAGAAGGAAAGCTAGTTAGAACGCTGTAAACTCAACTGGAGGGCAATTTGGCCAATTTTGACTCAACAAATAAAGTTTTGTTGTGCTTAAGAAAACAGGAAAACTCATTTGTACATTGTAAGCTCAATTCGAGGCTAATTTGGGTGTAATCCGATAATACAAGGATTGGAATGACCCAATGGATTTCGTTTGAATTCTAACCGCTTCGGTACTTTAATAAGGATGTACGTTACAGGCTCAATTGGTGGTTAATTTTAGGACAATTCGAGAATACAAGGATTTGAGTGACCAAATGGACTTCGTTTGACTTCTAAACTCAAGGGTGTGTCAATAATTACAAATGCAACAAGTTTGACTCAACAAACAAGTTTTGCTATGCTTAACAAATTGGGAAAGCTTCTTTGTATGTTGTAAGCTCAATTGGAAGCCAATTTGGGTGCATTCTGAAAGTCCAAAGATTTGAGTGACCAAATGGAATTCATTTTACTTCTAGCTGCTCGGGTACAACAATATCAACAAATGCAACAAGGTTGAAAAAAGAAACCCATTTTGTTGTGCTGAACAAAGAACGAGAAATAGTTTGTACGTTGTAGGCTCAGTTGGAGGTCAATTTGAGTGCAATCCAAGAATACATGGATTTGAGTAACCGAATGGAATTCGTTTGACTTCTAACCTGTTTGGTATTTTAATATCGACAAATGCAACTAGTTTGACTCAACAACCAAGTTATGTTTTGCTTAACAAAGAAGGAGAACTCGTTTGTATGTTTTGGCGAATTTGGAGGCCAATTTGATTGCAATCCGAGAATACAAGGATTTGAGTGATCAAATAAAATTTGTTTGACTTCTAAGCCCTTGGATATGTTTATAATGACAAATGAAACAAGTTTGAACCAACAAAAACATTTTGTTGCGCTTAACAAAGATGGAAATCTCGTTTGTACATTGTAGGCATAATTTGGGTGCAATCCGAGAATACAAATATTTGATTGACCAAATGGACTTCATTTGACTGCTAGCCGCTTGGGTACATTAATAAGATCATACACAACATGTTTTAGTGAACAAACAAGTTTCATTGCGCTTAAGAAAGTTAATAATGAAAAATGCAACACGTTTGACACAACAAACGAGTTTTGTTGTTCTTAACAAATAAGGAAAGAACGTTTGAACTTTGTAAGCTAACATGGAGCCCAATTTGGGTGCAATCAAAGATACCAAGGATTTGCGTGACAACATGGAAATTGTTTGACTTCAAACCACTTCGGTATGCTAATATCGAAAAATGAAAATAGGTTTGACTCAACAAACATGTTTTGTTGTGCTGAACATAAAAAGAAAACTCGTTTGTACGTTGTATAGTCAACTGGAGGCCAATTTGGTTGAAATCCGAGAATACAAAGATTTGAGTAACCAAATCGAATTCCTTCATCTTCTAACAACTTGGGTACATTAATATCAAAAAATACAACAATTTTGACTCAACAAACAAATTTTTTTGTGCTTAACAAAAAAGGAAAACACGTTTGTATGTTGTAAGATGATTTGGAGGCCAGTTTGGGTGCAATCTAAGAATCTTGGATTTGAGTGAACAAATACAGCTTGTTTGACTTCTAAGCACTTCGTATGTTTATAATGACAAGCAAAACAAGTTTGACTCAACAACAACGTTTGTACGTTGTATACTCAATTGGAGGCCAATTTGGGTGCAATCCGAGAATACAAGGATTTGAGTGACCAAATGGACTTATCTTGACTTCTAACTACTTGTGTAAATTAATAAGATCAAACAAAACAAGTTTGACTCAACAAACAAATTTCGTTGTGCTTAAAAAATTTGGAAAACTCGTTTGTACATTGTAGCCTCAATTGAAAACCAATTTGGGTTTAATCCGAGAATACAATGATTTGAGTGATCAAATGGACTTCGTTTGATTTCTAGCCACTTGAGAATGTTAATAATGACAAATGCAACAAGTTTGACTCAACAACAACGTTTTGTTGTGCTGAACAAAAAAGGAAAATTCGTTTGTACGTTGTATTTTCAATTGGACGCCAATTTGGGTGCAACCGAGAATACTTGGATTTGAGTAACCAAAGGGAATTCATTTGAATTCTCTAACAGCTTGGGAACATTAATATCGACAAATGCAACATTTTTGAATCAGGAAACAAGTTTTGTTGTGCTTAACAAAAAAGAAAATCTCGTTTGTATGTTATAGGCTAATTGGGAGGCCAATTTGGATGCAATCTAATGATACAAGGTTTTGGGTGATCAAATAAATTTTTTTTTACTTCAATGTCATTGGATTCTCAATTGGAAGCCAATTTGGGTGTAATCCGAGAATACAATGATTTTAGTGACCAAATGGACTTCGTCTGACTTCTTAATGCTCGTGTACATTAATGAGATTCACCGCAACAAGTTAGAAACGACAAACAAGTTTTGCTGTGCTTAACAGAGTAAGAAAACTCGTTTATACATTTTAGCCTCAATTAAAAATCAATTTGGGTGTAATCTGAGAATACAAGGATTTGTGTGATCAAATGGACTTCGTTTGATTTCTTACCACTTGAGAGTGTTAATAATTACAAATGCAACAAGTTTGATTCAACAAACAAGTTTTGTTGTGCTTAAAAAAGAAGGAAAGCTAGTCAGAACGCTGTAAGCTCAACTGGAGGGCAATTTGGGCCAATTTTGACTCAACAAAAAAAGTTTCGTTGTGCTTAAGAAAAAAGGAAAACTCATTTGTACATTGTAAGCTCAATTGGAGGCTAATTTGGGTGTAATCCGATAATACAAGGATTGGAATGACCAAACGGATTTCGTTTGAATTCTAACCGCTTCGGTACTTTAATAAGGATGTACGTTACAGGCTCAATTGGTGGTTAATTTTAGGACAATTCGAGAATACAAGGATTTGAGTGACCAAATGGACTTCGTTTGACTTCTAAACTCAAGGGTGTGTCAATAATTACAAATGCAACAAGTTTGACTCAACAAACAAGTTTTGCTATGCTTAACAAATTGGGAAAGCTTCTTTGTACGCTGTAAGCTCAATTGGAGGCCAATTTGGGTGCATTCTGAAAGTCCAAGGATTTGAGTGACCAAATGGAGTTCATTTTACTTCTAACTGCTCGGGTACAACAATATCAACAAATGCAACAAGGTTGAAAAAACAAACCCATTTTGTTGTGCTGAACAAAGAACGAGAAATAGTTTGTACGTTGTAGGCTCAGTTGGAGGTCAATTTGAGTGCAATCCAAGAATACATGGATTTGAGTAACCGAATCGAATTCGTTTGACTTCTAACCTCTTTGGTATTTTAATATCGACAAATGCAACTAGTTTGACTCAACAACCAAGTTATGTTTTGCTTAACAAAGAAGGAGAACTCGTTTGTATGTTTTGGCGAATTTGGAGGCCAATTTGAGTGCAATCCGAGAATACAAGGATTTGAGTGATCAAATAAAATTTGTTTGACTTCTAAGCCCTTGGATATGTTTATAATGACAAATGAAACAAGTTTGAACCAACAAACACATTTTGTTGCGCTTAACAAAGATGGAAATCTCGTTCGTACATTGTAGGCATAATTTGGGTGCAATCCGAGAATACAAATATTTGATTGACCAAATGGACTTCATTTGACTGCTAGCCGCTTGGGTACATTAATAAGATCATACACAACATGTTTTAGTGAACAAACAAGTTTCATTGCGATTAAGAAAGTTAATAATGAAAATGCAACACGTTTGACACAACTAACGAGTTTTGTTGTTCTTAACAAATAAGGAAAGAACGTTTGAACTTTGTAAGCTAACATGGAGCCCAATTTCGGTGCAATCAAAGATACCAAGGATTTGCGTGACAACATGGAAATTGTTTGACTTCAAACCACTTCGGTATGCTAATATCGAAAAATGAAAATAGGTTTGACTCAACAAACATGTTTTGTTGTGCTGAACATAAAAAGAAAACTCGTTTGTACGTTGTATAGTCAACTGGAGGCCAATTTGGGTGAAATCCGAGAATACAAAGATTTGAGTAACCAAATCGAATTCCTTCATCTTCTAACAACTTGGGTACATTAATATCAAAAAATACAACAATTTTGACTCAACAAACAAATTTTTTTGTGCTTAACAAAAAAGGAAAACACGTTTGTATGTTGTAAGATGATTTGGAGGCCAGTTTGGGTGCAATCTAAGAATCTTGGATTTGAGTGACCAAATACAGCTTCTTTGACTTCTAAGCACTTCGTATGTTTATAATGACAAGCAAAACAAGTTTGACTCAACAACAACGTTTGTACGTTGTATACTCAATTGGAGGCCAATTTGGGTGCAATCCGAGAATAAAAGGATTTGAGTGACCAAATGGACTTCGCTTGACTTCTAACTACTTGTGTAAATTAATAAGATCAAACAAAACAAGTTTGACTCAACAAACAAATTTCGTTGTGCTTAAAAAATTTGGAAAACTCGTTTGTACATTGTAGCCTCAATTGAAAACCAATTTGGGTTTAATCCGAGAATACAATGATTTGAGTGATCAAATGGACTTCGTTTGATTTCTAGCCCCTTGAGAATGTTAATAATGACAAATGCAACAAGTTTGACTCAACAACAACGTTTTGTTGTGCTGAACAAAAAAGGAAAAGTCTTTTGTACGTTGTATTTTCAATTGGAGGCCTATTTGGGTGCAACCGAAAATACTTGGATTTGAGTAACCAAAGGGAATTCATTTGAATTCTCTAACAGCTTGGGAACATTAATATCGACAAATGCAACATTTTTGAATCAGGAAACAAGTTTTGTTGTGCTTAACAAAAAAGAAAATCTCGTTTGTATGTTATAGGCTAATTGGGAGGCCAATTTGGATGCAATCTAATGATACAAGGTTTTGGGTGATCAAATAAATTTTTTTTTACTTCAATGTCATTGGATTCTCAATTGGAAGCCAATTTGGGTGTAATCCGAGAATACAATGATTTTAGTGACCAAATGGACTTCGTCTGACTTCTTAATGCTCGTGTACATTAATGAGATTCACCGCAACAAGTTAGAAACGACAAACAAGTTTTGCTGTGCTTAACAGAGTAAGAAAACTCGTTTATACATTTTAGCCTCAATTAAAAATCAATTTGGGTGTAATCTGAGAATACAAGGATTTGTGTGATCAAATGGACTTCGTTTGATTTCTTACCACTTGAGAGTGTTAATAATTACAAATGCAACAAGTTTGATTCAACAAACAAGTTTTGTTGTGCTTAAAAAAGAAGGAAAGCTAGTCAGAACGCTGTAAGCTCAACTGGAGGGCAATTTGGGCCAATTTTGACTCAACAAAAAAAGTTTCGTTGTGCTTAAGAAAAAAGGAAAACTCATTTGTACATTGTAAGCTCAATTGGAGGCTAATTTGGGTGTAATCCGATAATACAAGGATTGGAATGACCAAACGGATTTCGTTTGAATTCTAACCGCTTCGGTACTTTAATAAGGATGTACGTTACAGGCTCAATTGGTGGTTAATTTTAGGACAATTCGAGAATACAAGGATTTGAGTGACCAAATGGACTTCGTTTGACTTCTAAACTCAAGGGTGTGTCAATAATTACAAATGCAACAAGTTTGACTCAACAAACAAGTTTTGCTATGCTTAACAAATTGGGAAAGCTTCTTTGTACGCTGTAAGCTCAATTGGAGGCCAATTTGGGTGCATTCTGAAAGTCCAAGGATTTGAGTGACCAAATGGAGTTCATTTTACTTCTAACTGCTCGGGTACAACAATATCAACAAATGCAACAAGGTTGAAAAAACAAACCCATTTTGTTGTGCTGAACAAAGAACGAGAAATAGTTTGTACGTTGTAGGCTCAGTTGGAGGTCAATTTGAGTGCAATCCAAGAATACATGGATTTGAGTAACCGAATCGAATTCGTTTGACTTCTAACCTCTTTGGTATTTTAATATCGACAAATGCAACTAGTTTGACTCAACAACCAAGTTATGTTTTGCTTAACAAAGAAGGAGAACTCGTTTGTATGTTTTGGCGAATTTGGAGGCCAATTTGAGTGCAATCCGAGAATACAAGGATTTGAGTGATCAAATAAAATTTGTTTGACTTCTAAGCCCTTGGATATGTTTATAATGACAAATGAAACAAGTTTGAACCAACAAACACATTTTGTTGCGCTTAACAAAGATGGAAATCTCGTTCGTACATTGTAGGCATAATTTGGGTGCAATCCGAGAATACAAATATTTGATTGACCAAATGGACTTCATTTGACTGCTAGCCGCTTGGGTACATTAATAAGATCATACACAACATGTTTTAGTGAACAAACAAGTTTCATTGCGATTAAGAAAGTTAATAATGAAAATGCAACACGTTTGACACAACTAACGAGTTTTGTTGTTCTTAACAAATAAGGAAAGAACGTTTGAACTTTGTAAGCTAACATGGAGCCCAATTTCGGTGCAATCAAAGATACCAAGGATTTGCGTGACAACATGGAAATTGTTTGACTTCAAACCACTTCGGTATGCTAATATCGAAAAATGAAAATAGGTTTGACTCAACAAACATGTTTTGTTGTGCTGAACATAAAAAGAAAACTCGTTTGTACGTTGTATAGTCAACTGGAGGCCAATTTGGGTGAAATCCGAGAATACAAAGATTTGAGTAACCAAATCGAATTCCTTCATCTTCTAACAACTTGGGTACATTAATATCAACAAATACAACAATTTTGACTCAACAAACAAATTTTTTTGTGCTTAACAAAAAAGGAAAACACGTTTGTATGTTGTAAGATGATTTGGAGGCCAGTTTGGGTGCAATCTAAGAATCTTGGATTTGAGTGACCAAATACAGCTTCTTTGACTTCTAAGCACTTCGTATGTTTATAATGACAAGCAAAACAAGTTTGACTCAACAACAACGTTTGTACGTTGTATACTCAATTGGAGGCCAATTTGGGTGCAATCCGAGAATAAAAGGATTTGAGTGACCAAATGGACTTCGCTTGACTTCTAACTACTTGTGTAAATTAATAAGATCAAACAAAACAAGTTTGACTCAACAAACAAATTTCGTTGTGCTTAAAAAATTTGGAAAACTCGTTTGTACATTGTAGCCTCAATTGAAAACCAATTTGGGTTTAATCCGAGAATACAATGATTTGAGTGATCAAATGGACTTCGTTTGATTTCTAGCCCCTTGAGAATGTTAATAATGACAAATGCAACAAGTTTGACTCAACAACAACGTTTTGTTGTGCTGAACAAAAAAGGAAAAGTCTTTTGTACGTTGTATTTTCAATTGGAGGCCTATTTGGGTGCAACCGAAAATACTTGGATTTGAGTAACCAAAGGGAATTCATTTGAATTCTCTAACAGCTTGGGAACATTAATATCGACAAATGCAACATTTTTGAATCAGGAAACAAGTTTTGTTGTGCTTAACAAAAAAGAAAATCTCGTTTGTATGTTATAGGCTAATTGGGAGGCCAATTTGGATGCAATCTAATGATACAAGGTTTTGGGTGATCAAATAAATTTTTTTTTACTTCAATGTCATTGGATTCTCAATTGGAAGCCAATTTGGGTGTAATCCGAGAATACAATGATTTTAGTGACCAAATGGACTTCGTCTGACTTCTTAATGCTCGTGTACATTAATGAGATTCACCGCAACAAGTTAGAAACGACAAACAAGTTTTGCTGTGCTTAACAGAGTAAGAAAACTCGTTTATACATTTTAGCCTCAATTAAAAATCAATTTGGGTGTAATCTGAGAATACAAGGATTTGTGTGATCAAATGGACTTCGTTTGATTTCTTACCACTTGAGAGTGTTAATAATTACAAATGCAACAAGTTTGATTCAACAAACAAGTTTTGTTGTGCTTAAAAAAGAAGGAAAGCTAGTCAGAACGCTGTAAGCTCAACTGGAGGGCAATTTGGGCCAATTTTGACTCAACAAAAAAAGTTTCGTTGTGCTTAAGAAAAAAGGAAAACTCATTTGTACATTGTAAGCTCAATTGGAGGCTAATTTGGGTGTAATCCGATAATACAAGGATTGGAATGACCAAACGGATTTCGTTTGAATTCTAACCGCTTCGGTACTTTAATAAGGATGTACGTTACAGGCTCAATTGGTGGTTAATTTTAGGACAATTCGAGAATACAAGGATTTGAGTGACCAAATGGACTTCGTTTGACTTCTAAACTCAAGGGTGTGTCAATAATTACAAATGCAACAAGTTTGACTCAACAAACAAGTTTTGCTATGCTTAACAAATTGGGAAAGCTTCTTTGTACGCTGTAAGCTCAATTGGAGGCCAATTTGGGTGCATTCTGAAAGTCCAAGGATTTGAGTGACCAAATGGAGTTCATTTTACTTCTAACTGCTCGGGTACAACAATATCAACAAATGCAACAAGGTTGAAAAAACAAACCCATTTTGTTGTGCTGAACAAAGAACGAGAAATAGTTTGTACGTTGTAGGCTCAGTTGGAGGTCAATTTGAGTGCAATCCAAGAATACATGGATTTGAGTAACCGAATCGAATTCGTTTGACTTCTAACCTCTTTGGTATTTTAATATCGACAAATGCAACTAGTTTGACTCAACAACCAAGTTATGTTTTGCTTAACAAAGAAGGAGAACTCGTTTGTATGTTTTGGCGAATTTGGAGGCCAATTTGAGTGCAATCCGAGAATACAAGGATTTGAGTGATCAAATAAAATTTGTTTGACTTCTAAGCCCTTGGATATGTTTATAATGACAAATGAAACAAGTTTGAACCAACAAACACATTTTGTTGCGCTTAACAAAGATGGAAATCTCGTTCGTACATTGTAGGCATAATTTGGGTGCAATCCGAGAATACAAATATTTGATTGACCAAATGGACTTCATTTGACTGCTAGCCGCTTGGGTACATTAATAAGATCATACACAACATGTTTTAGTGAACAAACAAGTTTCATTGCGATTAAGAAAGTTAATAATGAAAATGCAACACGTTTGACACAACAAACGAGTTTTGTTGTTCTTAACAAATAAGGAAAGAACGTTTGAACTTTGTAAGCTAACATGGAGCCCAATTTCGGTGCAATCAAAGATACCAAGGATTTGCGTGACAACATGGAAATTGTTTGACTTCAAACCACTTCGGTATGCTAATATCGAAAAATGAAAATAGGTTTGACTCAACAAACATGTTTTGTTGTGCTGAACATAAAAAGAAAACTCGTTTGTACGTTGTATAGTCAACTGGAGGCCAATTTGGGTGAAATCCGAGAATACAAAGATTTGAGTAACCAAATCGAATTCCTTCATCTTCTAACAACTTGGGTACATTAATATCAACAAATACAACAATTTTGACTCAACAAACAAATTTTTTTGTGCTTAACAAAAAAGGAAAACACGTTTGTATGTTGTAAGATGATTTGGAGGCCAGTTTGGGTGCAATCTAAGAATCTTGGATTTGAGTGACCAAATACAGCTTCTTTGACTTCTAAGCACTTCGTATGTTTATAATGACAAGCAAAACAAGTTTGACTAAACAACAACGTTTGTACGTTGTATACTCAATTGGAGGCCAATTTGGGTGCAATCCGAGAATAAAAGGATTTGAGTGACCAAATGGACTTCGCTTGACTTCTAACTACTTGTGTAAATTAATAAGATCAAACAAAACAAGTTTGACTCAACAAACAAATTTCGTTGTGCTTAAAAAATTTGGAAAACTCGTTTGTACATTGTAGCCTCAATTGAAAACCAATTTGGGTTTAATCCGAGAATACAATGATTTGAGTGATCAAATGGACTTCGTTTGATTTCTAGCCCCTTGAGAATGTTAATAATGACAAATGCAACAAGTTTGAATCAACAACAACGTTTTGTTGTGCTGAACAAAAAAGGAAAAGTCTTTTGTACGTTGTATTTTCAATTGGAGGCCTATTTGGGTGCAACCGAAAATACTTGGATTTGAGTAACCAAAGGGAATTCATTTGAATTCTCTAACAGCTTGGGAACATTAATATCGACAAATGCAACATTTTTGAATCAGGAAACAAGTTTTGTTGTGCTTAACAAAAAAGAAAATCTCGTTTGTATGTTATAGGCTAATTGGGAGGCCAATTTGGATGCAATCTAATGATACAAGGTTTTGGGTGATCAAATAAATTTTTTTTTACTTCAATGTCATTGGATTCTCAATTGGAAGCCAATTTGGGTGTAATCCGAGAATACAATGATTTTAGTGACCAAATGGACTTCGTCTGACTTCTTAATGCTCGTGTACATTAATGAGATTCACCGCAACAAGTTAGAAACGACAAACAAGTTTTGCTGTGCTTAACAGAGTAAGAAAACTCGTTTATACATTTTAGCCTCAATTAAAAATCAATTTGGGTGTAATCTGAGAATACAAGGATTTGTGTGATCAAATGGACTTCGTTTGATTTCTTACCACTTGAGAGTGTTAATAATTACAAATGCAACAAGTTTGATTCAACAAACAAGTTTTGTTGTGCTTAAAAAAGAAGGAAAGCTAGTCAGAACGCTGTAAGCTCAACTGGAGGGCAATTTGGGCCAATTTTGACTCAACAAAAAAAGTTTCGTTGTGCTTAAGAAAAAAGGAAAACTCATTTGTACATTGTAAGCTCAATTGGAGGCTAATTTGGGTGTAATCCGATAATACAAGGATTGGAATGACCAAACGGATTTCGTTTGAATTCTAACCGCTTCGGTACTTTAATAAGGATGTACGTTACAGGCTCAATTGGTGGTTAATTTAGGACAATTCGAGAATACAAGGATTTGAGTGACCAAATGGACTTCGTTTGACTTCTAAACTCAAGGGTGTGTCAATAATTACAAATGCAACAAGTTTGACTCAACAAACAAGTTTTGCTATGCTTAACAAATTGGGAAAGCTTCTTTGTACGCTGTAAGCTCAATTGGAGGCCAATTTGGGTGCATTCTGAAAGTCCAAGGATTTGAGTGACCAAATGGAGTTCATTTTACTTCTAACTGCTCGGGTACAACAATATCAACAAATGCAACAAGGTTGAAAAAACAAACCCATTTTGTTGTGCTGAACAAAGAACGAGAAATAGTTTGTACGTTGTAGGCTCAGTTGGAGGTCAATTTGAGTGCAATCCAAGAATACATGGATTTGAGTAACCGAATCGAATTCGTTTGACTTCTAACCTCTTTGGTATTTTAATATCGACAAATGCAACTTGTTTGACTCAACAACCAAGTTATGTTTTGCTTAACAAAGAAGGAGAACTCGTTTGTATGTTTTGGCGAATTTGGAGGCCAATTTGAGTGCAATCCGAGAATACAAGGATTTGAGTGATCAAATAAAATTTGTTTGACTTCTAAGCCCTTGGATATTTTATAATGACAAATGAAACAAGTTTGAACCAACAAACACATTTTGTTGCGCTTAATAAAGATGGAAATCTCGTTCGTACATTGTAGGCATAATTTGGGTGCAATCCGAGAATACAAATATTTGATTGACCAAATGGACTTCATTTGACTGCTAGCCGCTTGGGTACATTAATAAGATCATACACAACATGTTTTAGTGAACAAACAAGTTTCATTGCGCTTAAGAAAGTTAATAATGAAAAATTCAACACGTTTGACACAACAAACGAGTTTTGTTGTTCTTAACAAACAAGGAAAGAACGTTTGAACTTTGTAAGCTCACATGGAAGCCAATTTGGGTGCAATCAAAGATACCAAGGATTTGCGTGACAACATGGAAATTGTTTGACTTCAAACCACTTCGGTATGCTAATATCGAAAAATGAAAATAGGTTTGACTCACCAAACATGTTTTGTTGTGCTGAACATAAAAAGAAAACTCGTTTGTACATTGTATACTCAATTGGAAGCCAATTTGGGTGAAATCCGATAATACAAAGATTTGAGTAACCAAATTCAATTCCTTCATCTTCTAACAACTTGGGCACATTAATATCAACAAATGCAACAATCTTGACTCAACAAACAAATTTTTTTGTGCTTAACAAAAAAGGAAAACTCGTTTGTATGTTGTAAGATGATTTGGAGGCCAGTTTGGGTGCAATCTAAGAATCTTGGATTTGAGTGACCAAATACAGCATCTTTGACTTCTAAGCACTTTGTATGTTTATAATGACAAGCAAAACAAGTTTGACTCAACAACAACGTTTGTACGTTGTATACTCAATTGGAGGCCAATTTGGGTGCAATGCGAGAATACAAGGATATGAGTTACCAAATGGACTGCGCTTGACTTCTAACTACTTGTGTAAATTAATAAAATCAAACAAAACAAGTTTGACCCAACAAAAAAATTTCGTTGTGCTATAAAAATTTTGAAAACTCGTTTGTACATTGTAGCCTCAATTGAAAACCAATTTGGGTTTAATCCGAGAATACAATGATTTGAGTGATCAAATGGACTTCGTTTGATTTCTAGCCACTTGAGAATGTTAATAATGACAAATGCAACAAGTTTGACTCAACAACAACGTTTTCTTGTTCTGACCAAAAAAGGAAAACTCATTTGTACGTTGTATTTTCAATTGGAGGCCAATTTGGGTGCAACCGAGAATACACGGATTTGAGTAACCAAATGGAATTCATTTGACTTCTCTAACAACTTGGGTACATTAATATCGGCAAATGCAACAATTTTGAATCAGTAAACAAGTTTTGTTGTCCTTAACAAAAAAGAAAATATCGTTTGTATGTTACAATCGTCCTTAACAATTGGGAGGCCAATTTGGATGCAATCTAATGATACAAGGATTTGAGTGATCAAATAAAATTTGTTTTACTTCAATGTCTTTGGAAACCAATTTTGAAAACTCGTTTGTACATTGTAGCCTCAATTGAAAACCAATTTGGGTGTAATCCGAGAATACAATGATTTTAGTGACCAAATGGACTTCGTCTGACTTCTTAATGCTCGTGTACATTAATGAGATTAACCGCAAAAAGTTAGAATCGACAAACAAGTTTTGCTGTGCTTAACAGAGTAAGAAAACTCGTTTATACATTGTAGCCTCAATTGAAAATCAATTTGGGTGTAATCTGAGAATACAAGGATTTGTGTGATCAAATGGACTTCGTTTGATTTCTAACCACTTGAGAGTGTTAATAATTAGAAATGCAACAAGTTTGATTCAACAAACAATTTTTGTTGTGCTTAAAAAAGAAGGAAAGCTAGTTAGAACGCTGTAAGCTCAACAGGAGGGCAATTTGGGCCAATTTTGACTCAACAAAAAAAGTTTCATTGTGCTTAAGAAAAAAGGAAAACTCATTTGTACATTCTAAGCTCAATTGGAAGCTAATTTGGGTGTAATCCGATAATACAAGGATTGGAATGACGCAATGGATTTCGTTTGAATTCTAACCGCTTCGGTATTTTAATAAGGATGTACGTTATAGGCTCAATTGGTGGTTAATTTTAGGACAATTCAAGAATACAAGGATTTGAGTGACCAAATGGACTTCGTTTGACTTCTAAACTCAAGGGTATGTCAATAATTACAAATGCAACAAGTTTGACTCAACAAACAAGTTTTGCTATGCTTAACAAATTGGGAAAGCTTCTTTGTACGCTATAAGCTCAATTGGAGGCCAATTTGGGTGCATTCTGAAAGTCCAAGGATTTGAGTGACCAAATGGAATTCATTTTACTTTTAGCTGCTCGGGTACAACAATATCAACAAATGCAACAAGGTTGAAAAAACAAACCCATTTTGTTGAGCTGAACAAAGAATGAGAAATAGTTTGTATGTTGTACTCTCAGTTGGAGGTCAATTTGAGTGCAATCCAAGAATACCTGGATTTGAGTAACCGAATGGAATTCGTTTGACTTCTAACCTCTTTGGTATTTTAATATCAACAAGAGTTTGAGTGATCAAATGGACTTCATTTGATTTCAAACCACTTGAGATAGTTAATAATGACAAATGCAACAAGTTTGACTCAGGAAACAAGCTTTGTTGTGCTTAACAAATAAGGAAAGCACGTTCCAACGTTGTAAGCTCAACTTGAGGCCAGTTTGGGTGCAATCCAAGATACCAAGGATTTGAGGGTCGACATAGACCCCATTTGACTTATAACTACTTGGGTATGTTAATATTAACAAATGAAATAGGTTTGACTCAACAAACAAGTTTTGTTGTGCTGAACAAAAATGGAAAACTCGTTTCTACGTTGTCATCTCAATTGGAGGCGAATTTTGGTGCAATTCGAGAAGACAAGGATTTGAGTAACCAAATGGAATTCATTTGACTTCTAACAGCTTAGGTACGTTAATATTGACAAATGCAACAAGTTTGACTCAACAAAAAAGTTTCGTTGTGATTAATAGAGGAGGAAAACTCATTTGTACATTGTAACTCAATTGGAGGCCAATTTGGGTGTAACCCGATAATACAATTTGGACTTCATTTGAATTATAAGCGCTTGGCTATGTTAATAATGACAAATGCAAAAAATTTGACTCAATAAACCAATTTTGTTGTGCTTTACAAAGATGGAAAGCGTGTTTGTACGTTGTATACTCAATTGGAGGCCAATTTAAGTGCAATACGAAAGTCCAAGGATTTGTGTGACCAAATGGATTTCATTTGACTTCTAACTGCTTGAGTACATTAATATCAACAAATACAACAAGTTTGATTCAACAAACCCTTTTTTTGTGTGGAACAAAAAAGGAAAAATAGTTTGTACGTTGTAGGCTCAGTTGCAAGCCAATTTTGGTGCAATCCGATAATACATGGATTTGAGTGACCAAATGGAATTTGTTTGACTTCTAACCGCTTTGGTATGTGTATATCGACAAATGCAACTAGTTTGACTCAACAAACAAGTTATGTTTTGCTTAACATAGAAGGAATAGTCGTTTGTATGTTGTTGTCTCATTTGGAGGCCAAATTTAGTGCTATGCTCCGAGAAAGGAGATACTCAATCGTTTTGGGGGGGGGGGGGGACAGGAGGGGAAGGACACTTTAGGAGAAGTAGCCCAATGCACGTCGCTGACGACTCTATGTACATGAAGCTAAGCACAGAGCTTGCTGGCAACACTTTGACTTCGACATACAGTCTTTTTCAAAAATCATGATTTGAAGATCTCATTAGTGACTATGAGCTTTGGCCTAGATACAAGTATTTGAGTGATCAAATAAAATTCATTTGACTTCTAAGCCATTGGGTATGTTTATAATGACAAATGAAACAAGTTTGACTCAACAAACAAATTTTGTTGTGCTTAACAAAGATGGAAAACTCGTTTGTACGTTGTAGGCTTAATTGGAGGTCAATTTGGGTTCAATCCGAGAATACAAGGAATTAATTGATCAAATGGACTTCGTTTGACTTCTAAGCGCTTGGGTACATTGATAAGATCGAACACAACAATTTTGACACAACAAACAAGTTTTGTTGTGCTTAATAAAGTGGAAAAACTCGTTTGTACATTGTAGTCTCAATTGAAGAACAATTTGGGTGTAATCCGAGAATACAAGGATTTGAGTGATCAAATGGACTTCATTTGATTTCAAACCACTTGAGATAGTTAATAATGACAAATTCAACAAGTTTGACTCAGCAAACAAGCTTTGTTGTGCTTAACAAATAAGGAAAGCACGTTCTAACGTTGTAAGCTCAACTTGAGGCCAGTTTGGGTGCAATCCAAGATACCAAGGATTTGAGGGTCGACATAGACCCCATTTGACTTATAACTACTTGGGTATGTTAATATTAACAAATGAAATAGGTTTGACTCAACAAACAAGTTTTGTTGTGCTGAACAAAAATGGAAAACTCGTTTCTACGTTGTCTTCTCAATTGGAGGCGAATTTGGGTGCAATTCGATAAGACAAGGATTTGAGTAACCAAATGGAATTCATTTGACTTCTAACAGCTTAGGTACGTTAATATTGACAAATGCAACAATTTTGACTCAACAAATAACAAAAAAGGAAAACTCAATTGTATGTTGTAGGCTCATTTGGGTGCTATATGAGAATACAAGGATTTGAGTGATCAAATAAAACTTGTTTGACTTATAAGCCCTTCGGTATGTTTATAATGACAAGAAAAACAAGTTTGACTCAACAAAAAAATTTTGTTGTGCTTAACAAACAAGGAAAACTCGGTTTTGCGTCGTAGGCTCAATTAGAGGCAAATTTGGGTGCAATCTGGGAATATATGTATTTGAGTGACCTAATGGACTTCGTTTGACTTACAACCGCTTGGGAATGTTAATAAGGTCAAATGCAACAAATTTGACTCAACAAATAAGTTTTTTATTTTTTTGAAAGGCAAGTGTGGGGGTTTATATGGGCTCCCCAGACCACTAAAAATAAAGGGGATCAGATTGGTTACATTCGAATATATGTCCTACTCTAGCATCATCAAATACAATTTTCTTAATGTCTTCCTCAAAAGAGCTTGGAATGATCTCAACAAACTCATGATTAGGTAAGAGCTTGGATAGTTTATCCGCTGCCTGGTTCGTTTCTCGCACTGCATGCATGACCCTGAATCCCTCAAATTTTCTAATTGCCTCCTTGATACGTCTAGTTGTATGAATCGCTTCCCATGGTGGAACTTTAATGGTAGTTAAGTACTTAAATGCATTACTGGAATCCATACTTAACACCACTCTCAGAAGGTCGTGTCTTTGAGCTAGCTTGATTCCTAATTCAATCCCCTGTAGCTTGTGTAAAATGATTGTTTGTGTTTTTTGAGCCCCTGCAACAGCTGCTACAACTAGACCTTCATGGTCCCTGATTAATGCACCGTAGCCCTATTTAGATCCTGCTAGAGAACCATCCGAATTTACATTGAACCATCCTTGTTCAGGCCGTTGCCATACATGCAGAGTACTAGTGCGCATATGGAACTGAACTCCCATTCTCCATTTGTCAAAGAGCAATCTATTATCAGCATTATCTTCTACCTTAAGGTCCAGGACTGAAGCACGTAGACGAACACTTCAATAACTTTTGGAAAGATACTGCCTACAACGATTGGGAAACACTATTTTATATACGTAATGGTTCACAAAACGAGCACTCAAGTATTAAATGCCAAGCATTGAATAGCATCTGGAAAATAAGAAGGCGACGTTTCCCAAGGAAACTACGCAGAACACGTCAATCAATTAATGGCGCTGCACACAATCCCATCAATTGAGGGGAGTTACCAATACTCAACCGTCACGCAACCTGCGCCGTATAGGTGTCATCGCATGATCGATATTGTACACACAACGCGCCCTGTAGGAAACCCTAATCCCTCCTTTGCAGGTCCATGGGCTTGACCAGATAATCAAATAGCACCCCGTCGCATGCATGGCATGGGCACCAAAAGATCCTAGTCAACCCTGGCATACGGATCGTACCTACAGATCGCTAGTTGGTTTAAGGTAACTTCCTCCACACCATGTGCCAAGCATATGGATCAAGTTCACACGCCATTTAGCAGAGGGAACCTCCCTTCAAACTAGGCAAGCTTAGTCAGCCATGACTGATGACGATAGCTTTCATCCCGACACCTAGTCCGCCTAGCGCGAGCATCGATGATTTAGGAAATGGAAGTTTAATCAGTGCCATCATGCCTGGTGAAGACGACTTGCCAGGGATCATTGCCCTCTTCTCGGATGGTGATCGTTTAACCTAATCAGGTAAGCCTAGCTAGTGACGACTAGCGACGAAAGCTTTTGATCAAACCCAGGACTTGTAGCCCCCAATGCGAGGGTGTAGATAGTCCAGAAGGTGGGAGCCCAGTTAGTCCTAAACTGATTTAGACAGCTAGCCACAGGACCACTGCTCGTCATTGTGGCAGTCGAATCACCAACATTAGACTTGTAGCCTTAGCGCAAGGGTGTAAATAGTCTAGAAGGTGGGAGTCCAGTCAGTCCCGAACTGATCCCGACGGTTTGCCACGAAATCGCGGCTTTTCAGCGCGACCGTCTAAGCACTCCCAAGTTTGTAGCTTGGTGCGCTCAGGTGTAGATAATTTGAATGGTGGGAGCCTAATCAGTCCTTAATTGATTTCGACGACTTGTCACGGGACCACTACTTTTCAGCGTGATCGCCAAACCCTCTCAAATTCATAGCCCCCACCGTGCAGGGAGGGCTTCGACGATTCGAAAGTTGGAAACCTAGTCAGTCCCGAATTGATTCTGACAGTTTGCCACGAGACCACTGCTCTTCAGCCTGGTCGCCAAACCCTTACTCCCCGAATCTGTCATCCACCCTAGTCGGTCATAAATGATTCGAATGGTGGAAGCCTAGTCAGTCCCGTACTGATTCTGACAGCTTGCCACGGGAGCACGGCTCTTCAACCTGGTCGCCAAACCCTTACTCCCCAAATTTGTTGTCCGCCTTGATCGGTCATAAATGATTCGGATGGTGGGAGTCTCAAGCAGCTCGCCACATGGCCTTCGCTATCCCTCTCAACTAGCGGACGCAAATATTAATCTAGCCAAATCAGCACCTTCACGTTAAAACGAACCTAACATTGGAAAAGGCCACTCGTGCCAAACACTCGGCCACCACAGCTCGCCCAAGGCAGCAGCTACAGTCGACTAGTAAGACAAACAAGCAATGACCTAGGTCATTCACAATACAAAGCGGTCAAACCCTCTACCGTAGACAGACCAGTCAACGTCCTATTGATTCAACTAGCCTATGCCAAAACATGACGATAAGGCTAAACGATAAAGCATGCAATAGAGACAAAGGTGTAAAACAGATAACGTTGTTTTCATTAATGGTCAAGAAAAAAAGAGTGCAAGTACACAAAATCACTCCTAATCAGGAGAAGGCACAAAAATGGAAGAGTTAAGCCTAGTAGAAACATGGGCAGAAGTTGCATCCATATGCGCTTTAACCTGGACATTAGGGACATTATCATCCTTCTTGTCTGACGATGCAGAAGAGACAAACAAGTCCACATATGATATCTTCTTATAAATATCAAGGTCCCACTCCGGATGCTCGTCCTTCATCAGCAACAACAGCTTTAACTGGCCATGTATGACCCAGCGGAGCTCACATTTGCCTTGTTCCTGGAGAAGCTCTTTCTCTCGCACCTTTGTATCAATAAGCTCGTGCTCCAGCAACTCCAACTTACCAGTCAGCGCATCAACCTGAGACTGCTCTGTGGCTAGACAACTCTCCATAGCACTGAGTTCATGACACCCCAACTTCATATGAGACATACCCAACATAAGGTACTTCAAACCCTTATTCATACACCATTAAAGAGAATCCTCCTCGTATTTTGGAGTGTGGTCCATCAGCTAGCTGTGATGCCTGCTTATATGCTTTCTTTAAGCATATTCTACATCCACCTCTTGGTGCAAGACCTGTGAGCTCCTCTTCACTAAGTTTGGTGCAAACAGGCTTATCAGCGCATCAGGATGAAGCGTCCCCTGATCTAGAACTACGCCAACACCACCTTTCACGATCACCACAATCCTAAGACTCTCCTCTATGGTTTTTCCATTATCAAGAGCAGACGACCCTTTACTGTGAAACGGCTCAACAGAATCCGGAGGTAGAGGCGGAAGCGATCTATCCAAATGGCCCTCCAATACTTCTAACCGTGGCCCTCGATGAATGGTGAACCACACGGACTGCAGGAAACACGACCGGTACCACGACCACTCTCAGGAAAATCATAAGTCGGGCAATCAGATTCCACTACCTCGAGCGAATCTTCAAAAAGGCCTTCTATCGGAATGGCCCCTCACGATTCAACACTAGTAGAAGCCGCCATTGCAACCCACACCAAACGGTAATTCAGAGCCTCAGCCTGCACATCACTAAGTTTCAACCCATCTGTGACTCCCACCAACCGCATATAATCTTCCTCAAAACTGGGAAAGTTAGACTCCGCCTGAACAGGCCTAGTAGACTCGCTCTCTTTTCTCGGTAGAATGGGTCGTGCCGAAGATGAACCAGTTCTAACAGGAGGCTTCTTCTTCATACAGGTAGCCTTCCTCTTTTTGAAAGGGGCCCCATCTTCCAACTTGATACGCGCCTATTGATACAACGTGGGAGCTACCTGCCAATTGTCCCACAGCTCATTGCGGATGAAGTTGGAAACTCTGATTACATCAGTCACCTCCCTTTGAAACAAGTCACGAAATTTCTCCATGGTGGTTCACTCCTCCAAACTAAGAGGAGTAGTGGGGAACCTCCCTGCAGAAGAACATGAGCAACGGTTAGTTAATCTATTGTTAAGCACATAAAAGTTGCAAGAAAAGAGTCGAACTTACGAAGCGGTCTGAACTGTCGTTCGAGCGGACAACCCTTGCATTAGAAATACTTCAAATCCATAGGGTCCAAGAAACAAAACATCTGCCAGAACTTTAAGTCATCAGGCAGTCTACCGAAGCACTTCTGCATCCTCAACTTACAGACAACATTGCTCTGCAACCGAGGAGCGGTAAGCAACAGGATCTCCCGCGGTGTCACCCCGACGCCAGCCTCCTTAACACGGAGTAGAATCAAGAGGATAATTGTGTATCCGTCGGGCCCAAACTGAGTCGGGGGAATCCCTAGTAGATTCAAGAACTCCCAGATTAAGTCCAGAATCGGGAAACACAGATACGACCATCAAAAAACGACATACAGATCCTTCAGGACTCCAAACCTAGTACAAATTTCAGCAAGACTAGGTTCAGATAGCAACTTTTATTCAAAAAAATCTAGGCCCTCGGCCAAGACAACATCATCAATAAGATCTTCTCAGGCCATGGGGAATACGAACAAACTCTTCTAATCAGAACGATATCTTCGAAAGCAAGAATAGTAGAAGAGTTAGACGCTGCACTGTGGATGACTTATATAGGCAATGGGTTCCCGCCTCTTTTTCGCCGAACCAACGCACGTTCAATTAATGCAGCACGCGGCTCAAGCAAGGATTCAGATTCAGTCATCATGAGCGACACATCCCTTCCAGATATGACACATCCCTTCCAGATACGACTTAGCGAACCGATGTGATGGCCCACTAACTCGGGGGGAGTAGCTGATGATACATAAAAATGGTCACACCCTTGAACCGTACATGTCTCATGTTGATCTCGAGGAAGCATGAGTTCAAGCAACAGCCCAATACGGATCCAGCCTGAGCGATTCTCATATCGCTAAACTCCAGCCCACCAGGCAGGCCCAGACTCTCATAGCATGCTAGGCCCACATGTCTTACAGCTATCCACGATACCCGTAAGCCCTTTTCAGGCAAGTATCTCAAGCATCTACTTTGGACGAGCAACCACAACTTCTTTTTGCTCCCAACTAGGAAGCAAACACCAGAGTATCTTCCACACAAGGAAATTCCCTTCCACGGAATGCTCTCGGATTGGGAACTATCTCCTACGTATCTTGGAACATGAAGCTAACTAGGAACATCCCTCCTACAGAATGACTCCTAATTAGAGAGGGATCTCCACAAAGATCTCCTCCCTCATCTATTCCTACAATGGCCTGGTTAAACCATGACTCCTTGCACTATAAATAAAACACGAGTTTGGTAAGCTAAGGTACTCTACAAACTCCCCGTTACATCATTACACCTTCCTCAAATCCTTATCTGACTTTAGCATCGGAGTGTCGTCGGCTACCCCACGACCGCTTGTGGCTCACGTATGCTACTTGTGCAGGTAACAGGTCAATGGGAATAGGTCAGAGCAGGGAGCAAAAAACAACTGCATCAATCATTAATAATGACAAGTGTTGTTGTGCTTAACAAATAAGGAAAGCTCGTTTGAATGTTGTAGGTTCATTTGGAGGCCAATTTCAGTGCAATCTAAGAATACATGTCTAAGCCCTTGTGAATGTTTATAATTACAAATGAAAAAATTTTGACTCAAGAAAAAAAATTTGTTGTGGTTAACAAAGAAGGCAAACTCGTTTGTGCTCGGTAGGCTCAATTGGAGGCCAATTTTGGTGCAATTCGAGAATGCAAGGATTTGAGTAACCAAATGGACTTAGTCTGACTTCTAACTGCTTGGGTACATTAATAATGTCTAATGCAACAAGTTTGTCTCAACAAACAAGTTTCATTGTGCATAACAAAGAAGGAAAACTCGTTTGTACGTTGTAGGCTCAATTGGAGGCCAATTTGGTGCAATCCGCGAATAAAAGGATTTGATGACCAAATGGAATTCGTTTGACTTCTAACTGCTTGGGTACATTAATAAAATCAAATGTGACAAGTTTGAATCAACAAAAAAGTTTCGTTGTGCTTAACAAAGAAGAAAAACTCATTTGTACATTGTAAGCTCAATTAGAGGCCAATTTGGGTGTAATCCGAAAATACAAGGATTTAAGTGACCAGATGGACTTCGTTTGACTTTTAACCACTTGGGTACGTCATTAAGGATGTAAGTTATAGGCTCAATTGGAGGCTAATTTGAGTTCAATTCAAGAATACAAGGATCTTAGCAACCAAATGAAATTCGTTTGAATTCTAATCGCTTAGGTATGTCAATAATTATAAATGCAACATGTTTGACTCAACAAACAAGTTTGGTTGTGCTTAACAAAGAAGAAAAGTTCATTTTTACGTTGTAAGCTCAATTGGAGGCCGATTTGGGTGTAATCCATGAGTCCAAGGATTTGAGTAATCAAATGAAATTCATTTGATTTCTAACTATAAGAGCACATTAATATCGACTAATGCAAAAAGTTTGACGCAACAAACCAATTTTGTTATGCTGAACAAATAAGGAAATCTAGTTTGCACGTTGTAGGCTCAATTGGAGTCTAATTTGGGTCCAATCCGAGAATACATGGATTTGAGTGACCAAGTGGAATTCAATTGACTTATCGCTTGGATATGTTAATGAAGACAAATGAAACATGTTTGATTCAGCAATCAAGTTTTGTTGTGCTTAACAAAGAAGGAAACCTCGTTTGTATGTTTTAGGGTCATTTGGAGGCCAATTTAGGTGTAGTCCTAGAATAAAAGGAGTTGAGTGATCAATTAAAATTTGATTGACTTCTGAGACCTAGGGTATGTTTATAATGACAAATGAAATAAGTTTGACTCAACAAACGGAATACTCATTTATAATGACAAATAAAATAAGTTTGACAAATGAAAAAAGTTTGACTTCGTTTCACTTCTAACCATTTGGCTACATTAATATTATCAAATGCAACATGTTTCATTGTTATTCATAAAATAAGAGAACTCGTTTGTACATTGTAGTCTCAATTGCAAACCAATTTGGGTGAAATCCGAGAATACATGGATTTGAGTGATCAAATGGACTTCATTTGAATTATAACCACTAAAGAATGTTAATAATGAAAAATGAAACAAGTTTGACTCAACAAACAAGTTTTGTAATGCTTAACAAAGAAGGAATACTCGTTTGTACGTTGTAGGCTTAATTTGAGGCCAATTTGCATGCAATCCGAGAATACATTGATTTGAGTAACCAAATGGACTTCGTTTGACTTCTAACCAAATGGGTATGTTAATATCGACAAAGGAAACATATTTTTTAGGCGTAACAAAGTAGGAAAACTCGTTTGTATGTTGTAGGGTCATTTGGAGGCCAATTTGGGTGCAATCCGAGAATACAATGATTTGAGTGATCAAATAAGATTCGTTTGACTTCTTCGCCGTTGGGTATGTTTATAATGACAAATGGAACAAGTTTGACTCAACAAACAAATTTTGATGTGCTTAATTAAGTAGGAAAACTTGTTTGTACTTTGTAGGATCAATTGGAGGCGAATTTGAGTGCAATACGAGAATACGAGGATTTGAATGACCAATGCATTTTGTTTGACTTCTAACCGCTTGGTTACGTTAATAAGGTAAAATTCAAAAAGTTTGACTCAACAAACAAGTTTCGTTGTGATGAACAAAGAAGGAAAACTTGTTTGTATATTGTAAGCTCAGTTGAAGGACAATTTGGGCGCAAAAACAGAATACAAGGATTTGAGTGACCAAATGGACTTTGTTAGACTTTTAATCACTTGGGTATAATAGAAGGAAAAATTCAACAAATCTGACTCAACAAACAAGTTTCATTGTGCTTAAAAAAAATGAAAACTCGTTTATACGTTGTAGGCTCAATTTGAGGCCAATTTGGGTACAATCTGAGAATACAAGAATTCGAGTGACCAAATGGACTTCGTTTAACTTCTAACCGCTTGGGTACAACAATAATGTCAAATGCAGCAAGGTTGACTAAACAAACTACTTTTTTGTGCTTAACAAAAAAGTGAAACACTATTGTACGTTGTAAGCTCACTTAGATGCCTATTTGGGTGCAATCCTACAGTCCAAGGATTTGAGTGACCAAATGAAATTCATTTTACTTCTAACCACTTGGGTATATTAATATCGACACATACATTAAGTTTTACATAACATACTAGTTTTGTTGTGCTGAACAAAGATGGAAAACTCATTTGTATATTGTAAGCTCAGTTGAAGGACAATTTGGGCGCAAAAACAGAATACAAGGATTTGAGTAACCAAATGGACTTTGTTAGACTTTTAATCACTTGGGTATAATAGAAGGAAAAATGCAACAACTCTGACTTAACAAACAAGTTTCGTTGGGCTTAACAAAAAATGAAAACTCGTTTATACGTTGTAGGCTCAATTTGAGGCCAATTTGGGTACAATCTGAGAATACAAGGATTCGAGTGACCAAATGGACTTCGTTTAACTTCTAACCGCTTGGGTACAACAATAATGTCAAATGCAGCAAGGTTGACTAAACAAACTACTTTTTTTGTGCTTAACAAAAAAGTAAAACACTATTGTACGTTGTTAGCTCACTTAGATGACTATTTGGGTGCAATCCTACAGTCCAAGGATTTGAGTGACCAAATGAAATTCATTTTACTTCTAACCACTTGGGTATATTAATATCTACATATACAACAAGTTTTACATAACATACTAGTTTTGTTGTGCTGAACAAAGATGAAAAACTCGTTTGTATGTTGTTGGCTAAATTGGAGGCCAATTTGGGTGCCAAACGAGAATACATTTGAGTGACCGAATGGAATTCGTTTGACTTCTAACTGCTCTGGTATGTTAATATTGAAAAATGCAACAAATTTCACTCGACATCTCATGTTGTAATTAACAAAGAAGAAAACTTGTTTGTATTCTGTGTGTTCATTTGGAGGCCAATTTAGGTGCAATCCTAGAATACAAGGATTTGATGGATAAAATAAAATTTGTTTGACTTCTAAGCCTTTCGGTATGTTTATAATGACAAATGCAACAAGTTTGACTCAACAAGCAAATTTTTTTGTGCTTAACAAAGAAAGAAAACTCGTTTGTACGTTGTAAGCTTAGTTGGATGCCAATTTGGGTGCAATCTAAGAATACATGGACTTGAGTGACCAAATGGACTTGAGTGATCAAAATGACTTTGTCTGACTCCTAACCGCTTGGGTATACTAATAAGATCAAATACAACAAGTTTGACTCAGCAAACAATTTTTGTTGTTCTTAACAAATAAGGAAAACTTGTTTGTACATTGTAGGTTCAATTGAAGGCCAATTTGGGTGTAATCCTAGAATACAATCATTTGAGTGATCAAATGGAGTCGTTCTAATTCTAAACGCTTGGGAATGTCAATAATGAAAATGCAACAAGTTTGACTCAACAAACGAGTGTTGTTGTGCTTAACAAAGAAGGAAAACTCATTTGTATGTTGTAGGCTCATTTGGAGGCCAATTTCTGTGCAATCCGGGAATACATGGATTTGGGTGATCAAATAAAATTTATATGGCTTCAAAGACCTTGGGTATGTTTATAATAACAAATGAAACAAGTTTGACACAACAAATTTTTTTTGTTGTGCTTAACAAAGAATGAAAACTCATTTGTCCGCTGTAGGCTCAATTGGAGGCCAATTTTGGTGCAATTCGATAATACAAGGATTTGAGTGCCCAAATGGAGTTCAACTGACTTCTAACTGCTTGGGTACATTAATAAGGTCAAATGCAACAAGTTTGCCTCAACAAACAAGTTTCATTGTGCTTAACAAAGAAGGAAAACTCGTTTGTACGTTGTAAGCTCAATTGGACGCCAATTTGGGTGCAATCCGAGAGTCCAAGGATTTGAGTGACTAAATGCAATTCATTTGAATTTTAACCACTAGGGTACATTAATATCAACAAATGCAAAAAGTTTGACACAACAAACCAGTTTTGTTATGCTGAATAAAGAAGAAAAACTTGTTTGCACGTTGTAGGCTCAATTTGAGGCCAATTTGGGTCCAATCCGAGAATACATGGATTTGTGTGATCAAATGGAAATTTTTGAATTAACTGCTTGGGTATGTTAATTTTGACAAATGAAACATGTTTGATTCAGCAATCAAGTTTTGTTGTGCTTAATAAAGAAGGAAAACTCGTTTGTATGTTTTAGGATAATTTTGAGGCCAATTTGGGTGCAATTCGAGAATACAAGGATTTGAGTGATCAAATGAAATTCGATTGACTTCTAAGCCCTAGTGTATGTTTATAATGACAAATGAAATAGGTTTGACTCCACAAACAAAATACTCGTTTGTATGTTGTAGGCTTAATTGGAGGCCAAATTGGGTGCAATCCGAGAATACAAGTATTTGAGTGATCAAATGAAATTCGATTGACTTCTAAGCCCTAGTGTATGTTTATAATGACAAATGAAATAGGTTTGACTCCACAAGCAAAATACTCGTTTGTATGTTGTAGGCTTAATTGGAGGCCAAATTGGGTGCAATCCGAGAATACAAGTATTTGAGTGACCAACTGGACTTCGTTTCACTTATAACAGCTTGGGTACATGAATAATATCAAACACAACAAGTTTCGTTGTGCTTCATGAAATAGGAAAACACGTTTGGACATTGTAGCCTCAATTGAAAACCAATTTGGGTGAAAAACGAATTTGGGTGCAATCCGAGAATACAAGGATTTAAGTGACCAAATGGACTTCGTTTGAATTCTTACATCTTGGGTATGTCAATAAGGTCTAATGAAACAAGCTTGACTCAACAAACAAGTTCTGTTGTACTTAATAAAGAAGGAAAACTAGTTTGTGCGTTGCAAGCTTAATTGGAGGCCAATTTTGGTGCAATATGAGAATACATGGATTGGAGTGACCAAATAGACTTCGTTTGACTTCTAACCACTTGGGTACATTAATAAAGTCTAATGCAACAAGTTTGTCTCAACAAACAATTTTCGTTGTGCTTAATAAAGAAGGAAAACTCGTTTGTACATTATAGGCACAATTGAAGGGCAATTTGGGTGTAATCATAAAATGGAAGGATTTGAGTCATCAAGTGGACTTAATTTGCTTCTAACCACTTGGATACATTAATAATGATAAATTTGACAAGTTTGACTCAAAAAACTAGTTTTTTTTGTGTTTAACAAAGAAGAAAAGCACGTTTGTACGTTGTAAGCTCAACAGGAGGCCAATTTGGGAGCAATATGATAGTACAAGGATTTGAGTGACCAAATGGATTTGACTTTTAACCACTTGGGTACATTAATATGGACAAATGCAACAATTTTGACTCAACAAATCAGTTTTGTTTTGCTGAACAAAACAGGAAAACAAGTTAGATTGTTGTAGGCTCAAATGGGGACTTATTTGGGTGTAATCCAATAATACATGGATTTGATTGCCCAAATGGAATTTGTTTAACTTCTGACTGCTTGGGTATGTTAATATTAAAACAAAAAATTGACTCAACAAACAAGTTTTGATGTGCTAAACAAATAAAACTCGTTTGTATGTTGTAGGCTCAATTAGAAGCTGGGTCCAATCCGAGAATACAGTGGTCAAATGGACTTCTAACCTCTTGGGTATGTTAATAATGACAAATGAAAAAGTTTGACTCAACAAATAAATTTGGTTGTGTGCTTATCATAGAAGGAAAACTCGTTTGTACGTTGTAGGCTCAAATGGATGCCAATTTGGGTCAATCCGAGAATACAAGGATTTGAACGACCAAAAAGACTTCGTTTGACTTCTAACCGCTTAAATAAATTAATAAGGTAAAATGAGACAAGTTTGACTCAACAAATAAGTTTTGTTGTACTTAACAAATAAGGAAAACTTAGTTGTACCTTGTAGGCTCAAATGGAGGGCAATTTGGGTGCAATCTGAGAGTCCAAGGATTTGAGTGACCAAATGGAATTCATTTGACTTCTAACTGCTTGGGTATATTAATATGAACAAATGAAATGAGTTTGACACAACAAACTAGTTTTGTTGTGCTGAACAAAGAAGGGAAACTAGTTTGTATGTTTTATGCTCAATTGGAGGCCAATTTGGGTGTAATTTGATAAAACATGGATTTGAGTAACCAAATAGAATTTGTTTGACTTTTAACGGCTTGGGTATGTTAAAATCGACAAATGAAACAAGTTTGACTAAACAACAAAGTTTTGTTGTGGTAAACAAAAAAGGAAAACTCGTTTGTATGTTGTAGGCTCAATTTGAAGCCAATTTCGGTGCCATCCGAGAATACAAGGATTTTAGTAACCAAATGAAATTCGTTTGACTTCTAATCGATTGGGTATGTTAATATCGTAAAATGAAACAAGTATAACTTAACAATCAAATTTTGACGTGCTTAACAAAGAAGGAAAACTCATTTGTATGTTGTAAGCTCAATTCAAGACAATTTTTGGTGAAATAACAGAAACAAGGATTTGAGTGACCAAATGGACTTCATTTGACTTTTAACCACTTGGGTACAATATAAGGAAAAATACAACAAGTTTGATTCAACAAATAAGTTTCGTAGTGCTTAATAAAGAAGGAAAACTCGTTTTTACATTGTAGTCACAATTGGAGGCCAATTTGGGTACAATCCGAGAATACAAGGATTTGAGTGACCAAATGGACTTCGTTTAACTTCTAACCGCTTGGGTACATCAAAAATGACAAATGCAACAATTTTGACTCAACAAACAAGTTTTTATTATGCTTAACAAAAAAATAAAGCTCCATTGTATGTTGTAAGCAATACTAGAGTCCAAGGATTTGAGTGACCAAATGGAATCCATTTTACTTCTAACTGCTTGGGTACATTAATATCGACAAATGCAACAATTTTGACATAACAAACCAGTTTTGTTGTGCTGAACAAAGAAGGAAAACTTGTTTGTACGTTGTTGTCTCAACTGAAGGCCAATTTGGTTGCAATCCGAGAATACAAGGATTTGAGTAATCGAATGAAATTTGCTTGACTTCTAGCCGCTTTGGTATGTTAATATCGACAAATCCAACAAGTTTACTCAACAAACAAGTTATGTTGTGCCTAACAAAGAAGGAAAACTCGTTTGTATGTTGTAGGCTCATTTTGAAGCCAATTTGGGGGCAATCCGAGAATACAAGGATTTGATGGATCAAATAAAATTCAATGAAAAATGCAACAAGTTTGATTCAACAAAAAAATTTTGTCGTGCTTAACAAATAAGGAAAACTCGTTTGTAAGTTGTACGCTTAATTGAAGGCCAATTTGGGTGCAATCCGAGAATACAAAGATTTGAATGACCAAATGGACTTTGTTTGCCTTCTAACTGCTTGGGTACATTAATAAGATCAAATGAAACAAGTTTGACTCAGAAACAAGTATTTGTCGTTCTTCAGAAAGAAAGAAAACTCCTTTGTACATTGTAGGTTTAAAAGAAGGTCAATTTTGGTGTAATTCAAGAATACAAGGATTTGAGTGATCAAATTGATTTTTTTTGAATTCTAACTGCTGTGGAATGTTAATAATGAAAAATACATCAAGTTTGACTCAACAAACAAGTATTTTTGTGCTTAACAAAGAAGGTAAGAACATTTGAACGTTGTAAGCTCATTTGGAGACCAATTTGGGTGCAATCCGAGAGTCTAAGGACTTGAGTGTCCAAATGAACTTCTTTTGACTTTTAACCACTTGGGTACATTAATATAAACAAATGAAACAAGTTTAACTCAACAAACTTGTTTGGTTGTGCTGGTTTGTACGTTGTTTTCTCAATTGGAGGCCAATTTGGGTGCAAATCGAAAATACAAAGATCTGAGTACCCAAATGGAATTTGTTTGACTTCTAATTTCTTGGGTATGTTAATATTGAAAAGTGCAAGAAGTTTGACTCAACAAACAAGTTTTGTTGTGTTTATAAAGAAGGAAAACTCGTTTCTTGTAGGCTCATTTGGGGGCCAATTTACTTGCAATTCGAGAATACATGGATTTGAGTAATCAAATAAACTTTGTTTGACTTCTAAGCCCTTGGGTATTTTTATAATGTCAAAGAAACAAGTTTGTGTGTTGTAGGCACAATTAGAAGCCAATTTTTGTGCAATCCGATAATACAAGGATTTGAGTGACCAAATGGACTTTGTTTGACTTCTTACCGCTTGGGTATGTTAATAAGGTCAAATGAAGCAAGTTTGACTCAACAAACATATTTTGTTGTGCTTAACAAATAAGAAAAACTCATTTGTATGTTGTAGGCTTAATTGGAGGCCAATTTTGGTGCAATGTGAGAATACAAGGATTTGAGCGACCAAATAGACTTCATTTGACTTCTAACTACTTGGGTAGATTAATAAGATCAAATATGACAAGTGGACTCAACAAACAAGTTTCGTTGTGCTTAACAAAGAAGAAAAACTCGTTTGTACATTGTATGCTCAATTGAAACCCAATTTGGGTGTAATTCGAGAATACAAGGATTTGAGTTTTCAAACGGACTTCGTTTGAATTCTAATCGCTTGTGTACATTAATAATTTAAATGAGACAAGTTTGATTTCATAAACTAGTTTAGTTGTGCTTAACAAAGAAGGAAAACTCGTTTGTACGTTGTAGGCTCAATTGGAGGCCGATTTGGGTTCAATCCGAGAATACGAAGATTTGAGCGACCAAATGGACTTCGTTGACTACAAACCACTTGGTTGTATTAATAAGGTAAAATGCGACAAGTTTGACTCAACAAACAAGTTCGGTGTGCTTAACAAAGAAGGAAAACTCGTTTGTACCTTGGAGGCAAATTTGGGTGCAATCCGAGAATACAAGGATTTGATTGACCAAATGAACTTCATTTGGCTTTTAACCACTTGGGTACATTAATAAGATTAAATGCGGTGACTCAACAAAAAAATTTCGTTGTGCTTAACAATGAAGGAAAACTCGTTTGTAAATTGTATGCCCAATTGAAGGCCAATTTGTGTGTAATCATAGAATACATGGATTTGAGTGATTAAATGAACTTCGTTTGACTTCTAACCACTTGGGTACATTGATAATGACAAATGCAACATGTTTGACTCAACAAACAAGTTTGTTGCGCTTAACAAAGAAGGATAATATGTTTGTACTTTATAAGCTCAATTGAAGGCCAATTTGGGTGCAATCCGAGAGTCCAAGGATTTGAGTGACCAAATGGAATTCATTTCACTTATAACCACTTGGGTATATTGAAATGGATAAATGCAACAAGTTTGACACAACAGACCAATTTTGTTGTATTGAACAAAGAAGGAAAACTAGTTTGTATGTTGTAGGCTCAATTGGAGGCCAATTTGGGTGCAATTCGATAATACATGGATTTGAGTGACCAAGTGGAATTTGTTTGACTTCTAACCACTTGGGTACATTAATAATGACAAAAGAAACAATTTTGACTCAACAAACCAATTTTTTTGTGCTTTGCAAAGAAGGAATGAAATTTTATACGTTGTAAGCTCAATTGGAGGCCAATTTCGGGGCAATCCGAGAGTCCAAGGATTTGAGTAAACAAATCGAATTCATTTGAATTCTAACCACTTGGGTACATTAATATTGAAAAATTCAACAAGTTTGACACAACAAACTAGTTTTGTTGTGCTGAACAAATAAGGTAAACTAGTTTGTGCGTTGTAGGCTCAGTTGGAGGACAATTTGGGTGCAATCCGAGAATACATGGATTTGAATGACCAAATGGAATTTGTTTGATTTCTAAACACTTGTTATGTTAATATCAAAAAATGAAATGATTTTGACTCAACAAAAAATTTTTATTGTGCTTAATAAAGAACGAAAACTTGTTTATATGTTGTAAACTCAATCGGAGGCCAATTTGGGTGCAATACAAGAATACTAGGATTTGAGTGATCAAATGGACTTCATTTGAATTCTAACCACTTTGGTATGTTAATAATGACAAATGCAACTAGTTTGATACCACAAAACAGTTATGTTGTGCCTAACAAAGAAGGGAAACACGTTTGTACTTTGTAAGCTCAATTCAAGACCAATTTGGGTGCAAACTGAAAGTCCAAGGATTTGGTTGACCAAATGGAATTCATTTGACTTCTAAATACTTGGGTACATTAGGACCGATAAATTGAACAACTTTGACAAAACAAACAAGTTTTGTTGTGCTAAACAAATAAGAAAAACTAGTTTGTATGTTGTTGGCTCAATTGGAGGCCAATTTGGGTGCAATCCGAGAATACATGGTTTAAGTGAAAAATGAAATTCATTTAACTTCTATGACCTTGGTTATGTTTATAATGACAAATGAAAAAATTTTGGCTCAACAAACAAATTTTGTTGTGCTTAACAATGAAGGAAAACTGGTTTGTACGTTGTAGGCTTAATTGGAGGCGACTTTTGGTGCAATCTGAGAATACAAGAATTTGAGTGACCAAATGGACTTGATTGAGTTCTAATCGCTTGGGTACATTAATAATATCAATTGCAACAAGTTTTGTTGGGCTTAAGAAAGGAAAACTCGTATGTACATTGTAGGCTCAATTAGTGGTCAATTTGGGTGGAATTCGATAATACAGGGATTTAAGTGACCAAATGGACTTTTGTTGCTTCTAACTGCTTGGGTACATTAATAAGATCAAATGCAACAAGTTTGACTTAACAAAGAAATTTCGTTGTGCTTAACAAATAAGGAAAACTTGTTTTAACATTGTGAGCTCAATTGATGGCCAATTTGTCTGTAATCCGAAGATACAAGGATTTGAGTGATCAAATGTACTTTGTTTGAATTATAACCGCTCGAGTATCTTAACTATGTTGAATTCAACAATTTTTACTCAACAAACCAGTTTTGTGGTGCTGAACAAAGAAGGATAGCACGTTTGTACGTTGTAAGCTCAATTGGAGGCCAATTTGGGTGCAATCCGAGAGTCCAAGGATTTAGGTGAAAAAATGGTAGTCATTTGACTTCTAACCACATGGGCACATTAATATGGAGAAATGAAACAAGTTTGACACAACAAACTAGTTTTGTTGTGCTGGAAAAAAAAGGAAAAATCGTTTGTATGTTGTAGGCTCAATTGGAAGCCAATTTGGCTGCTATCCGAGAATACAACGATTTGAGTGATCAAATGGATTTCGTTTGAGTTCTAACCGCTTTTTCGTTTGAGTTCTAACCGCTTTGGTACATTAATAATGACAAATGCAATAAGTTTGACTCAACAAACCTGTTTTGTTGCGGAAAACACGTTTGTACGTTGTAAGCTCAATTGCAGGCCAATTTGGGTGCAATCCGGAAGTCCAAGGGTTATAGTGACCAAATGGAATTCATTTAACTTTTAACTTCTTAGTTACATTAATATCTTCGAATGCAACAAGTTTGACAGAACAAACCAGTTTTGATGTGCTGAACAAAGAAGGAAAAGTCGTTTATGAGTGAGCAAATGTAATTTGTTTGAATTCTAAGCCTTTGGGTATGTTTATAATGACAAATGCAACAAAATTGACTCAATAAATAAATTTTGTTGTGTGTAACAAATAAGGAAAACTCGTTTATAAGTGGTAGGTTTAATTAGTGGCCAATTTTGGCGCAATTCAAGAATACAAGGATTTGAGTGACCCAATGAACTTTGTTTGAATTCTAAACTCCTGGGCATGTTAATAAGGTCAAACGCATCAAGTTTGACTCAACAAACAAGTTTCATTGAGCTTAACAAAGAAGGAAAACTCAATTGTGGCTCAATTGAAGGCCAATTTGGGTGTAATCCAGAAATATAAGGATTTCAGTGATCAAATGACCTTCGTTTGAATTCTAACTACTTGGGAATGTTAATATGGACAAATGCTTTGACTCAACAAACAAGTCTTGTTTCGCTTAACAAAGAAGGAAAAAACGTTTTAACACTGTAAGCTCAATTTCAGGCCAATTTGGGTGCAACCCAAGCATCCAAGGATTTGAGTAATCAAATGAAATTTGTTTGACTTCTAAATACTTGGGTACGTTAATATCGATAAATGCAACAAGTTTGAGTCAACAAACAAGTTTTTTTGTGTTGAACAAAAAAGAAAAACTCGTTTGTACGTTGTATTATTAACTGGAGGCCAATTTGGGTACAATCCGTGAATACAAGGATTTGAGTAGCCATTGGAATTCATTTGACTTCTAACTACTTGGGTACGTTAATATCGATAAATGCAACTAGTTTGACTCAACAAACAAGTTTTTGTGCTTAACAAAAAAGGAAAATTCGTTTGTATGTTGTAGGCTCTATTGGAGACCAATTTGGGTGCAATCCGAGAATACAAGGATTTGAGAGATCAAATAGAGTTTGTTTCCCTTCTAAGTGCTTGTGCATGTATATAATGACAAATGCAACAAGTTTGACTGAACAAACAAATTTTTTTGTGTTTAACAAAGAAGGAAAACTTTTTGTACGTTGTAAGCTCAATTGGAGGCCAATTTGGGTGCAATCCGAGAATACAAGGATTTTAGTAACCAAATGGATTTCGTTAGACTTCTAACCACTTGAGTTCATTAATTATGAAAATTGCAACAAGTTTGACTCAACAAACAAGTTTCGTTGTTCTTAATAAAAAAGGAAAACTTGTTTGTACGTTATTGGCTCAATTGGAGACAAATTTGGGTACAATCTGAGAATATAAGGATTTGAGCAACAAAATGGACTTCGTTTGACTTCTAAACGATTGAGTGACCAAATGGAATTCATTTACTTTCTAACCGCTTTGGTAAATTTATCTCGTAAAAATGTAACAAGTTTGACACAACACAGTTTTGTGGTGCTGAACAAAAAAAGAAAACTCGTAGGTACATTGTATTCCCACTTGAGGGGCAATTTGGGTGCAATCCGTGAATACAAGGATTTGAGTAACCAAGTGAAATTTGTTTGACTTCTAACTGCTTGGATCGGTTAATATATATAAATTCTACAAGTTTGACTCAACAAACAAGTTTTTTTGTGCTTAACAAAGAAGGAAAACTCGTTTGTATATTGTAGGCTCAATTAGAAGCCAATTCGGGTGCAATTTGAGAATACAAGGATTTGAGTGATCTAATAGAATTCATTTCCCATCTAAGCGCTTGGGTATGTTTCTAATTACAAATGCAACAAGTTTTACAAAACAAACAAATTTTGTTATGCTTAACAAAGAAGTAAAATTGTTTGTACTTTGTAGGCTCAATTGAATGCCAATTTTGGTGTAATCTGATAATACAAGGATTTGAGTGACCATATGGATTTCGTTTAACTTATAACTTATGCGAATGTTAATAAGGTCTAATTAAATAGGTTTGACTATCCAAACAAGTTTCATTGCGCTTAACAAAGATGGAAAATTCGTTTGTACGTCGTAAGCTCAATTAGAGGCCAATTTAGGTACAATTCTAGAATACAATGATTTGAGTTACCAAATGGATTTATTTTGATTTTAACCATTTTAGTATGTTAATTAGGAAAAATGCAACAAGTTTGAGTCAACAAACAAGTTCCATTGTTCTTAATAAAGAAGGAAAACTTGTTTGTACGTTATAGGATCAATGTGAGGCTAATTTTGGTACAATCCGATAATATAAGGATTTGAGCGACCAAATGGACTTCGTTTGACTTATAAATAATTGGGTACATCAACAATGATAAATAAAACAATTTTGACTTAACAAACAAGTTTCGTTGTGCTTAAGATAGAAAGAAAGTCCCCTTGTATGTTGTAAGCTCCATTAGAAACAAAATTGGGTGCAATCCGAGAGTCCAACACTTTGAGTGACCACATTGAACTCATTTGACTTCTAATAACTTGGGTGCATTAATATCAACAAATGTAACAATTTTGACCCAATAAACGAGTTTTGTTGTGCTGAACAAAGAAGGAAAACTCATTTGTACCTTATACGCTCAATTGGAGGCCAATTTGGGTGCAATTCAAAAATACATGGATTTGAGTGACCAAATGGAATTCGTTTGACTTCTAACCACTTGGTTACAACAACAATGACAAATGAAACTAGTTTTACTCAACATACAAGTTTTGTTGTGCTTAACAAAGAAGTAAAACTCATTTGTACGCTTTAAGCTCAATTGGAGGCCAATTTGGGTACAATCTAAGAAAACTAGGATTTGTGTGACCAAATAGACTTCGTTTGAATTTTAACCACTTGGGTACATCAAAAATGACAAATGCAACAATTTTGACTCAACAAATAAATTTTATTGTGCGTAACAAATAAGGAATACTTCTTTGTTCGTTGTAAGCTCAATTAGAGGCCAATTTGGGTGCAATCCTAGAGTCCTAGGATTTGAGCGACCAAATGGAATTCATTTGACTTCTAACTGCTTGGGTACATTAACATAGGCAACTGCCACATGTTTGACATTACAAACAAGTTTTTTTGTCCTGAACAAATAAGGAAAACTCGTTTGTACATTGTTGGCTCGATTGGAGTCCGATTTGGGTGCAGTCCAAGAATACATGCATTTGAGTGACCAAATGGACTTCCTTTGAATTCTAACCGCTTAAATATGTTAATTATGAGAAATTCAGAAAGTTTGATTCCACAAAAAAGTTTCCTTATGGTTAATAAAGAAGGAAAACTTGTTTGTACATTATAGGCTCAATTGGAGGCCAATTTGGGTTCAATCCTAGAATACAAGGAATTGAGCAACCAAATGGACTTCATTTGATATCTAAATGCTTGGGTATGTGAACAATGACAAATGAAACAAGTTTGATTTAACAAACAAGTTTTGTTGTGCTTAACAAAGAAGGAAAGCTATTTTATACGTTATAAGCTCAATTGAAGGCTAATTTGGGCGCAATCCGAGAGTCCAAGGATTTAAGTGACCAAATGGAATTCATTTGACTTCTAACCACTTGGGAACATTAATATCTACAAATGTAACAATTTTGATACAAGAAACAAGTTTTGTTATGCCAAACAAAGAAGGAAAACTCGATTGTACGTTGTAGGATCAATTGGAGGCCAATTTGGGTGTAATCCGAGAATACATGGATTTGAGTGACCAAATGGAATTTGTTTGACTTTTAACCACTTGGGTATGTTAACATCGACAAATGCAACAAGTTTGATTCAACAAACAAATTTTTTTGTGCTTAACAGAGAAGGAAAACTCATTTATATGTTGTAAGCTCAATTAGAGGCCAATTTGGGTGCAATCTAAGAATATAAGGATTTGAGTGACCAAATGGATTTCGTTTGACTTCTAATTGCTTGGGTACGTTAATGATGTAGTCGATTCTTGTTTTCCTTTATCGCCTTTACCTAGTTCTGCACAAGTAGCAGACATGAGCCAAATACCACTGTGTGGAGGCCGATGGCACTTCGATGCTTAAGTTAGATAAGGCTTGGGAGAGGCATAAAGTTGTAAATTTTTTTTATGTAGCGTAACTTATTCCATCCACCTTATCTATCTCTCATAGTGTGAAAGTTCTTGTTCAGCTAGACCTCGGTGGTATAGTTTAGGGAAAGAGATATGGCGGGAGATCCTTTCCTATTTGGGAGCTATCTATGTTGGGTAGTTTCCGTACACGACTTGTGCTCCTAGATTTGTGGGAGAAATTTCCCTTTCTGAGTGTTTTCCATGCAAGGAAGTTTCCTTGCCCGACTTATTATCTAGTATTTGTTTCCTAGTTAGAACCGATGTATTGCTGGCCTACCAGTCTTGGGTCGATACCGTATATACTTGCCTTATCAAGCTTATTCTTGCCTTATCGGGGTTTATGAGTATTGGGCTTGACCGAGTGACGAATGGGCTTATTAGGCGCCGCATTTCGGGTCCAACGTTCTGGAATCAACCAATAGTGGGCTTAATGTTGTCTGGGCCTCGCTGGATTTAGCATGCAATCGGGCCTACTTGTACTGTTGATGAGATTATCATGAAACACGTACGATGTTAACCAGAGGACCGTTTGATGTATCATCAGCTACTCCCCTCGAGGTGGTGGGCCATCTCATCGATCCACTAAGTCATTTTATGAAGCAACTATGTAGTCATGATGGTTGAGTATCAATTTTTTCCTCGAGCGGCGAGTTTCTTTAATTGGGAATGCGTCTACTTAAAAAAATGCAGGAATTTTGTTTTCTATACAAATCTCCTCTCTGTGGAGTTTGGCTTATTTACTCTTTCGATCTTAGTGACTGTTTTGTCGTACCCATTCTGTGATTTTGACTTTGCTCAGCTTCCATATTCAAAAGCTTGTACTATCTTTCATGGCGGGCCGAAATCAGTTTTTCGATGAACTGTTCATTAAAGACAAGTTTTTTTAGGAGTGCTTGCTATCCGAATCGAATCTGGAAGTCATTCGTAAAACATACGGGATTCTTGATGATCAGGTGCTCCTGAGGGTTTTATTTTTTTTCTTCGTGGTATGCTCCAATCGGGGGTCCACTTTCCTGTTATCAAGGGGATTTGGGAGGTCCTGGTGTATCTCGACATTGCACCCGCTCAACTGGTGTCCAACGGGTATAGGACTATGATTGCCACTCTGATAAGGGCTAATGACGCTGGTGTTTGAGTATCTTCAAGGGCGATCCAACTATTTACTTCCCCTCAGATAAATGAGCACGTTGTCTGTGTGTTGACGTTGCTGGACTGCTTTGGCAATCTGCCTGATGATTTTAAATTTTGGCAGAAGTTCTGCTTTATGGCTCATGCAGACTACCAGTATTTTGAGCTTGTTGGTTGTCCGATCGAGTAAGAATTCAGACAACTGAGTAATTTCAATTCTTTATCTGGTATTGCTTGTGTTAACCACATGTCAGGTTGACCTTTGTGTTTTTCCTAGGGAAATTCCCAACTTCTCCATTTTCACGCGGAGGATGTCATTGACTATTCTAATGTCAAGCGTAGCGGACTGTGGGCTCACTGGCATGAGGCTCCCACTCTTTTTAGGGTTTTGAAGCCATAGTCCGAAGGTGTGTTTACTTCGAGGAAGAGGAAACTTTCCAAGATTAAGGTTCCAAGCCTTTCAAGGAACGTAGAAATAGATGAGGCGCTTCCTTCTTCTATGCGTCTGAAGAGGCCATGTGCTTTGTCTAGGCCTGTCCGCAGGCACTTGGCCTTATTCGAGGGACGTGATGCTGTCAGGCAATTGCCTGATTCGTTTGTCAGGGCGGAGACTGCTATTTTTAGGGGCATGATGCTCAGGCCAAGGCCCTTATTTCCCTTCCTGACTTGGAGAGGGAGTAGCTGCAAATGATGGGCGTGGAGTATGTAGCAAAACTGAGTACAAAGTAGGTAGAGGTTTAGAACAAAATGCTACTGCAGGCGGGTGTGGCAACTTCGTCTGGTCATCCCTTTTCAATAAAAGACTTTGAGCTCCACCCTTCTCTGGATCATGAACATGTTGAAAAGTTATCCGATTATCGACCTCATGGTGAAGGGTTTCCTCCGCGTCACCCGTACTGTCCTCCATCTCCTTCCGTCTCCACATTGATTTGATGATGGGTCAAAGGAATAACTCGTTTCCCTCTTCCCCGTCATTTGACGCTGAATCGGCGGGTGAAAGAAAATTGTTTGCTGTGAGCAAAAGGAAAATTGTGGATGAGAGCCCTGATGCAGTGATGACAGTCACAGGCGGTGCTGGGGTGGTTTCGATCCCAAAGGATCTCCATCCGAATGTGTGGATCCGTCTGTTTGCTCCAGACGTAGTAAGGATAAAAAAACCAAGCTTGGCATCAGAAGGTTGACATTTCTTACACTTCGAGGAAGCATACTAGCAGGTTCAATAACTAGTTGGCAAATTGTGCCCCAGAGCCAATGGGAGAGATGCTGGGAGAGTGTATGGTTAAAGGGTAGAAACATCTCGTGCTGGGGATGTCATATTTGAATCAAGTGGTCGCAGCTGGAACTGAAGTTGAGGCCGCTCGTAAGAGAGTGTATACTATGGAGCGAGTATTTGCAAACTTGTAGAAGTCATATTTTGATGCTCTCTATGAGATTGAGTCATTGAGGAAGCAACTTGAAGCTTACTCAAATACTGAAGCAGAGTCCTGGTGCACAAGGTCAGAAGGTTCGCTTGGAAATGCTTAAGTTCAACTTGGCAGGGGTAGTGTCCGCTAGGGGACGGTTCGAAAGTGAATTGAACCTTGTCCGTCGTGACTTGCAGCTTGCCCATGATATTGTGGCTGGAGTGCAGATTGAACTGCAAGTTCTTCACACTGAAAGGGTCAAGAAGGAGTTCGTATGGGTTGTCCTATGTTAGCAGTTGGAAGCTGACGTTGATTTTCCAACTAATATATCTCAATGAATTTCCCTCATCTGTTTTGCTCTATATTACATTTTCTTGTACTTTGTAAGAGTGGTATCAGAGTCGACGATTCGGTGCGAACTTTGTAAGGTGGTGGTGTAGGCGACACATTTTTTAGAGAGAGTAGACGCAGGGAAGCAAGCCAGATCCAGGTGGAGCGCAAGTCTTACGAGTGAACGATCTAAGGTGATGCTCTAGATCCACGCCGAGAAGCAATGTCCTAAAAGTTCGGACGAGGTGGAGTTAGTGTCGTGGTTGTGACAAGGTGGAGCCAACAATGCTGGGAATAGTTGAACTCATACACTGAGTACTACTTTCAGGATCGAGGTGTACTTCGAGATGTTGCGGACAGATGGATGGATTGTTGGATGTGTGACGATTCACACCAAAGGTGGAAACTGTTGGGATAATGTTGGCTTGAATAGTCCCACATCAAGTAAGGAGGTTGTCACAAAGGTTTATAAGGAAATGGTCAACTCCCTAATAGCAACAAAGCGAGGCTTTTTTTGAGCTTTGTTAGTCGTACTCTGATGCGCTATATCGGTCAAACTTCTTAACCGAGCAGCTAAAAGAGGTAGCGGGCAAGGCAAGTTTAGCATAGTCCAAGGCTCGAGGATAGCAACTGGTGGAAGATGAATCTCATGTGGCTGCGCTCTCACATAGACTATCGAAGGCGAAGGCAAGTTTAGCATAGTCCAAGTTTCGAGGACATGAGCAGCATGTAACTTCAGAATTTCCTGATATCGCCCGTGGTAGGCTAGAACTGCTTGGACTAATTGAAGAAAAGAATCCACACCTGGAACTTGACTTTGAACTATACAAAAAGGCTGCTTTCTGGAAGTTTGACGAGACATAAGTTTCTGACCCTACATCCCCGTCTAGCAGCTCAAGATCGACTTTGGACAATGTTGTTTTATCTCCCGCAATTCCTTCTGATGTAACTTGCTCTTCGGCTTCTGAAGTTAGCTCTCTAAAGTTGTCTCCACCCGGCTACAAGAGCACTGACTAAGCTCCTACTTTCTAACCCATCATCATTCGTTATTTGTAGACTAGGTGTTAGAGTGATAAGGTTCGGCGATCATTGTGTACGGAAGCATAATGATCCCTGGCAAGCCCTCTTCACCAGGCTACATGAGCACTGACTATGCTCCCACTTTCTAACTCATCGTCATTTGTTATTCGCAGACTAGGTGTTTGAGTGATAAGGTTTGGCGATCATTGTCTACGGATGGACAATGATCCCTGGCAAGCCGTTTTCACTAAGCTACATGAGCACTAACTAAGCCCACTTTCTAACCCATCGTCGTCCGCTATTTGCAGACTAGGTGTTAGAGTGATAGGGTTGTGCGACTATTATCTATAGTTGCACAATGATCCCTGGCAAGCCGTCTTCACCAGGCTACATGAACACTTACTAGGCTCCCAACTTTCTATGCCATCGTCACCCATTCTATTCGAAATAGGTTTCGAGAAGACCAAAATATATTAATATTAGTGGCCACTGACTAAACTTTGGTCGGGTTCGGCGATTATTGTCCATGCAAGGATCCCTAGCAAGCAATCGTCATCAGGCGTCGTCTAGACTCCCACTTTCTAGGTTGTCGTAATCCATTATTTATGGACTAGGCTTCGAGCGGACCAGAAGCTATCATCATCAGTTGTCACCGACTAAGCTTTGGTTTGGTTCGGTGATTGTTATCCATAACCAGACAACGATCCCTAGACAATTGTCTCGATCAAGCATTTGAGCGCTGACTAAGCTGCCACTTTCTAAACCGTTGACACTCGTTTAATGGACTGGGCATTAAACATAACTCGATGCCGTCGTTGTCAGCTGAAACTGACTAGGCTCTGCTCAAGTATGATAAGCCTGACTTTGATGTCCTGACTTATTCAATTCACTGAGTGGGAGGGAGTCAGGTAATGGAAGATTGATTGATAGTAGTGGAATTTTTTAGAAAAATTGAATATATTTTATTGATAGTACTTTTTATGGTATTCTACATTCCATGGTCTTATAAGGCTTCTACTGTCCACGTCTTCAAACCATTACGTCCCTGGCCTATTGACCTCAGTCACTTTATAGGGCCCCTCCCAATTCGGGTTCAGCTTTCCTGCTCCCAGTTCTTTAGTGTTCTGCTGAGTCTTTCTGAGTACCCAATCTTCCTCTTTAAACTCATGTGGCTTGACTTTCTTGTTGTAGTACTGAGACATCTTATGTTGGTAGGTGACTATTCTGATAGAGGTCTGATTTCTCCTTTATTTGAGGAGGTCTAAATTGACGCGCAGAGTTTCGTCGTTGTCTTCCAAACTTAATTCCTCTATCTAGAGGTTGGTACTCTGTGCTCTACTGGGACCATTGCTTCCGACCCGTAGGCTAGGGCGAAAGGTGTTTCTCCATTGGGTGTTATTTTGGTAGTCTGATACGCCTAGAGCATCACTGGTAGTGTTGAGACCCATTTCTATTTGGCGGCGTCGAGTTTCCTTTTGAGTGCTTCCAAAATTGTTATATTGGTGACTTTTGCTTGGCCATTGGCTTGCGGATGCCCTGGCGAAGATAAATGGAGGTTGATGCTGAGGTTTTTGCATAGTTTTTCAACCTTGCTGCCTTCAAATTGGGTTCCGTTATCGCTGACTAGTGTTCTTGGAATACCGAACCTGCAGACGATGGATGCCCATATGAATTTCTCAATTCGATCCTGGCCTATATTGGACAGGGGCTCGACTTCGACCCATTTACTGAAGTAATTCACTACTAAAAAGAGGAACTTCTTGTTGGCCGAGGTCAGGAGCGGTTGTCCATCCCCCATTGCGCAGTTATTGAGGTCAAGTGTTGAGTGGGCATGTGTATATACGATGCGAACCTCTGACACTTGTCGCACTTGCGGACGATGTCTTTGGCATCCTGTTGCATTTGTTGCCAATAATACCCTAGAGTTAGGGCCTTGTGGGCCAGGGTACTCCCGCCTAGGTGATTACCCCAGATGTCGTCATGGATTTCTCTAAGAACACGATTTGCCTCCAAGGGGGCTAGGCATTTATACAGGGTACCAGTGGCCAACCTTCTATAAAGCTTGTCGTTTAGGAGAGTATACCGTGCTGCCCTGCTTTTCAGCCTTTCGAGCTCTACCTTTTTGGTCGGGAGGACCCCATTCTTGATGTACTCAATAATGGGATTCGTCCAACTTGATTCTACTTCCATTGCATAGAGATCATTAAGCCCCTCTTATGCAGAATTGCTTGCTCTTTGAATTCGATAAGCCTGTTAGCGGTCTCGACGATGGCTGAGATCTGCCACTAATGCGTCGACTCTTTCGTTGTTGTCTCGAGAACACTGCAAGAGTTTGAATGTTCTGAATTGGCCCGTTGCGTCGTTGACCTTCGCGGTAAGCTATCATCCTGTTGAGTTCTCCCTTGACTAGGTTGACTACCAGGCACGAGTCACTGTACACGGTTAGCTCAGTTACCCTAATCCCCTTTGCGAATAAGAATGCTTCATATTATGCTTCATTGTTCGAGGTCGTGAAATCAAACCTGACCGCCTTTTCCAAGTGAATCCACCCGTAGAGTTGAAAGTGATACCGACTCCACCTCCTTTCAGCGTGGATGACCCGTCACAGCATAGGATCCATCCTTTTTCGTTCGGTCCCTTCTCTGAGCTGTCGGACTATGATTTTCCGCCGCCAGTAAATTTAGCGATTAAGTCTGCCAATGCTTGGGCTTTGATGGTTGTTCTTGGAGCTTAGTTGTTGTCAAATTCTCCTAGCTCCACTAATCATTTAACCATCATGTTAGTTAATTATGGCTTGTGTAGCAGTGTGCCTAGTGGATGCTTGGTCAGGACCTTGATAAAATGGGCCTGGAAGGATGGTCGCAACTTCCTGGAGAAGATGACCAACGCTAAAACTAGCTTCTCTAGGTCCGGATAATTTACTTCTACTTCCACGAACGTTTGCTGCTGTAGTACACTGGTCTCTGTACCCCTTATCATTCCGTATGAGAGATGAACTGACGGCGTGATTTGAATCAACTAGATATAAGTAAAGCGTCGCTCCTGGGACTGGTTTCAAGAGTAGCTCGGTACTCCCCATGTATGACTTTAGGCTCTGAAAGGCCTGCTTGCACTCTTTGTCCCAGTTGAAGCCCTTGCTTCCTCTGAGAATCTTGAAGAAAGGGAGACACTTGTCAGATGATTTGGAAATAAACCTGTTGAGTGCGGCCACCCTCCCGGTCAGGCTCTGAACTTCCTTGATGGAGGTCAAAGACTTCATATCGAGAAAAGCCTGGATCTGCTTTGGATTTGCTTCTATTCCATTCTTTTCACTATGTAGCCTAGGAACTTGTCTGACTCAACCCAAAATGTACATTTTTGTGGGTTGAGCTTCATCCAATACTTGCGGAGCTGAACCGAATGCTTCAACAAGATAAAATATGTGATTTGGGCTGTGGAGGATCTTGACCAGCATGTCATCTATGTAGACCTCCACGTTCTTTCCAATTTGGTTCTCAAACATCCGGTTTACTAGTCGTTGATATGTTGTACTCGCATTCTTGAGGCCGAATGACATCACCCGATAACCGTATATTCCTCTCTTGATTATGAAAGAGGTTTTCTCTTAGTCTGTAGGTGCATCTATATCAGGTTATACCCAGAGCAGGCGTCCATGAAATTCAGGAGGCCGTATTTGAAAGTGGCATCTATTATTTGATCGATGCAGGAAAACGAAAAGCTATCCTTTAGGCATGCCTTATTCAAGTTGGTGTAGTCCATGCAGACTCTCCACCTTCCGTTTTCTTTTTAACTAGGACGGTGTTGGCCAACCAATCTGGGTACCGGGCCTCTTTGATCATGTCGGCATTAAGTAGCCTCTACATTTCGTCATTTATGATCTGGTTCCTCTCGGGGACCACATGTCTTTTCTTCTGTATGACCGGTTTTTGTGCTGGGTCTATAGCCAGTCGATGGGTGATTTGGAGGGGTTTATTCTCATGTTTCCTGCATTGTCCAGGCGAAGACATCTTTATTCTGCCGCAGCAGTGTTATCAGCCATTCAACAAATTCTTTGCTTAGGCGGGAACCTATTTGGATGGCTTTGCTGTTACTGGGGCTATCCAGATATACAATCACAGGTTCCTCCTCGGGTCGCCCGATGTTGGGTCTTTTCCTTGGGCTGACAGGGGCCTCTAGGAGAAGAGAGTCCTCCATCACTTCCAAGTTTGCTATGGAGATCAATATTACCAGGGTATCGTTATGCGGAGTGCGGACGGCCTGGAGGTCCCTATTTGTGAAAGTCAGGGGCAGGATCTCTGGGAGTGAATTTACTGCATCCGTTGGTCCTCATAGGTTGACTTGGTCCACAATTCGCGGAACAATCTTTTTGGGGACGGTTGGATCGTTCAATTTTCGAGCTTACTCTGTGCAGGACGCACACTTCATCATCGTCCTCCTTGTTCTTCGCCTCTTTCTTGTCCCTAGGGACAGAGGGTTTCTTCTCGGATTTCATCTCCTTCTTGGCGGTCAACTTCTTGTCTAGAATGATATAATTTTAAGCTTCCTTCAGCTAGTCCGCCATATTGCCCGGGGGGGTCTAGAGTAAGGAAGTTATAGAACTTGCCTATCCTTAGACCCGAGGTGAAGACCGTGACGTCAGTTTCATCACTACAACTATCGATGAGAGTCAACTCATTGTTAAAACGCGTGACGTATTCCCTCAACACCTAATTCAGCTTCTACTTTAGAGATTTGAGTTTCTTCACCGTTGGGTCCACCATGGCTGCCACTGGCGTGGGGGTTTGAGAGAGCTCCTCCCGCGGTGGTGGTGCCATTGGAGCGGGCGACGCTATGCTGTTTCAAGAATTCGAGGGTTCCGCAACATCTCCATTGTTGCGAGACCTGGTTGTCACCATCTTCCTGGTTCTCTGGGAAAGGTGGTATTACTGTTCTATTGAAGAACTCTTTTTCGTTCCCATGGATGACGCCAAACTGTTGTAGTCGATTTCTGCATTCCTTTCTTGCATTGACCTACACTTTCACAAGTAGCATACGTGAGCCAAAGGCCATCGTGTCGCGGCCGCTGGCACTCCGATGCTTAAGTTAGATAAGGCTTAGGAGAGGCTTAAAGATGTAAATTGAGTTTCTGTAGCGTACTTTTGACCTTATCTCCCTTTTATAGTGTGAGAGTCTTGTTCGGTTAGGCCTTTGGTGGCGTAGTTTAGGGAAAGTGATATTGTTGGAGATCATTTCCTAGTTGGGAGATGTCCATGTAGGGTAGTTTCCCTACACGACTTGTGTTCCTAGATCTGCAGGAGAGGTTTCCCCTTATGAGTGTTGTCCATGCAAGGAAGTTTTCTTGTGTTGTCTTGTACTCTAATATTTGTTTTCTAGTCAGAACCAATGTAATGTTGGTTTGCCTATCTTGGGTTGATCCCCAATATACTTGCCTTATCAGGGCTTACTCTTGCTTTATCTGGGCTTACGAGTATTGGGCTTGACTACTTGATGCATGGACTTATTAAGGCGTTGCAATTCGGGTCCAACATTATAGAATATGCCAATAGTGGGCTTAATGTTGTCTGGGCTTAATGCAATCAGACCTGCTATGTTCTGTTGACGAAATTATCATAACATGTGTACGGTGCTGATCAGAGGACGGTTTAGTGTATCATCATGTATAATCATCTAAATTTGGGTGATTTCTATGATAAATTAGGTTGGGACTAAAAGATCAATTAAAATTAAATTTATATCCATACCCATGCCATATTTTGTTTTTATATGGGAAATCATGTAATTGTTAAAAATTGGCGAGGGCATTTAGGGAATAGCAATACAATTTAACTTTTTATTTTTAACTAATGGGGTTTGGCTTCATTCAATTTTTATGCCATAAATTTTATGGTTTGTATGTAACATATCACCAAATAGGTAGTTTAGTGAACATGAGTGAATTCTTTTGAATTGAGAATGGGTTATGTACCCATGGATTGTTTGCTAAAATCTTCACCGCCTTCCGATCTAGCTTATACTTGGCATTATCTAACTTTTTATCCTCACTCCTTTGGAATAGTTAAAGGTCATTTTATTTTTTATTTTCCATATTGTTGGCACGATTATTCACACTTTTTTTTTATATCATGGTGTAGACTTGTGCCTTCGGCACACAGCTACTGTGACATGCCTTCAGCACACCACCCGATTTTTGGATCTTACCTTCGACACTATGACACCCTTAATTTCTTAACTAGCATAATTGATGTACATTCTAGAATCAATTACTTTCAAAATCATAGTAAGTGACAAGTATGACCGTAATTTGATATTTTTTACATAGTATTTTTCTTTTAGGTTCTTCAAAACATCTTGGGTTCATAAACAAATCAAGTTATAGTTTATTAATTTAATCCACCAATCTTGTATGTAATTTTTGCTAAATAAACTTATATACAGATTCTGAAAATTCGAGATAGTTTGACCTTATCTTGTACACACAATAATATGAGCCATTTTGTTCATAGATTTTACTAATTTGACCTTATTAGAGTTGTATATCTTCATTATGATTTTAATATTTTCCTTAGAATCTCTAGACTTATCAAAGTTGCATGTGTAAACCTAATGTCTCATTTTCTTCATGAGACATTTGTCTAACATGCATGGTGACATTTGTCTCACGTGTCCTTTTCCAAGCTAAGCAACCGACATATGTCACCAAATTGAACATTTGTCAAAATAAGATATGTGTTGGCAAGCTAAGTGTGAGCATCAAAATAATCCATAGCCCAATAAGATAAGGAAGTCCAAAAATTCGGGTTGTTCCTGAAAAGCCCAAAAATTTGGATTGTTCCCGAAAAGCCCAAAAATTACTCACGAAAGTTACAAGTAGAAAAAGCCCAAGTTTGAGCCTAATGCAGCTAAGTAGAACACTCTTTTCTCAGCAGATATGTAGTGTTTGGCGTTTACCATTATGTTCAGCTGAGCACACAAGCTTGTAAGAGAGGTGTCTCCAAATATGAAGTTACAACCACCAACGGGAGGTTACATTTATGTAAAGAAGTTACAACTACCTAATTGAAATTACAACTGTTTGCAAGCAGATGACTCACTCATCTGCCACATGTCTCACTCAACTATCAGTAGTTTACTCGTTCTGCCTCTAGAAATGACCAAACACAAAGCCATTTGAAGGTAACTTTTTATGGATTCACAATTCTCTCTTCAAATACAAAGAAATAAATACTTTTAAAAAAACATTGCTCTAACTTTAGCATCGGAGTCCCCGTGGCAGGTACCACACCGATGTCAAGATTTAATCTCTATCTTATGCAAATTGATCCACGTGACCAGCACGTGATCTAGTGGAAATTTGCATCCACAAATTGATGTTTTCAATGAGAGCTTGAATCAAACTCATTGCAAGATCTCTTCCTTTGATAAAAAATTTCATTTTTTCACTTTAAATTTTCTTTCACAAACATTTTTATTTTCGAAGTTCTTTTTCAACACAATGGGGGGAACTCAAAAATAAACTAGTAAAGATAATGTTGCACAATCATCTTCCTGTATAGAGCCGCCATCACTACCATAGATTCAGTAGCTACCAACCATACAACCACTGATAGTAGACCTGGCATTGCTGGCAGACCATCAGATGCAACCTTCAACTCAACAATCTAGCTCAATGGAGATGAAACAATAAGAAAATCTCGCAAGTTAGATCGCCAATTTGACTTAAATATTGGAGGACCAAACTCGTAAGTATACAACCAATTAATGTAGAGTCTTCTGCTAGTAGATCATGTGCATGGGAACAGAAGTAGTCATCCATTAGGGGTAAATAATCCATCTGGAAGGATTCATCCAAGATTAGGGTCACGAGCAAATGTGCACTCTAGGCTCGGGCCTTAAACAAGAGTCTTCTCAAGGTTGGGCTCCCAATATTGGTTCAACACTTTGACCCTCGGTCAATTAACAACTTTGCTGAGCTTTCCCTTGTTTTCACAAAACACCTATTGAACCATAAAAAAACATGCTGACCACCTCTTCAACATGAAGAAAAAGTCAAATGAATCTCTATGAGATTTCATCAAAAGATTCAAGGTAGAAAGGGCGAGCATAAATGGGTGTGATGACCAAATTGCATCCTTAGCTTTCAAGAAGAGTTTGCTCGTAGACCACCAATTGTATGGAAAATTGACCATGAAACCAAGCAAAACTATTGCTGAAATCTTTGCCATAGCAAAACTCTATGCATTGTGGGATGGCGTAAAATATTGTGCTAAGGGATATACTTGAAAAAGATAGTCAACTTGCACAAACACGTGTAGATTAGAAGGAGGATAAAAAAAGGATGACAAACATATAACACGCTCCTCAATAAGAAAATCCTCAGCTGGTAGAACATACACAAAGTTCACATTTCGATCAATCAAACTCTCCAGAGTAGAAGAATCTAATTATTGTGGCAACCGACCATTTCACATAGTGGATTGAAGCTGAGGCATCCTAGTTTTTTAGAAAAAAATGCAATATACATATAAGAAAAACTTGATTGTATTTTATATCTTTATTGTATTTTATCTCTTCAACAAGAGACTCCTCATCTAGTAGAACATACACAATTTTCTCCGTTCCGGTCAATCAAATTCTCCACGAGAAAAACCAACCTTGTCTGAAAAGACCGCCACCAATGAAAGGAGATCCTGCGAAAAAAAAAAAGATTTGAACAAATATATACATATGCCTCTGTAGAGGATATATGTTATTTTGCTTCTCAATAGAGAACACACCTTCTTCAATTGAAATAGTGAAATACAAGAATCCGTTCTACATGTCCTTCAACAGAAGATATTCAGAAATACAAACATTTATGTACACCTTAGTAGAGGATGACACTATTCTTGAGTGTGTAATTCAATGCATAAAAACATCTTACTCAATGCTACTTAAATCTGTTTAAGTTTAGTCAAGTGGTCAGAAGACCACACAAGCAAAATGCTTCAGTAGAGGATCACACCTCAGTAGAAGATGACACTCTTAGTGAGTCAATAATTCAATGCATAAAAACATCTTACTCGAGACTACTTAAATCCGTTTAAGTTTAGTCTAGTGGTCAACAAATCACACAAACAAAATGCCTTATTAGAGGATCACACTTCAATAGCGGATGCCACTCTCCCTGAGTGGGTAATTTAATGCACAAAAACATCTTACTCGGGACTACTTAAATCCGTTTAAGTTTAGTCAAGTGGTCAGCAGACCACACAAGCCAAATACCTCAGTAGAAGATCACACCTCAGTAGAGGATGCCACTCTCCTTAAGTGGGTAATTCAATTAATCAATCACTGAGCGTAGAAGCATCTTACTCAAGACTACATAAACCCGTTTAAGTTCAGTCAAGTGGTTAGCAGACCACACAAGCCTAATGCCTCAGTAGAGGATGCAACTCTCCTTGAGTGGGTAGTTTAATTAATCAATTACTGAGCATAGAAGCATATTACTCTGGACTACTTAAATCTCTTCAAGTTTTGTCAAGTCGTTAGCAGATCACACAATATTTTCATGCAATTTCCATTCCGAAGCATATTGGAAACTCATGAAAGAGACCGATCAAACTTTTGCGCCTTTAATGAAAGTATTTCTAAGTCAGCAGACCAACAAATATACACAAAGTTTGGGGATCATAAAAGCAAAGAAGGTCACTACTTGACATGAAAGCACCATCAACTCCGAAAGAAATTCAAAGTCTCACTAGTATAGCAACAACTTTGGATCGATTATTGACTAGATTGCAGACAAATCAAGGAGAGGCCTATACATCTACTTGGCAATTTCAAATATAGTAGTTAGCTTAGTTCTCATCAGCGAAGAGTTGGGGGCACAATTTCCTTCCGGATGCTTGTTAATAACTCATGAATGGGCGATAGAGTTGAGCGAATACGACTTGATCTACCGGCTGATGACAACTTTAAAGGCTCAAGGTTTAGCGGATTTCATAGCATAATTCATTCCCTCCTCAATCGGGAAAACAAAGTAAGCCAGTAGCTCAATGTCACATCCTTAAACAAAATCTGCCGACCGAGGACAACTATAAAGGCTCAAGGCTTAGCAAATTTCATAGTAGAATTTGCTCCATCCTCAACCGGGGAAACAAAGTAAGCCAGCAGATCTATGTCGCGTCCTTCAATAAATGAAGACTCCTCAACTCATGATGAAACAGGGGCATGTTAGCCCAAAGATATGTGGCATTTATATGCGGAAGGGTCATCAATCAAAGGATGCTGGAGCATGACTTGTTTTATTCACTTAAGGATGATCCTCTAATTGGACAAAGTCCAAGAGCCCATAAAATTACTATGTGTGACTCTTCCAGTAGATCAACTCATCTGCAGCAGAAGCCTTTACATGTATATCCTTTACTTGTATCAATATAGACAGATAACTCAGCAAGATCATGGGCATTCTACTTCTATTTTTGGCGGGCTCCTCAGTGAAAATACATCTCATCTTCTTTTAAGTTAGAAGGAAAAGAAAAAAACAGTCAACTCAAAAACAAAGGAGATGAGGGGCATTTGTGGGAGCCAAAAATAATCTTTAGCCAATAAGATAAGGAAGCCCAAAGACTTGGGTTGTTCCCGAGAAGCCTAAAAATTACCCACGAAAATGACAAGTAGAGAAAGCCGAAGTTTGAGCTCAATGCAGCTCAGCAGAACACTATTTTCTCAGCGGAGGAGTAGTGTTAGGTGCTAAGCTTGTGGGAGAGGTGTCTCCAAATATGAAATTACAACCACCAACGGGAGGTTACAACTATCTATGGAAGTTACAACTATATAAAAGAAGTTACAACTACCTAAGAGAAGTTACAATCGCCTGCAAGAAGATTTTCACTCATCTGCCAACAATTTACTCGTTATGCCTCTATAAACAGTAAAACACAAAGTCATATGTAGGTAACTCATTCTTGATTCAGAATTCACTATTCAAATACAGAGAAATAAATACTTTCGTAAAGGCATTGTTCTAACTTTAACATCGAAATCTCCGTGGCAAACACCACTCCGGTGTCAAGAATTAATCTATATCTTATGCAGATTGTTCCGCGTGGTCAGCACGTGATCGGGATGAAATTTGCATCCACACTAAGACTTGCCCACATATCACATTGTTGCCATGTGTAAGGTTACATGTTGTTTAGGTTTAATCCAATATTATTTGTACAACACAAATACTTTACAAATCCCCTAGCAATAGGGGTAGGCACGGGACGAGATGGACTTCATCCCAATCTCATCCCATTCATTCGGGATCCGGACAAGATAGACCTCATTACGACCTTGTCCCATCTCAAATGGATTCGAGACGGGATGAAATGGGACAGACTGAGCATGTAATAAACAAACATTTTTTTGAGCGAAAACTATGGTAGCATCTTTAATACACGAACAAACCTCAAGAATTTGCTCTGTTAAATTAACTAGAATTACCCAAGCTTTACTGCAATCTGCATCCTGTAACAGATACTAATATCTAACAAATATATTGGATCAGTACAGTAAGGAAACTGTTAAACTGGATATGGGACTTGCACCAAAATTGTCTTCGTCTCAAATATGAAAGAACAAGGCTTGCCATCTAGCTCAAGTGTAAAGATTGGATAATCCTATAACCTCGCCTCTGTAATTGTATGGGGATAACTTAATATTATGATGCAATGATCAAGAAATTGCTCTAGGAGAGAGTACTTAATGTTGGTCAAAGTGGTTGAGTTATATCATGAGCTCTAGAGTTCTCTACTAATACAACTTATTACAGTACAAGATCATAAAAAAGCTCCAAACCAAATAAAATTGGTAAGAAGAGCCTGCCCATTGTACCAGCTTGGCTTGACATGAGAAACTTAATTCCCATTTAATTATATTTAAATGATGATGCAAAAGAATGTTACGAGGGCAATAATGATTAAAAAGGTTTTTCCAATTAAAGAAGGCAACAAACACACACACACCCCATTAGTCCATAATATAGGAATCTGAAAGAGTTACTTGCTGGAGACACGAGGGATGTGAAACAAGATTGTGGGCTGAACACACAATATTTGTTCGATTTATTACTGGTTTCTTAAGGTTTATTTGTCGGATGGACGTGTTTCTTACAAAAACATACCAAATACATTACTCATTGTGGTAAAGGGCCTAAGTGGAAGAAAGGATTATAAAGTCTTCCATAATTTGGGACTCCCAAAGACAATATCTCCTTTTTAGGTACTACATAATTTTATGATTCATTTAGTTTGGTCTTGGTTTGATTAGAACAGATTGTTTTGTCACTTTGGGTATGCGATTTAGTGATTCTAGATAAAAATAGATTGGATCTTATAATGGGTATTGGATTGTTGTAGAATTAATAAGGTCTAATAAAAATATTTTAAATTAATAGTAATAACAAATATCAAAAGATTAATTCGGGATGGGACGGGATGGGCGGGATTGAAAATCTCCATCCCGATCCCATCCCACTCTAGATCGGGGCGGGATGAAATAAGGATGGGATTGATCAATTCCAAAAGGACCCAAAAAAAAATCAGAACGGGACGGATGAGACCAGGACAAGATTGAAAATTGCGAGATAAAATGCCCACCCCTACCTGACAACACATATTTTCGGTGCTAGGTGGCACAAAACCATTTCTCATAAACTTGATTTAACCAATAGTTTCTAATAAATTATTTACATTGATAAGAATCCATCTTCTTACAAATAAGACTACATCCTAGGTTACCCTACATCTCCAATTCACTTAAATACTTGGTCCACATTAAACAATTGTTGATTTTCCATTTATCTCATTGAGTTCATTAAAATATATTTGGCTAGGAGAAAACTAAGTCATTAAGGAGATATATTGTTTTTTTTTTCTCTTACCTACATTATTATTGATGATACATCAAAATAGACCGATCATCACGATTATACATGTGGCATAAAGACCTATCACGAGGATACATCGCCCAATCTATTGGGCCAACTCATAAAGCTCAAGAGGAATAAAGCCAACTACAAGGACCCAGATGAAGCCAGCCACTAAGGAGACATAAACAGGGCCCGAATCCAGGCCCAAACAAATCAGAGTCTGAGTCTAAGTCCGACACGAGTTCTCTCATAAATAAGAAGAACGATGCACCAAAAAAGAGCTGTGGAGGGAGTTACACCTCCCCGAATGCATCTCCATTAAGGAGGAGACTATTACAAGAAACATCTCATTCCATTGCGCCTCACATGCTTAAGTCACGCAGAGACTTAACCATGATCATTATAAAAGGTAAAGAGAATAGTCGACATAGGTATGCAACTTTAACTGAGTTCTTTCTAGATTTACTTCCTTCTTCCAACAGAGTTACTGACTTAAGCATCAGAGTGCCTTCGACCACCAAAAAGGTTGTCCTTGGCAATCTAACAATTGTTTTGCAGGTCGAACTCACAGGAGGGCGATTTTTGGATGCATCAGTTGTGCGCCGTCTGTGGGGAACGACGAGTTTCCTTTCTGACAACAGAACACACAGTGACAAATCTCACCACAACCTAACAAAAGATCAACAAGCCATCAGAGAAAATAATGCAGTCTGCAAATCCTAAATCTAGTAATGATCACGACAACTCTCCCACCGATGCATCACTGACAGCCCAGGGAGAAGAAGCAGCCCGAATCACCGGATCAATAGCATGCGAGAATGCGGATCCACTACATGTAATAGTCCAGACGACCCAAACATCCACGGCGCTGCCACTGACCCTTGAGTGGATTTGCTGATGGCCCAGATGAATTATATAACAAAGATGATGGAGAAAACTACCCTGGAACACGTTCAGCCAGCCGACCCTGCTTTGGCACCGCCCTAACAAAATTTCACTAACCGAATGAAAGGAAGCGATGAAGACCTAGTAGAACCCCAATAGGGATACATTGAGAGCAGTGAGCTTCCCCAAAACAAGACTCTGCAGCGCGGCAAAACGATTGTTGAAATCCCATTCAAAATTTGAGTCACGAATTCCAACGTACTATATGAGTTAGCCAAACCACCATTTTTTTATGCACTCATGAAGAAGGCGATGCCAAAAAATTTCACTCCACCGAAGTTTGAAGTGTACGATGGTACCACTGACCCAACAAATCACCTAAGACATTTCCACCACATGATGACTCTAAAGGAAACAACGGAGTCAATCCTATGTAGAACATTCCCAACCAACCTCACGTCCACAATAATGAACTGGTTCAATAGCCTACCTTTGAGGTCGATAGACTCTTTCAAGGCTCTAGCCATCGCTTTCATGACCAGATTCATTGGGAGCCAGCAGATGAGGAAATGACCTCACTACCTCCTGCACATCAAACAGAATCCCGAAGAAATGATACGAGAATATGTCACTTGCTTCACCAACGAGTTAACAATGATTGATGGATGTAGGAACGACACAGCCGCTGCAACTTTCATCGCCGGACTAAAGCGAAGCCCCTTATTTGATGCCCTTAACTTGGAACCTCCAAAAGGCATGGCAGTCCTGCTGAAAATAGGGCAGAAACTTACCTCCCTCGAAGAAATGAAAGTTACGAAGAGAAAGAATGAGAAGGAAAGGGAGAACCATTCGAAGAAACGGGAAAGGAAAGATGAAATAAGGCGAGATGATGGATCACAGGAGGATAACAGTCATTCAAAGAAACATAGGAGTGGCGAAAATACCGAGTCCAACCAGCGGGAATCCAAGAAATCACAATCGACATGGCTAAGTCATGAGCGCATAACCAGTGTGATGAGAAAGGAGTACAAACCGTACACAACCCTGAAAACAAGTCGGACCGACATCCTAAAACATATAGCGAATTGGGAGAATGTCAACTGGCTAACCAGGATGAGAGGAGAACTAGAAGGACAAGACAAAAGCAGATACTGCTCTTTTCACAAGGATCATGAACATGATACCAAAGACCGCTACAAGTTAAAAGAAGAAATCGAGCATTGGATCCAAAAAGGACAACTTAACGAATTCATCGGCACACTAGACAAACAACTCAAAGGAAAATAAGAGGTAGATACTGCAACCACGAGATCAAAAGAACAATCTAGGGAATTGATATACGCTCAACACCACATCCTCCCCAGTACAAAAGCATTTCCCGCCCGAGTAGATCTATACCGAGGCAGAAAGGTCAATGCCCTGAAGAAAATTACACTGACCAACTCAAAGACTCTAATAGCGGATACAAATTCAGCCAAGGTTACTTACAAAGGAATTAACAACGAGAAACTCTATCAAGCGTCAAAAAGCAATGCCAAACGGGGAGCAATAACGGGCCAAACAAAGGAGGTCATAAATTAAAAGGAACGGCAGGGGCACGAAACACCGACGCGAGGATAAACATCAGCCACACAACAATAAAAGAATAAACGCTCCACAATGTAACGGAACCACTCCATAAAAATGACCTCTAGAAATGGTTAAAAAATCAATAAAGTTTCAATTTCGGAATTAACGTCACACAAAGGGGAACATCTTTGTAGCAATGATATACAAAACAATCGGCGTATAAAGCCCAAAAGGAATCATGATGCAAGTTAGATATTTAAAATAAACTTCTGGTCTAATCAACCAAAGAAGTAAAAATTGGACCAATGAGTCAATTAAGTAAAACGACTTCGGGTCGAGAGTAAAAGTTGGACGAACGAGTCAACTAAGTAAAATGACTTCAGGTCGACTAGAGTGTTGCACTAACGAAGTAAAGGTTGGATGAACAAGTCAACTAAGTAAAACGACTTCGGGTCGACTAGAGTGTCACACCAACGAAGTAAGAGTTGGATGAATGAGCAACTAATTAAAACAAATTCGGTCGACTAGAGTGTCGCACCAATGAAGTAAAAGTTTGTCGAACGAGTCAACTAAGTACAAGTTGGACGAACGAGTCAACTAAGTAAAACGAATTCGGGTCGACTAGAGTGTCGCACCAATGAAGTAAAAGTTGAACGAATGAGTCAACTAAGTAAAAGTTGGACGAATGAGTCAACTAAGTAAAACAACTTCGGGTTGACTAGAGTGTCGCACCAACGAAGTAAAAGTTGGACGAATGAGTCAACTAAATAAAATTGAACGAAAAAATCAACCTAGTAAAAGCTTCGAGTTGATCGAGACATCGAATTAACTAGACGAACAAGTAAAATAACTTCGAGTCGATTGAAACATCGAATTAATGGAGTAAAAGTTGGACAAATGAGTCAACTAAGTAAAACGACTTCCAGTCAACTAGAGCATCACACCAACGAAGTAAAGGTTAGACACCCAAATCAACAAAAGCTTCGAATCGACTGAAACATCGAATTAACGAAACAAAGTCTGAACAAACCGAGAAACTACTTCGAACTAACTAAAACGTCAAGTTAGCAAAGTAAAGATTGAGCAGACGATTCAACGAAGTAAAGGCAACCTTGAGACCACCGAATCAACAAACCAACTCGAAGGAAACAAACTCCGTGGTTGATCAAACGAATAAAGTGAACAAACGGAGGAACAAGTTACACAACCCAAGGATTAACTAGCATACCAAATCAACAAAACATAAGACAAGCAAGCAAAATAGCTTCCACAAAGATTCAGAGACGACAAACACAAGATCAATACATGTGTGCTAAAGCATAAGAGAATGACAAAGCTCAACATCCGTAGCAGCAAAATATCAAAGCCCAAATACTGATTGTCACAACAACAACAGACGAACAAAATCAACAAGAAGAAATGTAAAGGAAAAACTCCTGCCATTCAATCAAAATCTATTCAGTTACATTCAAAAGTAGAGACTACGGGGAAAAATCTATAACATCCTCAGCAACACCATCTGTAGGAGCTGGATTGCTGATATAAACTCTTTCTTCAAGAGGCGGAGTAGATGGCTCTTCAGCCATTGGATCACCAAGAGGATCTTCAACACCCTCATCATCCTCGAAGGTCCGATAGACCAGATGACAATATTGAGATAAGTCACCACCGAGACCCTCAATGTAATCCAAAAGCTCAGTTCGACTATCGCCAACGCGCTGCCAATCCACTACATCCATAACACGGAGTCTATCCTTAACAGAAGCAAGCTCACTTATTATCACAATGAATTGCCCCTCAGCAGTAGTGAGCATCACGGAGGAATCAGCCTTGACCTCGTCAATCGAAGCCAGTAATTGCTTCACCCTTTATTCAGCAATTTTGCGATTTTTAGATTGTTCTATCATGGCACGCGCAGACTCATCACAAAGCTCATTCTCAGTGGAAAAATATTTCTCCACATTGTGCAAACATGTGTGGATGGTGTCTAAGCAAGCTCTCAAGGATTCAAGCGTGGCCACATGCCGATCATGTGCACCCTCCAACTCGGCCAATGAAGCCTAAGCAACCTCAGCCGCTGTAATCCATTTCGAGCATCACGCTTTTTACGCGTCATATTGGTAAATAACATGTGGGAATACCAACAACAGCACGAAGAGCTTCCTCTCCAGAGAAATCACAAGATTGTGATTAGCCTGGTTACTCAAACCCATCACTCTTGCATAGACCAGATGGGTCATCCCGTCCATTATAAGTCTGACACCATCCTCAAGATGAAGATCTGGGACATCAAGGGCCTCTCCACTGATCGTCTGTGCCATTCATTAATTTGCTTACGTGCACCATCTTGCACGCCAAGATGAGAAAACCAGCAGAATTTCCCATCCTATTTAACATGAATTTCTTCAGGAGTAGGCTCCTTCCAACTTACCCGCGAGTGAATTACACAAAAATCCGGTAGTATGGAGGAACCACCACCACCCACAGTCGAGAAAGAAGAAGGAACGACGGGAAAACCTCCACCACCCTCTCATCGTTTAGCAAAAATGGAATGAATTACGATCCCAACAAGAGCAGAACAACCCAAGTGGGCCGAGGAAGGAGGGATTTCAACCCCTCCATCATACGGAGGGGAAGTAGAAGGACGAGGCTGCACCTCGGGAACCTGGTCAAGATTGCCAAGCTCCTTAGACTGAGCAACAACTAATTGCAGCATTTTGTCATCTAAGGACCGAGGATCCTCATCAGAATACTTGGTAGCATCAAGGCTACCATAAGTAGAGATGAGCTTTTTTTCCCATCGTCTAGCGGACGAATTATATCTTTCTCACTCCTCTCCAAAGCCAACTTCATTTTCTTTGCCTCCTACAGAGAGCAACGGTCTTCCCTTAAAGGGCCTTTCTATCAACGAAATCCGAATAAAGAGATGTATGATGCACATAGTCAACAAGTTGTTTCTTCTTCGGAACACGGTCAGAAGGTAGAAACAACCGCTTCGACAGGCTTGAAGAGGGACCGATAATGCTACAGACAGGAGCATTGAGATTCGTAGCACCCGAGCTCAATTTTCGATCAACGACAACATGATCACCTTCGACAATGACAGCATGGGAAGCAATCTCCATGGCTTGCCTTTCGGTTAATAAAGCCCGCTCGACCTCATTTATGTTGTATAGACCACTGCGCCTCACCATATCATCAGAAAGATAAGCGTCTAATGGAACTACCAGAAGCTCCAGAAAATGCTTGTTGATAACTTGTTCTTTAGCGGTCAATTGCAGATTTCGACGCTTGATAGGAACTCAAAAAGACTTTACTATCTGTAGACCCCGTAAATTGAAGTAGCTAGAGTCGATAGATGCGTAAAACCAATCCCACGACCAACCTCTGATGTCATCATTGAGATTTCCCAAACACGCAGGAGAATGAATGAAACAAGCATGGTTGGGTTTCATGCTAAACCTCACCAAAGAATGCAAGATTCCAGCGGTTAAAGGAATACCAAAAAAAATGGCCTTGGCGTATGTGGAGACCATAACCCTTCAACCATTCAGACTTGTCACAACCCTATCCACATGAAACAATATTGTCTTCTCTGGGCCCAACCTAACTACCCGCACGGCTTTAAAACGCGTTGTGTCATGTAGATCCAAACTCGTACATAAACAACACATCTCCATCCCTCACCCAGGCGATGTGAGATTATAACACCGAGGTAGCCTGCTAGCCTCTTGAGCCCACCCACACATGGATCTGCCAGCCTTAGAGCCCGCCCACACAAGGTAGCTCGTCAGCCTCAGAGTCCGCCCACTCAGAGTATTACAATCCACCCCCTTAGGACCCAACGTCCTCGTTGGCACACTTCCGGCTAGGTCCGGTTCTGATACCATTCTGTCATGACCCGATCCACATGAAACAATATTGTCCGCTTTGGGCCCAACCTAACTACCCGCACGGCTTTAAAATGCGTTGTGTCATGTAGATCCAAACTCGTACATAAATAGCACATCTCCATCCCTCACCCAGGCGATGTGGGATTATAACATCGAGGTAGCCTACCAGCCTCCTGAGCCCGCCCACACAAGGTAGCCCGTCAGCCTCAGAGCCCGCCCACTCAGGGTATTACATGACCTATCTGAGCAAGATGAATACCCAATAATTCTAGATACGACCAGAACAACTCTGGAACTGAAAACTGAAGACTAGCATAGAACATGCAAGGGTAAAGCGTAATATATCCCTTCCTCGGGTGACAAGGACTGATGTTTTCATGAGGGAGAACGATTTCAAGGTCGGGGGCAAAGCATATTTGGAACAGACACTATCCAAAGTGGCCTGAGAAGCCTTATTTGGGGAAAAATGAACCTCACAGGTAGAAAGCTGATCACTGTCCAGTAAGTCACCGGCAAACATCGCAAGTAAGAAGGAAAAGACAAAAAGAAGAGGGCAATAGGAGAGAAGAAATAACAGTAAAGAAGGGGGAAAAGGTAGCCACAACACCTTTTATACAATCGGGCAACAAAAAGATTGCCACGGAGCGACATACGGGACATAATGGTGCACTAAAACTACCAAAAAATGTGCACGAAAACGAAGTAATCGAGACGATCAACCGATCGAAAGTTATTAGACATTAAGTTCGGTGCAGAAGCACAATCGAAATATCAACTGTCACACAGTTAGTGGATACGTGAACATGCCCACTAACAAGGGGGGAATAGCTGATGATACTTCAAAATAGATTGATCATTAGGGCCGTACACGTGGCATAAATACCCTTCACGAGGATACAACGCCCAATCTATTGAGCCATCTCATAAATCCCAAATGGAATAAAGCCAACTACAGAGGCCCGGACAAGGCCCAAACTAATAAGAGCTCGAGTCAAGGCCTGACACGAGTTCTCTCATAAATAAGATGAATGTTGCACAAAAAAATAGCCGTGAAGGGAGTTACGCCTCCCCGAACGCATCTCCATTAAGGAGAAGAATATTACAAGAAACATCTCATTCTGTTACGCCTCACATGCTTAAGTCACGTAGAGAGTTAACCACGACCATTATAAAAGGTAAAGAGAACAGTCAAGACAGGTATGCAACTTTAACTGAGTACTGTCCAAATTTATTTCCTTCTTCTGACAGAGTTACTAACTTAAGAATCAGAGTGCCTTCGGCCACCAAAAATGGTGGTCATTGGCAGTCTAACAGTTGTTTTGCAGGTCGAACTCACATGAAGACGATTTTTTGACGCATCAATTATATTAAGCAATGTCATGGTAAAATACAAATGATTTTAATGTAAAGAACTAGGAATCTACACGTGGAGCTTAAGAACACCAATAATTTCAATACCTTTGGCTAGCACTAAGGAAGGTAAAACCAATAATTCTGACTTCCTTTTCATTTAATTGCTACATTACATGCTTGATACACGTGACGAAAATATCGTCTAGGTATTTTTCTAGCATTATATTAGACTAGCATATATGTTTATGATATTTAAGTATAAAATCTTAAGTCCAAATTTCAGGTTAGCTCTTCAAAAATAATTTTTATATGATGTCATGATTTGTTAAAATGATGATGCCATGGTTTTGAATATAATATTATGTGATGCATCCAAAAATTGTCCTCTTGTTAGTTTAACCTGCAAAACAATTGTTAGACTGCCAAGGGCCACCTTTTTGGTGGCTGAAGGCATTACGATGCTTAAGTCGGTAACTCTGTTTGAAGAATGATGTAAATCTTGACAAAACTCAGATAAAGTTGCATACCTTTGTCAAATGTTCCATTTAACTTTTATAATGGTTGTAGTTAACTCTCTGCGTGACTTAAGCATGTGAGGCACAATGGAAGGAGATGTTTTTGTAACAGTCTCCTCCTTAATGGAGATGCGGTCGTGGAGGCGTAGGTCCCTCCATGGCTCCGTGCAATGTTCTTCTTTTTTATGAGAGAACATGTAATGAGCTTGGATTCGTTTGGGCCTGGATTGTAATTTTGCTTAAGCCTCCTTAGAGGTGGGCCTAGTCTGGGCCTCTATGATTGGTCTAAATTCTTTTGGGCATTATGAGCTGACCCAGTAGATTGGGCGCTGTATTATCGTGATGGGGCTTTATGCCACGTGTACGGCCGTGACGATTGGTCTATTTTGATGTATCATTAGCTACTCCCCCCTTAGTTAGTGGACATGTTGATGTGGCCACTAACTTTGGTGACAGTTTGCCTTTCAATTTCATCATTACCTTGTATTTGATGGAGTTAGTTGCTTTTTGCGAGTTGGTGTCTCGATCCTTTGCTTTTTTCGCAAACATTGTTGGGTTTTCTCATAGCCATCATATCTCGCACACTATCCAATAAGCCGTCTCTTCACTGCTTGGCTCTATAAAAAGAAATGTGATGAATACATTTTCCCTCTTCACGCTTCCTTTGAATTTAGGGTTTGTTTGCTCTTTCATTATCTTCATTTTCATCGCTTCTTTGCTTTTCAACGATGTCTGTTGGTGACAAGTTAAGTGGTAAGTCACTAGCCCTGTGTGAGGCTCATTACTCTCCTAATAGAGCTTTACAGTCGACTCTAGAGACCCTTCGTTCTAATTATAATCTCCCGCCTTACCTTGAGATTGTTCTGTCCGGACGGGGCGATAGCCCTTGTAACCCGAAGCCTATATACATCGCATTGTGCATGTTCTCTTATGGCTTTCGATTCCCTTTGTCGGAGTTGTTCTAGGAATATCTAAAATTTTTGGGCATTCCTCATACCCAAATGGGCCCTAATGGTTGGAAAATGATGGTTTCTTCTTACGCGATGGCTCTTCTGTCTAGTATTCCCTTAACCCCTAGTGACGACATTCGTGATTGGTTGCGGTTTTCGTTTTATGCTTTCGTGAATTCTGGCTACTTCCATTTGCGAGGTCGTTCGATTTTTTGATCATTCCGAGTCCCCAATAGACGGAAGGATCTTCTTTTATCCGCTGAGGAGCAAATATCAGTGAACGATTCTCTAAGCTTCGCCATTTTCCCATGGAAGCATTTCTTTCTGATGGCATCCTGAGCATAGTGGTTTATATACTATGAGTGAAGCAGAGCGAGCTTTGTTTATTGAATCTCGTGCTAAGGTCCATGCTGCTCGTGCAACACGTGCTGGCATTAGTGATGCTAGCATTGATTGGGAAGTGAGTTTGGTACGAGATGTTATGAATTTCGTTGCTCCTGTTGTTACTTTCGCTCCTGCTTCAATATACTAATTCTCGCTCGGGTCCTGCCCATGATGTTGATGCAAAGGGAGATCGTGAATCTTTTGAGGAGCTGAGGCTCGTATTGAAAAGGAGCGAGAAGGAGACTACTCATCCATTGGATGCCGATGAGAAGAAGCTTTTGTTTATCTATGGTGTTTTGGATACTGTTGAGTTGTCTAATGATGACCCTCGAGTCATTGATGAGAAAATGCTCCAGTTGGCAAAATAACAGTCCAAAGATATTGTTGGTGGTCAGCGTTTTAAGATCATTCCCCCTCTCCTTTTATTGATGTCAGCGAAGTGGCCGGGTTTCTAGTTTCCTCTCCTATTCGACATGTTTCTCTTGATTCTGCCGCTACTGTCAGCCATTCCCTTGCTCCGGATGCTTTTCGACGGAAGGAAAATCGTGGTTTCTCCATCGTTCCGGATCCTCGTGTCCTCCATCCACGGATTAGTTGGATTGAGCCTGGGCCAAAGGATATCCGTATCAAGTCTGACGGTGAGTTCTGTTGGTTTACCCATCTTGATGTGCAGGACGGTGCATGTAGACTGGTAAATGAATGGTATAGGTGGTTGGTGGAAAGGCCTTTGATGTTTGTGCTTGACCTGTTTGAACATATCGACCATGGTCTTGAGTAGATAATGAGCGGGATGAATCATCTTGTTTACACGGGGGTAATGGGCTCAGTTTATTGAGTTGGTCATGATCAAGTGTCTATTTTGGAGAGGAGGTTTGCAACGCTATTGCTGATATTTTCTCGTGTCTTTTCCCAATTTGATGTGTTGAAAATTCAATGTGCGGGCTCAGAGAAAATTGCCACGGCTACTCGAGAATCTTTGACGGAGGCAAAAAATCTGCGGGATAAGTCTGTTGTTGATCTTGACAACTTGAAAGCTAAGCAAGATGAGGTTTGCGCCCATCTTCACGATGTGGAAAAAGAATTAAACGCTGAGAAATCAGCTTTCGATGAAGCTTCTTGTTCTGGATTGGAGCAGTCCCTTATGTGTGACGTTGTTGAGGGGCGGGTGGAATAAATAACTATTGCGCTTGGTGATGTCAAGGAAGTTGCTTTCGGTATGCTCTCTACTACTGAAGAGCAGCTTGCCGCGGATAGAAGTGTACTTGCTGCTGCTAAGGATAGGCTTCGCGTGGTCGAAGCTGAAGATTGGAAGCGAGTTGTTGATGTGCGGGTTGAGCTTCTTGATTATATCGAAGGGCTCGGCAAAAAAATTTCTAAGTATCGTGACTTAGTCGGTGAAGCATTTGAAGATGATGATGCCGAGGTACCTGCTCCAGCATCGGAGATGTCATTGCCCATTTTACCATCAAATATTTCAAAGTCGTTGATACTCCTTTCTCCTGAAAAGATTTCTTCTTCTGTTCCAACTTATATTGATTCTGCCGTTGCTTCGTTTCTTCTCCTGCTTTTTTATAGCCTTCTCCGGATGTAATTGAGTAGTGTTTATCAATAAAGATTAACTTTTTTTGTTTTTTTGTAACTATCATAGCTTTTTTATCAAGTTCTTTTATAACTGCTTTCATGCTTGTTGCATGTTTAGCGGTTGGTCGCTGTTGTCCTTTTTGATTTGTTTGTAAATGATTGTTTTGGCCTGTATCTTTTCAGACTGTATTGATTTGTTCCCTTTGCTCTGATTTTGTGTCTGCCTTCTCGGAGTCCTTTTGTTTCTCCGATACTTTGTTCGACCAGAGGTTTTTATTGATTCGGGTGTCTAACCTTTACTTCGTTAGTTCAACATCTCGGTCGATTCAAAGTTTTTTGTGTTTAGGTGACTCGGGTTTCCAACCTTTACTTCGTTAGTTCAACATCTCGGTCGATTTAATTTTTTTTTATGTTTAGGTGACTTGGGTGTCCAACCTTTACTTTGTTAGTTCGACATCTTAGTCAATTCGAAGTTTGTTGTGTTTAGGTGACTCGGGTGTCAAACCTTTACTTCGTTCGTTCGACATCTCGGTCGATTCTAAGTTTTTGTGTTTAGGTGACTCAGGTGTCCAACCTTTACTTTGTTAGTTTGACATCTCGGTCGATTCGAAGATTTTTGTGTTTAAGTGACTCAGGTGTCCAACCTTTATTTTGTTAGTTCGACATCTCGATCGATTCAAAGTTTTTTTTGTGTTTAGGTAACTCGGGTGTCCAACCGTTACTTCGTTAGTTCGACATCTCGGTCGATTCAAAGTTTGTTGTGTTTAGATGACTCGGGTGTCCAACTTTTACTTCGTTAGTTCGTCATCTCGGTCGATTCGAAGTTTTTTTTGTGTTTAGGTGACTCGGGTGTCCAACCTTTACTTCGTTAGTTCGACATCTCGGTCGATTCAAAGTTTTTTGTGTTTAGGTGACTCGGGTGTCCAAGCTTTACTTCGTGGTTGATCAGACCAGAAGTTTTGTGTGTTTGACTTTTATTGTCTGACGGCCTTGTACGACCAGTTTATTGACTTGTTTAATTTGCTATCCACGCGAAAATTTGGCGTCCCTGAATTCATAATCTTTATTGATGTTTCCTTGAGTATTTCATCAGTTTTGGCCATTAAGGCTCTTATATTGGTTTAGAGTATGGTTTGCTTCATCTTTCTTCGCTCATTGTGAGCCTTTGTATTAGGTGCTGGTACTTATCGCTTTGTTTTCCTTTGCTTCTTCCTTGCGTGTTGTTTAGTGGTTCAAACTTGCAACTGCTGATGAAGTCTTTTTATTTGTATGGATTGGATGATGCAAGCTTTTCCATGTTTTATAAAGTGTTTCGTTGGTACCCTTGTTCCTATATAGATCGGTTCGAGTGAGGGGTTTGCCTAGCTTCTTCATGCGCTTTGCTTCCTCAGGCTATGCAGTGTGTGGTGTATACCAATTCTCTGGGTTGTTCTTTTGATCCCGCAGCATTGTTTGCTTTATTTTTCCTTTCGATCTATTTTCCTAGCATCCCGATGAATTTGTCTAGCAGTCCTTTCTGAGCCCAGTATTCAATTTCATCTTTTAAGTTGTAATATTCTTCGATATCGTGCCTGTGTTCCCTATGGAATAAGCAGTATTTGCTTTAATTTCTCCTTTTTGGGTCCCTTCTCATTCGAAGCTGCCAATTAATGTTATCCCACTTCGTTATATGTTTTAGTATGTTCGCTCGACTTGTTTTTAGAGTTGTATATGATTTGTATGCGGTCTTCATTACGTTTGTTACCCGTTCATGTCGAGTTCGCGTTGGTTTCAACCTCCGAAATTCCAGTTGTCGTGAACTGCTTGTTTCGCTACTTCGATGTTTCTTTGACGGGTTGCTACCTTTCTGTTGTCCGTTGTGTTCCCTTATTTCTTCCCTTCGTTGTCGTTTTCTTGAGAAATTTTCTCTTTCTTGATCATTTTTTTCCTGGCTGCCTTCATCTCTTCTAGGGAGATATGCTTCTGTGCTATTTTTAGTGAGATTGCCATGCCCTTTGGGGGTTCCAAGTTAAGAGCGTCAAAGAAGGGGTCTCTCTTTAATCCTACCATGAAGGTTGTTGCAGCTGTGTCATCGCTACATTTTTCTATCATTGTCAGTTCATTGGTAAAACGGGTGACATATTCCCGTATTGTTTATTTGGGGTGATGTCTGATATGCAGGAGGTAGTGTGGCCTTTTCCTCATCCATTGGCTTCTGATAAATTTGGTGACGAAAGCGATGGCCAGAGCTTGAAAGGAATCTATCGATCTTGGTAGCAGACTATTGAACCAGTTCATCACTATTGAAGTGAGGCTGATTGGGAATGTTCTGCATAGAATTGATTCCGTGGTCTTTTTCAGGGCCATCATGTGGTGGAAGTGTCTCAGATGATCGAAGTGGTCGGAAGTACCATGATACACCTCGAACTTTGGTTGAGTGAACCGTTTGGACATAGCTATCTTCATGAGGGTAAAAAAATGGCGGTTTTGCCTATTCGTATAATACATTAGGGTCCGTGACTCCTATTCTGAACGAGATTTTGGTAAGCGTTGCTTCATATAGTGGATTTCTGCCTCGAGGAAGCTCGCTGCTCTCAAAGTTTCCTTGTTGGAGTTCTATTGGGATTTTGCCACACTCTTGAGTTCGATTAGCGAAGTTTTTATTGTGGTTGTGCTTGAACCATGTTAGCTAGTTGAGTGTGCTTTTGTGCGATCCTTCCCAGCATCATTGTTATGTGTTCCATCTGGGTTATGAGCGAATCTACCCGAGGATTTGTGGTAGCGTCAATAGTTGTCTGGACTATTACGTGCGGCAGATCCTGATTCTCGGATGCTATTGGTCTGGTGATTCGGCTTGTATCTGCTCCTTGAGCCGTTATTGATGCATCGATGGGAGAGTGGTCGTGATCATTACTGGATTAGGGATTTGTAGTCTGCATCATCTCTTCCGATGGTTTGTAAATCTTTTGTTAGATTGTGGTGAACTCTTACAGTTTGTTTTGAGTTTAGAAAGAGGAATCTCGTTGTTCCCCATGGACGACGCCAAATTGATTCATCTAAAAATCATCCTCATGCGAGTTTAACATGCAAACCAACTGTTAGACAGCCAAGGACCACCATTTTGGCGGTTGAAGGCACTCCGATGCTTAAGTTAGTAACTTTGTTGGAAGAAGGATTTACATCTAGACAAAACTCAGTTAAAGTTGCATACCTTTGTCAAATGTTTCCTTTACCTTTTATAATGGTTGTAGTTAACTCTCTGCGTGACTTAAGCATGTAAGATGGAATGGAAGGAGACGTTTCTGTAACAATCTCCTCCTTAATGGAGATGCATTCGTGGATGCGTAGGTCTCTCCACGGATGTTTCTTGGTGCAAAGTTCTTCTTCTTTATGAGAAAATTTGTAATGGGTTTGTTTTTGGGCTTTGATTCGTCTGGGCCTGGATTTGGATCTTGCTTACGCCTCCTTAGAGGTGGGCCTAGTCTGGGCCTTTATGATTGGCCTCAATCCTTTTAGGCTTTATGTGTTGGCCCGGTAGACCGGGCGTTGTATTCTCGTGATGGGGCTTTATGCCACGTGTACAGCTGTGGTGATCTGTCTATTTTGATGTATCATCATTATGTGATTCTTATCTTGCATAATGTATAACAGAAAATATAAGGATTCTTTATTCTTTCATATATATATTACATACAAAAGAATTAATGCTCTTATGATTGAGAAACTATGATGATTGCAAGACATGAAAAATGAAGACTTTGGAAATAAAGTGATTTATATTATGTTTTAAATATTTAAGTAAAGTGAAAAATGTAGCGTTGTGTGTACATCTAGTGCGGATATCTGATACGTGTGAAAATTAAATATGAGTAATTTATGATTTTGTTGGTTACATGTTAAGTGTGGATGTTACAAAGAAATGGTGTGGCTGTAGGTGTATGTATGTGTGGTAACGAGTGTCCAACTAGAATGTTGTCGTTTGTATTTTTACTTATTTCCAAGAAATAAAATAAAAGAGATGTACGATATATTAGTATTATGTATCAGAGTGGTAACATAGAAAAGATCTGATGAGTTTCTTGTAGACCATTCACCGAGTATTCCAAGTTCTTTACCAAAATATAATTGGTTGCTTCCTTGCCTTTGGTGGTATGGGACACCATTGTGACAAGTGGTCACTAATAATGTTCGGGAAGTCTCACTTTATTTTCTGAGAACCATTAGTAGTTGCTTGATGTTAAGGTAAGAAGGGTCACATGCATTCTTGATTGGCACGAGATGCGGGTAGGAGGTATTGGCTAATCGCGACCAGAGCCAAAAAATGTGTTACTTACGCTTAGGTCCCATAGTGTGAAATGGGTGCTAACGATGGCTCCCACAAGAAAAATCAGGAAACAACGGTGAGGTTTCACATCAGTTAAGTATCAGTACAATTCTTTTATCGATAACTCTTTGTCTGTATAACAGATGTGACCTGACTGGTTCTAGGGAGTGATTTACTATTAGCTTGTTATGACTATATACAATACTTACCTATATAAATTACTTATATTTATAGATGCTAAAACATGAATTAGGTAACATTTAATTTGCCACCTTAAAATAAATTGCATGACATGACATCACAAAATTAATTGGTTTTTATTATTCCACGTTATTATATCCATTTCATGTACGAGGGCTTGAGAATATTGGAATTACCTACTGGGTGAGTTCATTCACTCAACCTATTTTCTTTATTAATTGCACATACTAGCTAGGATGACCAAATATATTAGGTTGTTGCCTCTGAGACATGTCCTACTAGTACATTTATAAATTTAATGGAACCTAAGAAACCATGCTATGTTTTGATTCTATTTTGCTTCCATCGTGTTGTCATGTAGTTTTTCTAAGGTTATTAGATTATGTACTTCAGACGATCTTCAATATTCAGTGAGATTCACGTTATGTATTTTCCTTCTATATTTTGTAATCGCTTATGTTATAAGATAATAGTTTTATGATAATTAAACTTGTTCTTTGGAATTAACTACAATATGATGTCTTTCAACTTAGATTAGTCTAAATTTGTTTACTTGCTCCATGAAACATGACTTGAGGTTCTTATGTAAAATCTCGATATATGGAATCATGTTATCTATGAACAAATCAGTTCAGTTCACACAAAATAACTATATGCATTTTTTTTTTATTTTGGTCGTTGACCCTGTTTATTTATTAATCCATACTCGAAGGCTACATGATTGACCCTATAGAGTTAGCCAAATTAGACTCGAAGGCCACAAGATAGTTGCCACTTAATCCTCGTCGCCTCCATATTACATGGAGACTTGTTTTCACTCCGGTCAAATTCCTCCACCTCGCATGAAAACTTGCTTTCACTTTGTGATGGTCCAGTCCATCTAAGCAGCTACATTCAATACCCGAAGGCTTATCAATGACGAAGCACATATGCTCCTAATAATCGGGCGAAAACTCACAAAGTCCTAACTGTTGAGTTTCAAACACGCGCCTCTCACAAGGAGAGTGAATGTCCAACCAACTAAGCTACAAAAAATTATTAAATAAAAGTTAAATAAAAAAATAAATAAAAGTTATTAAATAATTCTATCTAAGGAATCATTCGTAATTATAAAAGGCATAAATGAGCATTAAATAATCAAGATGGAGGAATTAGTCATAATTGTTGAAAACTTTGAAGGGCTTCTGAGTTGAATATGTAGAATTATTAACTTTGGGGTGATAGTGATAATATGATGAATTAGCTTGAGACTACAAGATAATTAAAATTAAAATTACATCTATATGTATGCAATATTTTGTCTTTATATGAGAAACCATGTAAATATTAGAAATTGGTAAACGCGTTAAGGGAACATCAATAAAATTCAAATTTTTTTTTTGTTTCCATTTCAAGTAACTAACTTTGTTTTCCCTAAATTTACATGTTATGCCACCACTTATGGTATGTAATTAAAATATCACTAAAAGGGTGGTTTGATACATGTGTCGAAATTTCTTTAAATTATGAATGAGTTGCATGCCCTTGGATTGTTTTCATTATCCTCATAGCCCTTAGTTTTTGTTTATACTTGGCACGCTATCACATTTCTCATCGTACCTCTTATTAATAGTAAAATACCATGTTATTTTATTATATACATATATAGATATGGTCAGTGACGGACCCAGGAACTTAGTCAAGAGGGGCGAAATGACAAATAATTATTAATTAATAATAGTAGTAATCAAGGGTGGAACCAAAAAAAAAAATCTTATCTGAGCTAATAACTAATAAAAAATACTACTATCAAAAGTACATTGCATATACCAGTTTTGTTCTACTGTTGTGAGACACACGGGTGCATGACCCGTCTAATAGATAATATTTATTAATGATCCTTATTGTATAGGCCTGACGTTGAAGTAGCGCTCAAATCTAGTGTAGTCCAATTTTAAGCCAAAATAGGGTAGCAATATCAATAACCTTAGCAAGTGGCAAACAAGCGTAATAATTATAATATAAAACTAAAATCTCAAAATAACTAGGATAAAATATCTAGTTGAAGCTAAAAATTTTGAAATTAGCGAACATAATATGATCTTAATACAATTTCATAGAAAAAATGGTTTATATAAGGCTCAAATCTTGTACGATTTTACTAATGGTATATATTTTTGTTGAATTCTATTGTTATTATTTAAGATATAAATTTCAAATATTTTTTTTGTTGGATGTTTTATACCACTTGTGAACAAGCAAGCAATTCACTTCTTTACTATTTGCAATTATATAAAATTGCGCTGAAAACAAAAAAGTAGGGACATGTCATAATGACAAAAGTAGTCATTGTGAATAGCCATAAAGAAAACATATACACTAAGATGACCGAAAATAAGTTTGTATTAAATTAAACAATTTTTAATGTTTGCAATTACTAATAAAGTGCCTTGAAATTAAAAAAATATATATATATATCTTGCACTCAAAGAGTATCAAACTTGGGTCGTTTGCTAAAATAATTAACTTTCAACCCCTACACCAATAGAAACACATTAAAATAATTGAATGAACAAATGTAATGTTGTATGATATATTATATAATTAATTTTTTTTGTAAGACTAATATATAGTAAAAATATTTTGAAAATTGAGGGAAGCTGGTCCACCTAGCCCTTTAGTAGGTTTGCCCCTGGATATGGTCATATAAATAAAACAATGGGATTGGATGATCACACCGAAAGAAATGTTTACAACCCCCACCCACTTAGGAAATACACGTGAACAATTTTGACTCAAACTTCTCTCCTTATCTTCATCTTCTCCAACTAAACCTGCATTCACGTCCCCACTTTCCAATTCCTCACATGACAATACAAGGTGAATATAAAAGGACTCAGGAATGGTTAACAACAAGATGAACTGCAACAACCTAGAATCAAATTGCACTAGTGACATTGCAAGTATATACAAAGAGAAAAAAAATTACAATGTCGTTTCAAACTTGGTGGTTTCATTCGTTTGGTTATGTTCTAACATTAATGAAAATGTTTAGTTCATTGAAATACATTGTTTGGTATAAATCGATATTTAGTTGTTTGAGACTATCGATGTGATGTTTTCACAATGGTGGTTTGATTTTCTTGGACATTTAGTGGTTGTGCATAAAAATTGTTTCAATTGAAAATAAGTCTTATATATAATTGGAGAATTGTTTTTCATTTGGTTTAAAAACCAAGTATTTCTTTTAATCGTTTGGTTTTCAAAACCAATAAGGCAAATCACAAATAATATTTTTTTATTTATTTAAAATGGGCATTTGAATCAACATTTTTTATTCCAAGTGTAAGTGTCGGTTTATGAAACAAAAAACCCTCACCACCACAAGGGCAGAGCTAGGGTTTTTGTGGAGGGCGACAAAGAAAAAAATCATCACATTTAGTTAATAAGAACAAAAAAAATGTTTACTACCATGGGTACACTATGGACACTGCCATAATTTCATTTTATTTTTTAAATTGGATTTCAAAGAATTTTATATGGTAATTTTCATTTTGAAAACTTCATTCATGGAGCTCATTTCATGAAGCAAATCTAAAAGTTTAGGGATGAAGGGGTGTTCTGATAGGAACATAATTATGTTATTTTAGTACCATATTTTTACATATAATTTTGGCTATTTCTGATTAATTATTGTATTGATGATACATAAAAACGGTCACACCCCTGAGCCGTACACGTGTCATGATGATCTCAAGGAATTTCCAGCCCCTGCATCAGCCCAACACTGAATCGACCCAAGCGGTTTAAGCTCGCTCGACTTCAGTCAGCCAAGCGGACCCGGACTCTCACAACACGCTAGCCCTTACACGTCTCACAACCATCTTCAATACTCGTAAGCCCTCCTTAGGAAAGTATCTCGAGGATCAACTACGGACAGGCAACTACAACTACTCTTTGCTCCCAACTAGGAAGCAAACACCAGAGTATCTTCCACACAGGGAAACTCCCTTCTACTGATTGTTCTTGGATTGGGAACTATCTCCCGCGTATCTAGGAGCACAGAGCTAACAAAGAACTTCTCTCCTACAACACGACTCCTAATTAGATAGGGATCTCCACGTAGATCTCCTCCCTAAACTACGCCTACGATGGCCTGGTTGAACCAGGACTCCTTGCACTATAAATAAAACACGAGGTTGGTAAGCTAAGTTACGCTACAAATTCCTTGTTACAACATTACACCTTCCTCAGAACCCTGTCAGACTTTAGCATCGAAGTGTCATCGGCCACCACAACGATGGTCCGTGGCTCACGTGCTACTTGTGCAAGTCAGCAGGAACCAAGACAGAACAGGGAGCGAAAAATGACTACATCAATTTGGTATTGCTTATGGGGACGACATAATTGATAACTTTACACTAATCGCCGTCTCCTTTCAAAACACAGATAGATGGTGACCACTAGGTCACGTAACAACGGGGAACCTGGGGACACGTCGAACGTTCTGGTTGCCTTTATACCGCCTCCTTCAGTAGCTCTTATCTTGCACGCGCAGCCGACTCACTCTCACGTACCGACGGCAGCGACAACGGATCCCAGAGTCGATACGCTAGCATCCCAAATATAACGGATCGCCAAAGTGGTGAAGGCTCTGACGTGAAAGAATCCACCACACGCTAATGGAGACCAGGAGCATTACGGATTTCCACCTCTGGCAGATGATAGGGAGCAAGCACAGGAAAGCCAAGCACTCGCTAGTTCTTATTGGACTAAAGGAGGTTGTGCGACTAACACTGAATTCAATGCCAGGACAGAGAGGCTCGGCCCTGGGAACCCCATACGCAGAGGGGCACACGACCCGGATGTACTGTACCACCTTTCCGTCCCACCATTTGTGGATCGAATCATGAATGATGCCCTTATGAGAAAGTTCACTCCCCTGAAGCTTGACTCCTACGACAGAGCCACCGATCCTTTCGATTATCTACGCTATTACCAACACGTAATGGCCCTCAGAGAAGGATCCGATTCCGTCATGTGCAGCGACAACAGGCTGGACCCTGGTCGTCCTAGGTCGGAGAAATCATCCAACTAAGTTGAATCCAGAGCCGTGACACCCCTAAGCGCTAGGTTGTCGAATGACTTAACTCCATGAAAGGCTGGGAGGAACTGAAGTGGCCCCCAAAGACATGCAGAGACCCCTCCAAGCGCGACAATAGCAAATATTGCGCGTATCACAAAGACGGCGGCCACAACACCAACGACTGCAAGAGTCTGAGGTATGAAGTTGAGTACTGGATCTGCAAAGGAAAATTGAAAGAGTTCTTGAATTTTGAGAAGCCAACTGAACAAACAAAGGACCGGGGGGAGTCAGTTAAAGAAATAGAAAAGGCGACTCCAGGGATAATCTACGTCCTTCATAGAGTCGGACCAAATGAAGACCAGTCATACAGGTCATGCAAGCGGACACTACTAGATATGCGGACACAATCCGCGGGTGAGGACAGACACATCTGCAACTCACGAGTTCAGAACCCCATTCCCACTTTGACTTTCATGGACAGGGACCTCGATTGAGTCTAAGCGCCACACAACGACGCCTTGGTCATATCTGTTCCATCGCAAAGTGGGAAGTAAAGAGAGTTCTGGTCGACAATGGACGTTCACTTAAAGTTTTGTTTTACAACGCGTTCTGCAACATGGACCTCAATGAGGAAAACCTGACGACTTCAGAACACCCGCTGATCGGATTCAGCGGGAAGAAGTGCTTCCCCATCGGAAAGATAAAGTTGGCTACGATAACAGGAAAGCCGCAGCCCAGGAAAGTCCTATTTCTGGACTTCATGGTGGTAGACGCACCGTTATCCTACAATCTCATCCTGGGAAGACCTTGGTTCCACCAGATGGAAGCAGTGGTCTCCACCCTTCACCAGTGTGTTAAGTATACTGCTAACCAGTCTGAAGGAACCATACATACGTGGATACCAACTTACGGCACGAGGTTGCCACTACACCGCACTAAAACAGATAAAGTGCTCCTAGATTCAGCTACATCATGCAGAGCATCCTGAATTAGTGCAAGGCCAAAATACGGTAGAGACATAATTTTCAAGCAGTACATGAGCAATCAACTCTTTCGCCCAACGAATCTAAAGGCCATGGCAAACGGGAACACACACCCCGACATTTCGTCAACGCAGAGATCCGCCCCTATGCAAGGTTTACTTATTAGTGACCTATGTAAAGCCTTGACAATCCGCTAAACGATCCGCGAAAGCAACCCGAATTCACTTCAAGGCCAGGATCGAATTATCTCCGTCAACAGTTAGTTTGCTTGAAGTTGTTTGTTTCCCTTTCCATAGTAAATTTTAGTTCTTAAAAAACTAATGTGATTCGCAATCAATTAAGAAATAAAGAAAGAATTACGAAAAACAAACTTTATTGTTTATCGGAAAGATGTAACAACAAGCACCTTGAGGCAGATACAAAAGGCTAAATATTGTAAACGCCCTGAGGCTGATACAAATACTGAGCACTATAAGCCTCTGAATACAATGTGAACTAAAGTAAAATACTCGCTTAGACAATTCTGCTATGGACAACGTTCGTCGAAGACTTGCAAACCCTCCGTGCGAGCAATTTGCAAGTGAGAGCAAATTAAAAAAAAATTGCTTGACCCCTTCCGAAGACAACAGCGAAGTGTGAGAGGGGATTGAAAGGACTGAGCAGTCAGATTGCTCTATCGCACCACTCCAAGGATACGCTTTCCTTACAACGTTGTAGACTTCATGACTAGCTGCTGATTCATCCCACCGTCTATCCAACCTTCTCAAAGGGCTTAGAAAAAGGAAGATGATGATGGCCACAAGCAATGACGTAGTTAGGATCTCACAGCTTCGTCTAGAGAGACCACTTTTCTCATATGCGATGGCAGGTGTGACTGAGAGCTACCACACCCGGAGACCCCACACATAAACCAACACTTCGATCAACCATCAATCAGCAACGAGATCCGAGCACACGAAGACATAAGTGGTATGGTGTAACACCAAGGCATCTCCCTTGGTAAGAAATCTGTACTACTCCGTGGAATGAGAAGAAATTACGAGATCTCAGCAGATCAACTACATCCTCACCCATATCAGGTGACCACGCATAACAACAACTATCTCTATGCCTGATTGGCGCAAATATCAGAACATTCGGAGACTTTAGAGACAGAGAATTAACTTCAGACTTTGGAAAACCCAAAGCATTTTTCTCAGCCTTTGAAAAACCCAAAACATATTCTTCAAGCAAGAACATTACAAAAGACAAGTGCTATGAAGTGCCTACAACGATTGGAAAACACCATTATATAGACATGATGGTTCACCAAACGGGCACTCAAGCATTAACTTCCAAACATTGAATACCGTCAGAAAACTAGAAGACGACGGTTCCCAAGGAAACTGCAAAGACGCGTCAATCAATTAATGGCGCTGCATGCAACCCCATCAATTGAGAGGGAGTAACCGATAATCAACCGTCACACAGCCTACGTCGTACACGTGTCACTGCGAAATCTACGCCGTACATGGAATGAACCATGCAGGAAATCCCAGCCCTTCCGCTGCAGGCCCATGGGCTCAGCCTGTTATTCAAACAACACTCTGTCACATGCTTGGCACGAGCGCTAGAGATCCTAGTCTGCCCTGACATAAGGATTATACCTTTAGATCACCAGTTGATTTAAGGTAATTTCATCCAATCAATGCAACATGTTGATGGATTAGGTTCGCACGACCCCTAGCAGGCAGAAATTCTATTCAAACCAAGTAAGCTTAGTCAGCCAAGATTAATTACGATGGCTTCTGGTTCATCCCGATACCTAGTCCGCTTAGCACGGGCATCGACAGTTTAGGAAGTGGGAGTCTAATCAGCGCTATCACGCTGGTGACGACGACTAGCCAGGGATCATTGCCCCTTCGTGATCAATGATCGCTGAATCTAATCAGGTAATCCTAGCTGGTGACGACTAGCAACAAAAGCTTCTGATCAAAACCTGGACTTGTAGCCCCCATTGCGAGGGTGTAAATAGTCTAGAAGGTGGGAGCCTAGTCAGTTTCGAACTGATTCCAATGGCTCACCACGGGACCATTGCTTTTCAGCGTGGTCGCCAAATCACCAAACCTAGACTTGTAGCCCACGCTGCGAGGGTGTAGATAGTCCAGAAGGTTCATCAGCCATGACTTGATTCCGACGGTTTGCCACGAGACCACTGCGTCTCAACGTGGCCTCCGAACCCTCCCAAATTTGTAGCATGGTGCACTCTGGTGTAGATAATTTGGATGGTGGGAGCATAGTCAGTCCTTAACTGATTTCGATGGCTTGCCATGGGACCACTATTTTTCAGCCTGGTTGCCAAACCACCCTCGAATTCGTAGCCCCCACCGCGTGGGGAGGGTGTAGATGGTTCGAAAGGTGGGAGCCTAGTCAGTTCTGAACTGATTTCGACAGCTTGCCACGAGACCACTGCTTTTCAGCCTAGTAGCCAAACCTTTACTCACCGAATCTGTAGTCCGCTCTGCTCGTGCATAAATGATTCGGAAGGTGGGATCCTAGTTATTCCCGAACTGATTCCTACGGCTTGCCATGAGACTACCGGTTTTCAGCCTGGTTGCCAAACGGGAATCTAGCTGAGTCAGCATCTTCACGCTCAAACAGACTAACAATCTAACGCCAAGCATAGGCCACTCGTGCCGATACAAGGATCATACGACCAGTGCCTAGATAAAAGCTACTTAGGATGCAAACCCAAGCTTACGACGCCTGACTTGGCACGAACGATCTGACATGCGCGTTTGGCTATCACAACTCGCTCACAACAGCAACTACAGCCGACCAGTCAGACAAGCAAGGTAACTCTCAAGATGCTTACCTTGGGGACAGGGCACAGCTCGGATGACTCAACCCCTAGCTAAATTGTTCATAACATGCCCACTATCGGACATGACTACACTACGATGACCCCGAGTCATTCACAGCACAAAGCGGTCAAGCTCTCTACCGCGGATAGACCAGTCAATGTCCTATTGATTCAACCAGCCTATGCCAAAGTAAGACGACAAGGCGAAATGAAAAACATGCAATAGAGACAACAAGTACAGAATGGATAAAACTATTCTCGTTAATGATCAAAGACAGAAAGAGTACAAGCACACAACTTTCACTCCTTATCAGGGGAAGGTACAAAAATGGAAGAGTTAACCCTATCGGAAGAAGGAGCAGAAGTTGCGTCGACACACGTCGTAGCCTGGACACCAGGCCTCAAACTGTCTTCCTCGCTCGTGACGTCGAGGTAACAGACAGGTCCACATACATTATCTTCTTATAACGACTGAGATCCCACTCGAGGTGCTCATTTTTCATCAGCGCCAACAACTCTAGTCATCCATGTACAACCTAGCGAAACTCACACTTGCCTTGCTCCTGAAGAAGCTCTTCCTCCCACACCTTTGCATCAATAAGTTCACGCTCCAATAGCTCCAACTTGCCAGTCAGCGCGTCGACATGAGACTGCTTTGTGGCCAGACTACTCTTCACGACACTAAGTTCATGCTGCCCCAATTCGAGCTGGTTCTCCATTCCTCGCTTCTCCAGCATAGAACTCCACATCGGATTCAAACTGTTGCTTCTCAGCAACCCAGTCGACTTCCTTTGAAGCACTCTCTTTGGCGAAAGATAGCAGTTCAGAACTCGCCTTAGCCGCAACTTCCTGCGCAACCTCGACTTCTCAACGGATAGACCTCAACTTCTGTCTAAGTTCGTCCCTTTCGGACACCGCCTCTGTCAGATCATGCTCAAGGTCATCCAGATGAGCCCTTTGAACCTCTGGGGCCATGGTTGACCGATCCAATCGCTTCTGTTCGGCCTATTTTTTAAGCCGTTCAATTTTATGGAGTACAATAGAATATAGTGTCTGCATATGCTAGAAGATACGTTCCAAGATGTATACTCTCTCACGGGTCGCCTCAACTTCCGTTCCAGCAACGGCCGCGTGGCTCATGTAAGACATACCTAACGTAAGGTACTTCAAACCCTTATCCATACACCCTTCCCGTGAATCCTCATCGGGTTTAGGAGCATGATCCATCAACCAGTTGTGACGCATGCTTATATGCTTCCTCGAAGCATACTCTACGTCCACCTCTTGGTGCCAGACTTGTGAGCTCAACTTTACCAAGTCAGATGCGAATAGGTTTATCCGTGCACCCGGATGAAGCATTCCCGAATCAGGGATTACGCTAGCGCCACCCTTCACGGTCGCCACCGTCCTCAGACTCTCCTATGTGGTCTTCCATTTGTCGTTAAAAGCTGACCATACATTGCGAGGTGGCTCAATGGGATCCAGAGGAAGATGAGGGAGCGAATTATCCAAAAGACCCTCAAACACTTTTAGCTGTGGCCTAGAACGAGACAGTGAGCAATGCAGACTACAAGAAATGTGGCCGATACCGCGGCCACCTTCAGGGGAATGAATAGTAGGGTGATCAGATTCTACCACTCCAGGCGAATCTTCACATGAGCCTCTTACAACAATGGTCCCATGCGAATTAGCACCAGTGGAAGCTGCCATTGCAACCCTCACCAGACGGTCATTTAGAGCCTCGACCTACGTGTCACTAAGGTTCGACCTATCCATGACTCCTGCCAACCGCAGGTAATCTTTCTCCATAACAGAAACGTTAGTCTTCGCCTCAACAGGCCTGGCAGATTCGCACTCCTCTATCACGAGAGCGACTCTTGCTGAAGACAACCCAACTCTAAGGCAAGACCTCTTCCTCACAAAGGAAGCAAGCTTCTCGGACAGCTCTTCCGCATCGGACATAATGAAAACTTTGGCCCTAGAAGCCTTTCTCTTCCTTGAAGGGGCCCCATCTTCAAACTTAATACGCGACTCTCGATCAGAGTGGGCGACTTGCCATTTGTCCCACAGCCCAATACGAATGAAGTTGGAAACTTTTATGACATCGATCGCCTTCCTTTACGGCAAGACACAGAACGTCTCCATTGTGTGTTTTTCCTCTAAGGTAAGACGAGTTGTAGGAAACCTTCCTGCAAGGGAACACAAGTAATGAGCAGTCAGCCCACTACCAAGCATATCAAAATCGCAAGAAAAGGGTTGAAGTTACGGAGTGGCCTGAAGTGTTGATCGAGCGGACGACCCATGCACCAGAAATACTTCGAATCTGCAAGAGCCAAGAAGTAGTACTTCTGCCAGAACTTGAAATCATCAGGCAGTTTACCGAAGTACTTCGGCGACTTCATCTTACAGGCAACTTTGCTCTTCAGCCGAGGAGAGGTCAGCAACTAGATCACCTGCGGAGTTATACTAACACCGGCCTCCTTAACACTGAGCAGAATCATGAGAATGATCCTATATCCATTGGGTCCCAACTGAGCTGAAGGATTCCCTAAGAGATCAAAGAACTCCCAAATCACGTCCAGTACCAGAAAATGCACTCCAGTTTGAAGCATCCCACGATGTAAACAGATTAAATCGGCAGGAGGTGACATAGGCGTTTGGTCGCCCATTAAGAAATACAATGCTAGGTCCTCAAGAACTCCAAACTTCGTACGAATTTCGGCAAGACCAGGCTCAGACAACAACCTATCTTCAAAAAACTTCAGGGCCTCAGCCAAAACAACATCATCAAGAAGGTTTTCTTGAGCCATGAAGAAGACAAACGATCTTTTTAGAACAATATCTTTTAAAGCGAACAAAGTAGAAAAATCAGACTCAATCATCATGAGCAGTGTATCCCTTCAAGAGATGATTGAGCGAACCGATGTGACAGTCCACAAACTCGGGGGGAGTAGTTGATGATACATAAAAACAGTCACACCCCTGAGCCGTACACGTGTCATGATGATCTCGAGGAACTACAGGCCCCAGCATCAGCCCAACACTGATCCGACCCAAGCGGTTTAAGCCAACTCGACTTTAGTCTGCCAAGCAGACCTGGACTCTCACAGCACGCAAGGCCCACACGTCTCACAACTATCCTCAATACCCGTAAGCCCTCCTTAGGCAAGTATCTCGAAGATCAGCTACGGAAGGGCAACTATAGCTGCTATTTGCTCCAAACTAGAAAGCAAACACCAGAGTATCTTCCACACAGGAAAACTTTCTTCTACGAGTTGCTCTTGGATTGGGAACTATCTCCCGCATATCTAGGAGCACAGAGCTAACATGGAACTTTCCTCCTATAGCACGACTCCTAATTAAAGAGGGATCCCCACGAAAATCTCATCCCTAAACTACGCCTACGATGGCCTAGTTGAACCAAGACTCCTTACACTATAAATAAGACATGAGGTTGGTAAGCTAAGGTACGCTACAAATTCCCTGTTACAGCATTACACTTTCCTTAGAGCCATGTCTGACTTTAGCATCGAAGCGCCATCGACCACCACAACGATGGTCTGTGGCTCACCTGTGCTACTTGCGCAGGTAAACAGGTCAGCAGGAACCAGGTTAGACCAATGAGCAAAAAATGACTGCATCAGGTATTAATTGATATTTTCGTGTTTGTGTTCCAAAATAGAAGCTAAGTGGTGCAAATTGGTTTGAATTAGGCAGACTTATTGCAAAAGAAAACTACACAAAGAAGGAAACCTAGATAACACAATTATAAAAAGGAAAATACCTACACTCAAGAGATCGTTGCTTGCAACCACAGCAAGCCTCTAGCCACAAACCCATCATCAACTATTCTCGCAGTAGCAAGCCACCACCTTCACACATCTGCCACAAACCATCACCATCTCAATCACCTATCCTCGCAAAACTAGATCACAACCCCTCTTCCTTGCAACAGTACCCCCACTAGAAATCTCATCGCCTGTCCCATCTCCACCGTTTGCCCTCTAAGATTTACAACCATCCCTCATCTTAATCACAGCCTCGCACAGACCCATTTTCACCATCTTCTTCTTCCTCGCAAGACACAAATCTTCCTCGTAGTCACGCAGCTGCCAACAACGCCTCATCTCAACACCTCATCACAACAGTCAAACAATCTTTTCGCTTGACCTCAACCCCCATCACCGTTACGCCCAATCACTGTCGTCATCCACAGTCAGATACAAACCCTCCTTCATCCATCGCAAGACCACAACCCCCTTTCTCTTTTCATCTCCTTCTCATCTGATCTCTCTCTCGGCCGATTGCCTTCACCATCCACACACTAGACAACCAATCCCTTTCTCACCGTCCTCTCATCACCACCTTCACTCAATTCTCTCTCTTTCTCGAAGTATTTCAGCAAGGAACAGAGTCTGAAGAAGAGAACTGAAGAGGAAGAACCAAAAAAGAGATCTTAATATCTTGTCTTCATGTTATTTACCCCTCGTCAGTCCACTCTCTACCACCATGCAATTGGCAACAGTGTTTTATTTTTTTCACCCTCTCTTTCCTCTTATTTATAGTTGGATATTTAATTATGGAATAATTTTTGAATATGATTAATATGTCTAGCTAAATTCCCTTTTAGCTAGGGGTGGATTCGAAGTGCCGAACATGTGCTTTATGAATTAATTGAATTTAATCTTCCTTGCCGATTAGTGATTGTGTTTTGCTTAACTGCTTTATAAAGAACTTTTCTTTATATGTTTGTTAAGGTGGCTAACTTAGTAAGGATGCTAGGATTTGGCGCCAGAGGATAGGGGAGTTTCACCTAATCGTTATAACCTTGAACTCACAAGTATTAAATACAAAAGGTGAAGGTCCTTCCCTTTTGGGAAGATAAGAACAAGATGTTGATCATACTTGTAATTGCCTAGTGAGTGTTCATATTTTCCACAAAACTTAATGATCTTGGATTGTTATCTAACTTGCGATTTCTGATTAGATAGCATGAAAAAATAGTTTGAAAGTGACACTTAGTTTAATTCAATGAATTTGGGAAAATAATAAGATTAATGCAGTACGTTCATTGTTAATCTTGAACATTGTCTTTCACGAGTTAGTAAGGGAGTTTTGAATGTTAATTCATGAGCATATGTTTCGTGTGTGGAGATAAACCCTAAGCCAATTTCTCATTTTTGTCATCCCTTTAGTTTCATTATCTTTACAGTAATTTTCGTAGTTATTTTCCTATTTTAAATTAGAAAAATCCAACCCCGATAATTTCTTAATTAGGTTGTTAGCTGTCTCTTAATTATCCTTAGTGCTAGTTCGCAAGCCCTCTAATCTCCGGTTCAGAACAATCCCTACTTATTTTTTACTACAATCACAAAGTAAGGTATTAAGTTGTGTGCTAGTAAAATAGGGCATCAATTTTTGACGCCATTGCCGGAGATTAGTAAAAGTGCTAATTACTTCATTAGGTTTTTTATTTTATTAATTTTTTTGATTTTATTAATTTTTTTCCTTTTTGTCTTTATCTTAGTTACTACTTCATGCGCAATAGGAGATCCGGTGAGAACTTATTAGAGTATGATCCGGAGTCTGAGAGAACTTATTATGAGTTCATTTGTGAAGCACAACGTGGAGGGCGTATCACTCCATGTTTCCACTTATTCTGAGGATTAATTGGAAATACTGTCAAGCCGCTCGATGTTAAAACAAGTGCTTCTTGGGAGGCAACCCAATTAGATTTGCTTTCTCTATCCTCTTGTTTCATTTTTGTTATTTTTGCTTTTTTTTAGTAGTTTGTTTATCCTCTTTTAAATCTTTCATTGTATGTGCTCTAATCTGTCAACATTGAGGACAATGTTATGTTTAAGTGTGGGGGAACAACCTTGTTTTTTGTTTTGAAAAAAAATATCAATCCATTAAAAAAAATAAAAAAAAAATGTTGGTTTTGTTTTCTTTGTTGGCATTAGTGTCAGTAAAAAAAACAAATTATGGTTGTTTTGAGTCTTAAGATATTTTCCAACACAATGATGAGTTTTGGTTTTTAATTGCATGACTTTAAGGTGATTCATAAACATGATTTGAGGTCTAATATTATTCTTTAGTTAATGCTTATTCATGGTTATCATATGCGAATTCACATGTAATAAACTAAGTAATTGGTACTCATAGCATGCTTAATTGAATTTAACTCATTATAACCCATATGTGAGTTTTGAACCTATTGTTCATTTGATTTTGAGGGTTTTTAGTTAGGTCATCTTTCATTTCTTTTGTCAATAATAATTCGTTGCATGATCTCAATTTTCTTTATTTTGGTTGCTACTTGGATTGCATTCATAATCTAGAACTAAATACTAGAACTTGTATTTATTTCGTTCAAAGCATTATATTGAATTGCATAACATGATAAAGGCACCTAGTTTCCACCATTGCCAAATAAGTCTGATCCATGATATATTTTCTTTAGGTTAACCCCCGTTGAGTCTGTTATAAACATTTTTGTTTCATTACACTCATTTTCCATTCCTAACCTAATCAGAAAAGTGAAACATAATTTAATTTGCAAAGACTATATTGTGGTTCAAGGTATGTTGAAAAACAAGTGTGGGAGAAGGCCCTAATAGTAGATAGTTCAAGAAGAAAGAGTTGCAAAAAAAAAAAAAAAAAATTGGTACAAAGTTATAGAAGGGATACAAGCCCTTGTCTATATTCATTCAGTATGTCATTATTATACAGATAGTCCAGTCCTTTTCATTCTTAGTACATACAAAATAATGACTGAAACTCTTTATTATTAGTAGGTCGCCTCCTCTTCCTTTACTTTTTCCTACTTATGTCTTGAATCATGTGATTCTTTGCTAATGTCTCTAATCTTGTTGCATGTTTTTACCATTTCTTTAAGCCGTTTGTAATTTCCCTTTCCGTTCTCTTCCCTTGACCCCTTGGCTTCATTACAACCTGAATTAAAACCTTTTGATTAAGTGCATTGTGTAATGTCACGAGGTGGAGATTCGAATGAGGTATGAGCATACGGTGTCACTAGTTCTTTCATTTAAGTAGTAGCTTTCATTCCATGAGATCATATATCTGGAAAACAAATGTCACAAAATGCCTTTCTTTCTTGTATATCATATGTGAGAGTTCACATATAACTAGGATAGGAATAGTGATTTTACCAAACAATCACTGAAAAAAAAGTGCATCTGGTGAAATTTTTGGGCTAATTCTTTTTGGCATGTGTTTGAGTTTCACCTGTTGCATGGATTGATTTAATTGTAAACTTTTATATCATTGCTATGAACGCGTATTAGTTTTCGAATGATGTGGATTTATTATTGTTTTCGTAAAGAATCTTATCATGTCATGACCCGTTGAAAATCTCTGAGACAAATGTTGGAAAGTATAGATTGAGTCATTTGAGTATTTTATTTTTGTTTATTTGATTTGCTCGAGGACTAGCAAAGGATAAGTGTGGGGGAATTTGATAGGAGTATAATTATGTTATTTTAGTACCATATTTCTATATATAATTTTGACTATTTCTTGTTAATTATGGTATTAATTGTTAATTTCGTAATTGTGTAGGTTTCCAATAACAAGATTCCAAAATAGAAGCTAAGTGGTGCAAATTAGTTTGAATTAGGAAGACTTGTTGCAAAAGGAAACTACACAAAAAAGGAAACCTAGAGAACACAATTATAAAAAGGAAAATACCTGCTCTTAAGATATCGTTGCTTGCAACCACAGCAACCGCCAACCACAAACCCATCATCAACCATTCTCGCAGCAACAAGCCATCACCCTCACACATCTGCCACAGACAATCACCATCTTTATCACCGATCCTCGCAAACCTAGCTTTCAATCCCTCCTTCTTGCAACAATACCCTCGCTAGAAATCTCATTTCCTGTTCCATCATCACCGTTTGCCCTCTCAGATTCTCAGCCATCCCTCATCGCAATCACAACCTCACATAGACCCATTTTCTTCTTCCTTGCAAGACACAGATTATCCTCACAGTCATGCAGCCGCTAACAACGCCTCATCACAGCACCTCATCGCAACAATCAAACAATCTTTTCCCTCGACCTCAACCCCCATCACCTTCACGCCTAATAATTGTCATCATCCACAACCAGTTACAAACCATCCTTCATCCATTGCCAGACCACAACCCCCTTTTCTTTGTTCATCTCCTTCTCATTCGATCTCTCTCTTGGCCGATTACCTCCACCAGCCATGCACCAGACAACCAATCCCTTTCTCACCGTTATCTCATTACCACCTTCACTCAATTGTTTCTCTTTCTCGAAGTCTTTCAGCAAGAAACAAGGAGCAGAGTATGAATAAGAGAACAAAAGAGGAAGAACAAAAAAAAATCTTAATCTCTTGTCTACATGCTATTTTCCCTTCATCATTCCACTCTTTACCACCACACAGTTGGCGACAATGTTTTGCTTCTTTCACCCTCTTTTTCCTCTTATTTATATTTGGATATTTAATTATGGAATATTGTTTTAACATGACTAATATGTCTAGCTAAATTCCCTTTTTAGCTAGGGGTGGATTCGAAGTCTCGAACATGTGCTTTATGAATTAATTGAATTTAATCTTTGTTACTGATTAGCGATTTTGTTTTGCTTAACTGCTTTATCGATAACTTTTCTTTGTATGTTTGTTAAGGTGGCCAACTTAGTAAGGATGCCAGGATCTGGTGGCCACCTAATCGTGATAATCTACTCACAAGTAGTAAATACCAAGGAACGTTGCCAATGGCATGACAACTCAATGGTTAGAGATTGGCGGATGGTACCACCAGGTTATGGGTTCGAACCCAGCCGGCGACATGTTTATCAGTTTATGGTGTGTTGACCAGTTATGGTTTTTGATAGGTTATGGGATCCTGAAAACCCAGCTCGCCTTCCAAAAAGAAATACCAAGGAACCTTGGTAAGGCTAAGTAAAAACCTAAGTTAAGAACAAAATGTTGATCATACTTGTAATTGCCTAGTCAGTGTTCATATTTTCCACAAAACTTAATGATCTTAGATTGTTATCTAACTTGCAATTCCTGATTATAGCATGAAAAAATAGTTTGAATGGGACGCTTAGTTTAATTCAATGAATTTGGGAAAATAATCGGATTAATGCAGTGCGGTCGCGGTTAATCTTGAGCATTGTCTTTCACGAGTTAGTAAGGGAGTTTTGAATGTTAATTCATGAGCATATGTTTGGTGTGTGGAGATAAACCGTAAGCTAATTTCTCATCCTTGCCATCCCTTTAGTTTTATTATCTTTACAGTAATTTTTGTAGTTATATTCCTAGTTTAAATAAGAATATCCAACCTCTATATTTTCTTAATTAGGTTGTTAGTTGTCTCTTAGTTATCATTAGTGCTAGTTAGCAATCCATCTAATCCCTAGTTCAGAACGATCCCTACTTATTCTTTAGTACAATCACAAAGCAAGGTATTAAGTTGTGTGCTAGTAAAATAGTGCATCATGCTCCCTTTAGCTTCAATGTGACTCCTCCCTTGACAGCTACCAATCTTGGTTAAATCACCCACAACATCATAAACTTCCTATTGGTCATCAGCCAACAACGAGGAAAGGTGGAGTTGCAATGGCGGGGGTAGGTTTTTCATTGGCAGAGGTGGATAAGAAAGTTGTGGCATAGTAGATGAGTTGGGGCAAGGTAGTCAAAGCATTAAAGAGAAGGCGAAGCAATGACTCCTCTTACTACTTTAAGTAAAAAACATAAAGGGAAAACGAGCACTGCACGAAAGTAAAGTGGTCGTCACAAACAAAACCCGAATAAAATTTTATAAAATTCAAATAAACGCATTTTAATTATATTTAAGCTTTTAAATAGTAAATTATATTATAATTTTATATTAATGGAAATTAGGCGTGAACTTCCCTATATAATTGAAATTATCGTGGGAGCCAAAAATAATCCTTAGCCCAATAGGATAAGGAAGCCCAAATATTTGGGTTGTTTCCTAGAAGCGTGAAAATTAACCATGAAAGTTACAAGTAGAAAAAGCCCAAGTTTGGGCCTAATGGAGCTCAAGTCAGGGCTTAATATAATTCAGTAGAACACTCTTTTCTCAACAGATGAGTAGTGTTCAGCGCTGACCACCATGCTTAGCTAAGCAAACAAGCTTGCAGAAGAGGTATCTCCAAACAGGAAGTTACAACCACCAATGGAAGGTTACAACTATCTACGAAAGTTATAACTACCTACGAGAAGTTACAACTGCCTACAAGCAGATGATTTACTCATCTGCCACTTGTCTCACTCATCTGCTACATGTCTCACTTATTTGCTGGAGAACCTGTAGATGGCTTTGTGTATAATTATTTATAGAGGCAGAATGAGTAAATTGTTGGAAGATGAGTGAGACATGTGGCAGATGAGCGAGTCATCTGCTTGCAGGCAGTTGTAACTATTAGGTAATTGTAACTTCTTTTAGGTAGTTGTAACTTTCGTAGATAATTGTAACCTCACGTTGGTGGTTGTAACTTCCTGTTTGTCTCTCTTGCAAGCTTGTGTGGTCAGCTGAGCATGGTGGTCAGTGTCGAACACTACTCTTTTTCTGGGAAAAGAGTATTATGTTGAGTTGTATGGGGCCCAAACTTGGGCTGCATAGGGCCCAAACTTGGGCTTTCTCTACTTGTAACATTCTTGGGTAATTTTCAGAATTCTCGAAAACAATCCAAATCTTTGGGTTTCCTTATCATGTTGGGCTAAGGATTATTTTTGGCTCCCACAGTTCCTGTCAAGAAAACCATGATAAAAGGAAGTAAAGAAAGATGATGCCAGGAAGAGAATTAGAAGAAAAACAGTTAATTGGGAGAAAATATAGGCCCTTTTTTGTTGTTACTAATTTGATAACTAAATGTTTTAAATACCCTTAGTACGATTTGGGTTCCCTCATTTCAAAAGAAAAACAGCCTCTAACCAATACTTGGCTTCATTTCATGATACCATCGGTGTAGTTAAGATTTCCTTTTGCAAAACCCACTTCAAAATATGCTCGATTTATTTTTGTTTTCATTTTCTCTTTTCAATTCTTAATTTTGTAATTTTCTTGTATATCTGTACTTGAATCGAATTAGTGGTTGTTCGAAATGTTTTGTTGACATCACGTTCGTAACAGTTCGTTGTATGAAAGTCCCTCGAAGAAACATTTTGATGTTCTTTTAAAAAACAAATTCATTCAATTAGGGGATGTTATTTGAATTCCTTCCAAAAAATGGTTAACCTTTAAAAAAAAAAATTGATTGTTTGTTTTGCAAGTAGCTCAAGAGAAGATTATATGATATTTTAAGTGTTTTTTTGTCAAAATCAAATAAGAAAACCCCATCTCTGATATACTTATCGTCAGGTTTGGTCTTGATGACTTTCTTACCACTGTTGCTTTTATATTTGTTTTTTAACAAGTACAACATTAGGTTTTGATGATACACCATATTGTCCAGTAATCAACTTCGTAAACGTGGCAGGATGATCTTGTTAACGAAGCGGTCAGACCAGAATGGGCCCCAAACAAATGCCTAATCTGATCCAACCCGTAAGTTAGGGAACCAACCCCAGACCACTCTAGGCCTATTGAGGCGAGTATCTAGGGATTGGACCCAAGACAGCTAGGCTCTACCCGACCCATAAGTCAAATGGTCAATTCGAGAACGCGTAAGACCAAATAAGACAAATATTTAGGAATTTTACCTAAGACAGGCAGGCCAGTAAGACGTTGATTCCTATTAGGAAGTAACCATCTAAGTATAAGTCGTGCATGAAAACTCTCTTGCATAGACAACTTTCAACAGGGAAATGATCTCCAACAGATATTATTGCTTAAATCAAGCCACCATGGCATAGCTGAACAAGGACTCTCGCATGATAAATAGGGCATGGGGCTTAGGAACTAAGGCACGCGATAGAACCCTAATCTCAAGCAATACATCATTCTCTACGCCTTGTCTGACTTTAGCATCAGAGTGCCATTGACAACCACAATGGTGGTCTTTGGCTCACGGTTGTTCCTTTTGTAGGTCAAGTCTTGGGAAAACAGAAACTGGTCTATCAGTTTGGCGTCGTTCGTGGGGAATGACAAGTTCCTTAGACAAAATAAGTAGCACCCCCCTATTGTACTCCAAAAAATGGTAGCCACAAGATCCCATGTCAATGGTGAGATCAACGAACCTTCAAACGCTCAAGCCGGCGTAGTACCACCAATTCCGTTGGTAGAAACAACGAGGAACAACCCCAAGACCCCGCACCAATTGCAGTAATGACGGACTTCAGAGTGCATCAACTCTTAGCCCAAGTACAACAAATTGTTCGGGTGGTGGAGATGTTTGCTCAGGAGAACCCACCATCTGCAAAAGGTGACAACAAGGTGGGAAGGACCTTGTCCCCGCAGGATAATAGGGAGCGCATTTAGGAGAGCCACAATATCAAGACCAAAGACTGCGGGAATCAAGGGAACGGAGTGGTCTATGGAGACCCGACATCTAAGGCTAACAAGCGCACTACAAAAAATCCCATTCGGCTTGGGATTACCAATCCGGATGTGTTGTACAACCTCACCGTCCCCCCTTTTGTTGTTCAGATCATGTATGCGCTACTGCTTAAAAAGTTCAGCCCCCTCAAAGCTAGAATTCTATGACGGGACAACATACCCATCCGACCACCTACGCCATTACCATCACGTGATGGCGTTGAAAGAGGGATCAAAAGCAGTCATGTGCCGAACATTCCCTACTAGCCTAAAGAAAGCAACACTGACTTTGTTTCACAATCTCCCCCAATGTCGATTGACTCGTTTTAGACATTGGCCAAGGCATTTAACACTCGTTCTGTGGGCATCTAGCTGATTAGGAAGGGTTCACATTACTTGCTCAACCTCAAGCAAAAGCCGGGTGAAACTCTGAGGGAGTACGTTACCCATTTCAATGACAAGTTAACTCTGATTGATGGTTGTAGCGACGACACCTCCATTATAGCTTTCACGTTAGGCCTATGGGGAGGCCAATTCTACAATTCGTCCTAGAGCCCCCAACGGACATGGCTGACCTGCTAAAAAATGCTCAGAAGTACATCACCCTTGTGGAGATGTGGGCCGCTAAGAAATGGGCGAAAGTGAAAAGAAAGATTCCCCTAGTACTCGAGATAAGAATGAAATGAAGAAGCAGGAGGAGGACAACAAAAGCAAAAGGAAGCGGAGTGATAGTAAGTCGGATTCAAGTTGGACGAGGCAAGAAAAAGCCTCTAACTTTGTCAGATCCAGATCCTATACTCCTCTCAATGCCATCCTGTCCGACATTCGTGCCATTAAAAACTGGGGAGATGGCAAGTGGCATTCCAAACTTCAGAGAGATATGTTCCGGCGAGACAATGACAAGTATTGTTCCTTTCACAAAGACAACGACTGTGACATTGAAAACTGCAAGCATCTCAGAAACGAGATCGAATACTAGGTTAATAAGAGAAAGCTCAAAGAATTCCTTGGCTTGGATCAGAGGCAAGCTCGGGAGAAGGAAAGAGAAGTGGTCGTAAAAGAAATAGAAAAAAAGGCGGCCGACATTATATACATCTTACATGGGATATGTTTGGAAGGGGAGAAATCCAACAGGTCTTGGAAGATGACGCTCCGTGAGTTGCAGACTCAATCCACCTATGAGGACGACAAGTACAATATACTCGTGTTCAAGGCTTGAGCCCATCGCTGACGTTTACTGATATGGACCTCCAGGGTGTCCACTTCCCTCATAACAATGCCTTGGTCATCTCAGTCCTCATAGCGAAATTGAAAGTAAAAAAATCCTTGGTGGACATGGGGAGCTCCGTGAACATCCTATTCCTCAAGGTGTTCTGCAGCATGCTGCTGAAGGAGGAAAGCCAGATGCCCGCCAGTCACCCCATGATTGGATTTAGCGGGGAGAAATGCTTTCCATTGGGAAGATTAGACTAACAGTAGTGGCAAGAGAGTCGCAATTGTAGAAAGTAATGTTCAAGGAGTTCATGGAAGTTGATGCCCCACCACCTACAATATCATCTTGGGAAGGCTGTGGCTCCATCAAATGGTGGCAGTAGTTTCCACTTTGCATCAGTGCATTAAGTACCATGCCAATCACAAAGTGGGGACCATTCGAGGAGACCAGCCGTCGGCAAGAGACTTCCATTACGTACCTAGATAGCTAGTAATCACAATCTGGGTCAGCGGGTCAGACATCCTGGAACCAAGGCCCAAAAATAGAAGAAGGGTATCCCTACTGCCAGAAGAGGAACTAGTCACAGTCTACCTCAAAAGCCTTGATAACAACAGAGTTGTCCACATAAGCTCCCACAGAACGGTTGATAGAGTTGTTGATAGAAAATCGAGACATTTTCGCCTGGACAATGAGGGACATGGTGGGGATGGACTCCTCTATGATCACTCATCGACAAGAGGTTGACCCATAGCGGAGACCAATCAGGTAGAAGAAGAGATCAATGGCTCTCGAACGAAATTGGATCATCAATGAAGAGGTACAAAGGCTGCTGAATGCTGACATGATTAAGAAGTCACTTTACCCAGACTATAGACGATATGGTGGTCATAAGTCTCCACATTTCTGATCACGTCGCCAACCTCGCCGACGCATTCAATCAACTCTGCAAGTATTAGATAAAGCTCGATTCATAGAAATGCACCTTTTAGGCATAATCGGGAAAATTCCTTGGTTACATAGTGAACTGAAGAGTGGTAGAGGTTGATCCCAAACAGATTCAGGCTCTTCTCAACATGAAGTCTCCCACCACCGTTAAGAAGTTCAGAGCCTGTTTGGGAAGGTGGCAGCAGTCAACAGGTTCATTTCAAAGTCATCCAACAAATGCCTCTATTTTTTCAAAATTCTAAGAGGAAGTAAATGGTTCAAATGGGACGAAGAGTGCAAGCAAGCCTTTCAAGTTGAAAGCGTACATGGGAAGTACAAAGTTATTTTTGAAACCGATAGCGAGAGACATTTTACTTGTACCTTTCTATTATGAAACACGCTGTCAGTTCAGCCCTTGTCCGAAACGATATGGGGATGCAAAGACCGGTGTATTAAGCCAACAAAACATTTGCGGAGGTGGAAGCAGACTACCCAGGCCTGGAGAATTTAGCCTTGGCAATAGTCAAGTCCTCTAGGAAGCTGCGACTCAACTTCCAGGTTCACTCTATAACGATCATCACTGAACACCCAATCCGGACAATATTGCACATGTCTGAGTTGTCGGGTGGGATGGTCAAGTGGTCAGTCAAATTAGGGCAGTTCGATATCAATTATGCCCCAAGAACAGCCATCAAAGCACAAGCATTGACGGACTTCATGGCTAAATTTACAGGCGGTGAAAAGGAGTCAAAAGACCAAGGATGAGTCCTGCATTGTGATGGGTCATTCATTGTTAATGGGAACGGAGCTGAAGTCACTATACACTCCCCAAGCGGGGTGACTCTGGAAAAATTCATCAGGTTTTGTTTTTCGGCCTCCAATAATGAAGCAGAGTACAAAGCCCTCTTGTTCGACTTGAAGCTCGCCAAGGGGATCGGAATAGACGAGCTGATAGCGTACAGTGACTCTCATCTGGTAGTCAACCAAGTTAAATGGGAATTCAATAGCAAAGATCATAGGATGTTGGCTTATCGCGAGAAAGTAATCAATACCATGAACAGATTCAAGAGGATAGATCTCCAACGATGTCCCAGAGATAACAACGATAAAGTTGATGCACTGGGCAAAAAGGCCTAAGCTACGACTGAGACTGCCGATGGATTCATCGAGTTCCAAGAAAAATCAAGTCTGGAAGAAGAGGATCTCAGTGGGGCCTGCACGACGGGCAAAAAAACAAGCTGGATGATTTTTATTATCGAGTACATCAAGAACGAAATCCTCCCAACAGAGAAGACAGAAACCAGAAGGCTAAAAAATAAGGCAGCACATTACACTCTCCTGAACAACAAGTTGTATAGGTGGTCGGCCACTGGACCCCTTATTCGATGCTTGACCCACACTGAGGCAAACCACACTGTTAAAGAAATTCATGAGGGCATATGCCATAACCACCTAGGAGGAAGGACCCTGGCCCACAAGGCCCTAACCTTAGGGTACTATTGGTTGAAGATGCAATAGGATGCCAAGGATTTGGTCTAAGATGCAACAAGTGTCAGAGGTATGGACCGTACGTGCAGATGCTCGCTCAACCCTTATCCCCAATGACCATCCCATGGCCTTTCGAACAATGGTGAAGGGATATTATTGGACCACTCCCCTTTTCCACAAAAAAAAAGGTTCCTCCTCGTAGCCGTAGACTACTTAACCAAATGAGTTGAAGTATAGCCCATGGCCAAGATAGGTGAAAATCAAAATGAGAATTTCAAACTAGGGGCGGGCAAGCTAAATCCAAACTGGGAAGGACCCTACAATGTAACAAAGATCAACAGGCCAGGTGCATATTGGTTAGAGAACGAAAACGGCGAAGGTCTTAAGAGACCATGGAATGTAAAACATCTACAGAAATATTATCAATAAATTCAAGGTATTTGTTTTACTAAAGTTTCGCTGTTGATTCATTAAACCTGGCTGAGAATCTAGTCAATCTATAACAATCTGACTTAGAGGTCAAGCCTCCTAGTCTGATCACCATGTCAGACCTCGAGATTAGTTAAATGAATCAGGATACCTAAGTCATACTTATGCACCTAAAACCTCCTAGATCGATCACAATTAAATGAATTAAACAAGTCAGACCGAGTTATCTAATGGATCTTCTAGTCCGCTCTACAACCTAGTCTGCCAAGAACGGATCAAAATGGCTTAGAAAATGGGAGTTTAGTCAGAGCTCATGGAACCTGATCAAGATGGTTTGCCACACATCTTTGTCCCACTATAGACAATGATGGTGGAACCCGAACAAAGTTTAGTCAGCTTATGCAGTATGATGAAGATAACTTTTGATTCGTTCTATAACCCAGTCCGCCAAAAACAGATCAAGATGGCTTAGAAAGTGGGAGCCTAGTCAGAGCTCATGGGGCCTGATTAAGATGGCTTGCCACACATCTTTGTCCCACCATAGACTATGATGGTGGAACCTGGCCAAAGTTTAGTCAGTTCATGAAGACTGATGAAGATAACTTCTAGTCCGTTCTACAACCTAGTCTGCTAAGAACGGATCAAAATGGCCTAAAAAGTGGAAGTCTAGTCAGAGCTCATAGAGCCTGATCAAGATGGCTTGACATGCATTTTTGTCCCACCACAGACCATGATAATATAAGCTAACCAAAGTCTAGTCAACTAACAGAGTCTGACCAAGATAACTTCTGGTCCGCTCTAGTGCCTAGTCCACCAAGATCGGAATAAGATGGCTTAAAAAGTGGGAGTCTAGTCACAACTCATGAAACCTGACGAAAATGACTTTCCAAGGATCATTGTCTTACCACAGCCAATAATGGCCACATTTAACCAAAAGTTTAGTCAGCTCATGAAGACTGATGAATATAAATTCTGGTTCGTTCTAATACCTAGTCCATCAAGATTGGATTAAGACGACTTGAGAAACGAAAAGTATAATTAACTTATGAATCCGGATCACGATGATCTCTGGTCCACCAAGATATATTATATTTTGCTAGATGAAGTTTAGTCAACTTGCAGAGTCTGGCCAAGATAGCCTCTGGTCCACCAAAATGATTTCTACTCCACTGATCAGGGTTTAGTCAGCCTATGAAGGCTAATGAACACAACTTCTGATCCATTCAATACTCTAGTCTGACAATGGACCAAGATAGCTAGATAATTTCTGGTCTTCTTAAGAATCTAGAGCAAAAATACTTGCCTCTAAGAGAACATTCAAGCTGAATGGTCAAAACTTATATAAAAAGGTTAACTTGTCATATTCTAGACTTCGTGAAATCTTTTATCTAAAGACCAACATCATGACAAGGCAACATAGAAAAGATTCAGCAAGAAAAGTCTAGGAAATACAAATACAAAGTGTTACTCAACAAACTTTCTTCCAATGATGATTGCAAATTAAAGCTTTCACCCTTTGGGTGGATCAATTTCAATAATAGAAAGGCCAGATGTATCAGGGGAGACAACAAGAGATGGGTTAGTAGTCTTAGGTGCTTGCTCTGGATCATCATTGGGAGGTGCCTGGTTAGAAGCTTCTTCCTCTTCAAATTTCGCATAAGCTGAATCTCTATAATATGCAAAATCCAGATCAAGGTGGTCATCCTCAATCAGCTCCAATAGCTCCAGCCTACCCTTAACAACTTTGTTGAAATCTAAAGTTTCCTAATCTTCAAGCAAATTCTTTTCGCAAGCTTCAAACTACGCCAATTTCTTCTCCGCTATTTCCAATCTGGACACAAGCACGTCAGCCCTAGACTGTTCATTTGCCAATTGCTTTTTCAGCGGACTAAGCTCATCCTGGCGCCAAAGCAACTTGCTCCTCCGCTGTTTAGACATAGCGAAGGCTATAAGCAACGTCAAACTCAAGCTTCTGACGTAAAACATCCCACTTTGATTCAACATTCTTCTTCAGTAGTCAGATTTTGCCAGTCACCTTGCACTTTCTCCATCGCTTCTTGAACATGCCTCAACTTCTTCTGGGTGCGTTTCAACTCCTCTTTGACACCACTCATCGCAGATTGAGCTTTAACCAAGTCCGCCTCAGCGGACTTTAGGCGAGCCTTGTGAGAATCCAACTCCACGTCTGCAGCTTCCATTTTTTGTTTCAAGGTCTGTCCATGCGACCTACAAACGAGCCTCAAAATCTTTTTGCACCAGTATGTCAAGACACCTCTTTCAACTATTTATTCAAAACTCAATTTCATAGAGTGCATTAGAATACGACTTCTGCAAGTTAGCAAAGGTCTTCTCCATGCCGTACACTCTATTCTGTGTTGATTCCACCTCAGTCCTAGCCATGACAACTTGATTCAGGAATGCCATCCCGAGCATCAAGTGTCTCTCACCTTTGTCGATGCGATCCTCCAACGTCACCCCCTCAAGCATTGCTGCTCGAGTGTTCAACCAGTCGTACCATTTGTGAATGTTTCGTCTAGAAGAAACCGACATATCTACCTCCAAGTGCCAATCTTGTGCATTCATCTTTACTGCATCCGGACCAAATAGACTGATTCGGGTGTCAGGATACAGATCTCGGAGCACACGCCTAAGTAGAAAAGGGAAGAGGAACAGATGGAGCAGCTTCATCAACAGAAGCAGTGTCCGAAAAAAGGATTATACCCAAAATCTAGCAGAAAAGGAGGAGTTTCACCATCATTAGCAGATGCAGCCATCACAACTTGCGTTAATTGAATTTTTAGAAGCTTGGCCTGTTTTGTGCTTAGTTTTTTTATATCGTCAACACCCACCGGTTTCAATAATCCCTTTCCATATCAGTAATGGGGGCAGGATGCCCAAATGAAGTATTTTTGTTTTTCCACGACTATCTCCTTAGCAGACTGAGCAAGCCCCTGCTCTGCAACAATCAACCAATTCTCCAATGGAACTAGTGATTGGGAAGGAAAACCGCCTTAGTCCGAGTCTTCTTGGGATGAGAAATAGGAGAAAGAACTGTCACCAACTCCTTTTTTGTCGGACTAGGCATCTTCAACTTCTTCTTCCTCGAAGGACAACCCTCGGCCTTACTGGTCGACGTTCTGAAAAGGGTAGGAGCCTCATGGAAGTACTCAAACAACCTACTCCACGTGATGTTGCCAGGCTGCACAACATCTTCAACTGGCATAATTGGTAGGTCGCAAAACTGTTCCATAATTAAGTCCTCTTCCGGAGAAAAAACTAGAGCTAGAAAACTCTCTGTGAAAAAGATAAGCAATAGTTCAACACATCATCTACAGTAATCAGACAAAAAATAAAAATCATACTTACTTTCCAGTCTGAATTTATGAGCAAGCAGACGACCACCCAGCGTAAAGTATTGTGAATTCGAAAAGGCCAGGAAACTATATGTTTGCCAGAACTTGAAATCGTCTGGCAAAAAACCCAGACAAATCGGTGTCCGCAATGACAAACCACATGATCGTTCAACCAGAGAGATGCTAGTAGATGGATCACCCACAGAGTCAATCAAATGCTAGCCTCCTTCGCCCTAATCAGAATGACGATCAAAGTTTTGTACCAGTTTGGCACCATCTGAGCGGCGGAATGCGTAAATGCGCCAGATATCTTTTGGGACGGGGAAACAGAGTGTCTGACTGAAACATGCCCCTATACAAATCGATGAACCCCTTTGGAGGCATCATTGGACTATGCCCTGGACTCAATGTGAAAAGTTCCAGTTCATCAGGAATCTGGTACTTATCACGGAGATCAACCAAATCAGTCTATGTAAACAATCTCTCCCTGAAAAACTCGTAACAATCAGAGACTAGTTTATTAGAAGGTTGATTCTGACCCGCCATGGAAGAATGTATGAACCTTCGATTGTGTTTGCGAAAATAGAAATTTATTAGAGCAAAAGAGCATAAGTAAAACATAAGGGGGATTCTCTTAAAAATTGCAGAAGTAAAGAGAATCAACTCTGCAAAGAGGAAGACTTATGTAGAAGTGAAAGGGTGCACCTCTATTGAGCAATCACATACCCAATTAATGATACACGCTGCTCGAGGAGGCGTTTTAGACTCAATCATCAAGATTGTCCAGTTTTCTCATGAAGTGACTTAGTTGACCGACAGGCTGGCCCAATAACTCGAGGGAGGAATGGATGATACACCAAACTGTCCAGTAATCAACGATGTACACATGGCATGATGTTATCGTTAATAGAGCGGTCAGACCAGAACGAGCCTCAAACAAACGCCTAATCTCATCCAGCCCGTAAGTTAGTTAACCAAGCTCAGACCACTCTAGGCCCATTGAGGCGAGTATCTAGGGACTAGACCCAAGACAACAAGGCTTTACCCGACCCATAATTTAAATGGTAAAACCTAGAACCCGTAAGACCAAATAAGTCAAGTATTTAGGAGTTTGACCTAAGACAGGCAGAGCAGTAAGATATTGATTCCTATTAGGAAACAAACATTAGATTATAAGTCTTGCATGGAACTCTCTTGCATGGACAACTCTCAACATGGAAATGATCTCCATCAGATATTCTTCCTTAAACCACGCCACAAAGGCAGAGCCGAACAAGGACTCTCGCATGATAAATAGGGCACGAGGCTAAGGAAATAAGGTACGTGATAGAACCCTAATCTCAAACAATACATCATTCTCTATGCCTTGTCTGACTTTAGCATCGAAGTGTCATCAACCACCACAATGGTGATCTTTGGCTCACAATTGTTCATTTTGTAGGTTTGGTTTGGGAGAACGGAAACTGACATATCAGGTTTGATATTATGATATTTTTGTTTGTTGTAGATAATAAATAATCAATGAAAAAATAACGGTTTTGACAGGGAAGCATTGCATAGTCAATCAGAGGAAAAAACAATGTCATGTTCACATGATAATATAAGGTAAACATAAAAGGACTCATGAATGGTTAACAACAAGATGATTTGTAACAACCTAGAATAAAAAAAAATATATGCACTAGGTAAATACTATTTTTATTTTTATTTTTTATTAGAAATTAATTCATTCAATACCCAAAGTAGCACGCAAGTTTAGAGCAATTCCTACATCATGTGCGTACATAGCAGTAATATCTAAGTAAACTGAAGTTTCTATGTTGTGGGCAATTACATTTTTGTTCCTATTTTCATGAAAAGCTTTGAGGCCTCCCAAGCAATCTTTGAGCGCATGATAGGTGGTTTAGGTGTCCTTGTATTGCTCTAACTAAATCCAAATAGTAAGATAGAAGTAAGACGTGCTTTGTTTCATTTGAGAACATCATTTGACAGTTTCTTTAGCGACTTCCCATTCAGTTTCAAAGCTGCTATTGAGACATTTTTTGCTTTCTACTACAATACCATGCCTGTCTAGCTAATATGGATATACTAATTGATTATACACCAAAACGTTCTCTCTTCTACATCGTAGGCGTGTCATGATAATCTCAAGGAATAACAGGCCCAAAAGTCAGCCCAACACTGATCCGGCCCAAGCGGTTCCAAGCCCACACAGTGCGGACTGCCAGACGGACCGAATTACTACAACTTGCTAAGCCAACACATCTCACAGCCATCCCCAATACCATTAAGACCTATTATGGCAAGTATCTCTAGGATCAGCTTCGGACAGGTAAGCCAGCAGTACCTTGTTTCCAACTAGGAAGCAATACTCATAAGACCTATTAAAACAAGTATCTATGGGATCAGCCTCGGACAGGTAAGCCAGCAACACCTTGTTTCCAACTCGGAAGCATATACCTGAGTATACATCGTACATAGAAACTTCCATCTATGGACAACAGTCCAATTGGGAACTATCTCACGAGTATCTAGGAGTGCAAGTCTAACAGGGAAACTTCCCTCCACAGCACAACTCCTAATTAGAGATGGAACTCCAAGAAGATCTCCTTCCCTAGACTACGCCACCGATGGCTTGGTCGAACCACGACTCTAGGACTATAAATAGGACATGAGGTTGGTGAACAAAGGTATGCTACAAATTCATTGTTTACTACATTAAGCCTTCCTTAGATCCTTGTTTGACTTTAGCATCGGAGTGTCATCGGCCACCACAATGGTGGTCCATGGCTCACGTGCATTTTTGGTGCAAGTCAGCAGGTCAAGGTCAAGCAGGGAGCGAAAATCGAATGCATTAGGTTGGCACCGTTCGTGGGGACGACAAAGTTCCTAACAAAGCACTAGCATCATCTCTCTTCAGAATTCAAGAGAATGGTGACCACCAGATCCCGCAACAATGGGGAACAGGGGGACACGTCAAATGCTCAGGCTGGCACTAAACCATCACGCTCAGCGGTGCCGACAATACAAGAGAAATAGGCTCACACCCCTACGACGGCAGCAGCAGCAATGGACCCAAGGATAGATTTGTTATCTCACAAATACAGCAGATCACTAAAGCAGTAGAGATTATCATTCAACAGAACCATCCACACATCGATGGAGATCAGGAGCAGCACATGCCTCAATATCTAGATAACAACATAGAGCGGGCACAGAAAGGTCAAGCCCCTGCTAGTTCTCACTGAACTAGAGGTGGTAGCACTGTCAACGCATACCCAACTCTCAGAATAGACAGACTCGCCACGCAGAACCCTCTCTGCCAAGGGTCTCACGACCCAGACGTGTTATACCGCCTTTTCGTTCCCCCGTTCGTGGACCACATCATGAATAGGGCTTTGCCAAATAAGTTCAGCCCTCCGAAGCTTGAGTTCTAAGATGGGACCAGACACCTGTTTGATCACTTGCGCCATTATTAATATATAATGGCACTCAAAGAAAGTTTTGAATCGGTGATGTGCAGAATGTTCCCTACCAGCTTGAAGAAGTCAGCGCTGACATGGTTCTACTACCTCCCGCCAAAGTCAATCGACTCATTCAAGACACTGGCCAAAGAATTCCTAACACGCTTTGTTGGCAGCTAGCGGATCAGAAAAGTCCACACTATATACTCTCCTTGAGGCAGAAGTCAAACGAAATGTTAACAGAATACGTCACCCGCTTCAATGGTGAGTTGACCCTCATTGACGGCTACAACGACGATATCGCCTTTACAAATTTTACTGCAAGTCTAAGAGAGGGAAAGTTTTATGACTTCCTCACCTTGGAACCCCCATTGAATATGGCAGAACTCTTGAAGGGCGCCCAGAGGTATATCACCTTGGAAGAAATGAGAACAACAAAGAAGAAAACTGAAGTAGAGAAGAAACCCTTTGTTTCTAGAGACAAAAAGGAGGGAACTAAAACAAGAAGACGAAAACAAGGACAAATGGAAGTGTAACGGCGACAGGTCGGACTCTGGCCGGCCTAGGCCAGAGAAATCTTCCAACTATGTCGGATCCAGAACCATGACTTACCTCAACTCTAGCTTGTCGGGTGTCCTTAATTCCATGAAAAGCTGGGAAGATCTTAAATGGCCCCAAAAGTAGAGCAGAGACTCCTCCAAACGCGACACCAACAAGTATTGCTCATACCACAAGGAGGGTGGCCACGACATCAACTACTGCATGAGTCTAAGGTAATAGATCGAGTACTGGATTTGCAAGGGCAAGCTGAAGGAGTTCCTGGGTTCTGAGAAAAAAATATAATTGAACCAGGGAAAGGTGAGAGGTAAAAAAATTGAGAAGGAGACTCCGGGCATTATATATGTCCTTCATGGAGTTGAATAAAAAAAAGAACAATCATACAAGTCCCGAAAGAGGACACTCCTTGAGATGCAGACACAACCCACTAGCGAGGACAATCGCGTATACTACTCATGAGTGTAGAGCCCCATCCCGACCTTGACTTTCACAAATAAGGACCTCGAAGGCGTTTGCGCATCGCACAATTACCCTCTTATGGTCTCTATTAAAAGGTGGGAAGTGAAGAGGGCTCTGGTGGACACAGGAAGCTCTCTCAACATCCTATTCTACAATGCATTCCACAGTATGGACCTCAAGGAAGAGAACTTGACAACTTTTGGCTACCCGCTGATCAGATTTAGTGGAGAAAAGTGCTTCTCGATCGGGAAGATAAGGCTAGCAGTGGTGGCAAGAAAGCCACAACTAAGGAAGGTCATGTTCCTGGACTTTGTATTTATATTGAATGACTATGCCACAATACCTTAACTAGTTAAATGGTTTTGTTACGCAGTACTTGCTCTCTTTGATCTAAATTTTGTACTAGCTCTTGAAGACACGAAAGATTTTTTTTCAATTCTATAGGTTGTGTTGTTAACACATGTGATGGGTCTGGTATATATTTTCGGAGCATAGAAACATGGAAAACATCATGAAGCTATGCCAAGCTTGGGGTAAGCGCCAATCGATAAGCTATAAGACCCACACATTCCATTATCTTAAATGGTCTAATGTACTGAGGACTTAGCTTCCCTTTCTTTCCGAATCTCATAACACCGTTCCATGAAGATACTCGTAAGAAAACTAAATCACCTTTGTCAAACTCTAAATCCCTTATTCTATTATCAGCATAACTCTTTTGCTTGCTCTGTGCAATCTTCAGTTTTTCTTGAATCATCTTGATCTTATCAGTAGTTGCTTGAACGATCTCTGGGCCTAACAATTTCCTTTCCCCGACTTTAGTCCAACACACAGAAGTTCAACACTGTCTACCATATAAAGCTTCATAAGGAGCCATATCAATACTAGCTTGATAGTTGTAATTATAAGCAAATTCTATTAGTGGTAAATGGACATCCTAACTGCCTTGAAATTCCAATATACATGCTCGTAGCATATCTTCAAGGGTCTGAATGGTATGTTCTTATTGCCCATCAGTCTGAGATTGAAATGCAATACTAAATTTCAAAGAAGTTCCCATGGCTTCTTGTAAGCTAGGCCAGAACTTAGACGTAAATCTGGGATCTCTATCCGAAACAATTGAAACAGGTGCACCGTGCAATCTAACAATTTCATCAACATAGTTTTGTGCCAATTTACTAAGATAGGAAGTAGTCTTTACTAGAATGAAATGTGTTGGCTTGGTAAGTCTGTCAACTATCACCCAAATAGAATCATGTCTTGCTTGAGTGTAAGGTAAATCGGATACAAAATCCATTGTAACATGTTCCCATTTCAATTCAGGAATAGGTAGCGGTTGTAGTAAACCTGTAGGGCGTTGGTGCACGACCTTAACTTGCTAGCAAATTAAACATTTTGAGACAAATTTGGCTATTTCTCTTTTCATTCCCATCCACCAATAGTGCTCACGTAAATCATGATACATCTTGGTACTACCTGGTTGCATAGCATAAGCTGAACTATGAGCTTCCGCCAGAATTTCTCTTTTCAAATTATCATCATTCGAAACACATAACCGAGTCCCAAACATTAGTATACCATCATTTCTAACAATGAAATCTGATTGTAATCCATTTTTCACTTCATCCTTGATTTTAAGTAGTTGTGGATCGGAACTCTAAGCCTCTTGAATTTTCTCAACTAGCATTGACCTCAAAGTAAGTGTAGCCAATAAAGCTGTGTCATTTCCCACTGCCACATCAACTCTCAGATATCTCAAATCCACAAATAGATTCATTCAAATAGCTAGGATGTGTGCTAAACTTTCCGACGACTTTTTACTCAAAGCATCAGCTGCTACATTAGTTTTTCCTGGATGACAGTAAATTGCACAATCATAGTCTTCAATCAACTCCATCCATCTTCGCTATCTCAAATTTAGTTTTTTCTGTGTGAATATATATTTCAAACTCTTATGATCAGTATAAATTTCAAACGTCTCACCATAAAGATAATGTCTCCATGTTTTCAATGCAAAGATAATAGCAACCAACTCAAGATCGTGTGTAGGATAATTATGCTCATGAGTTTTCAATTGTCTGGATGCATAAACGATAACCCTCCCATGTTGCATCAGTACACATCCTAAACCATGAAGAGATGCATCACTATAAACCACAAAATTTCCATGTCCAGAAGGAATGGCTAACACGGGTGCTGAGACTAATCTGCTCTTTAATTCTTTGAAACTTTGTTCACACTCATCTGTCACTTCAAACCTTACCCCTTTCCTAGTTAGCCGTGTCAAAGGTATAGCAACAAAAGAAAAACCTTGGACAAAATGACGATTATACCCAACTAGACCAAAGAAGCTTCGAATTTCAGTAATGTTAGTTGGCCTTTCCCAGTTCACAACAACTTCAATCTTCTTAGGGTCACCAAAAATGTCATCTTCTGAAATTACATGTCCCAAGAATACAACTCTATCTAGCCAAAATTTAGACTAACTTAGCTTACCATATAATTGCTCATTTCTCAAAGTCTGATTTACAATGGACAAATGTTCCTTGTGTTGTTTGTCACTTTGTTTATAAATTAAAATATCATAAATGAACACTAAGGAATCAAGATAAGCTTGGAATACTCGATTCATCAAGTCCATGAAAGCTACAGGAGCATTGGTCAAACCAAAAGGCATTACCAAGAACTCATAATCGCCATATCTCGTACGAAAAGCAGTCTTAGGAACATCATTGTCTTTAACTTTCAACTGATGGTATCCAGATCTAAGATCAATCTTTGAGAACACTTTGGCTCATTGTAACTGATCAAACAAATCATCGATACAAGGTAAGGGATACTGTTTCTAACATTCACTTTATTGAGTTGTCGATAATCAATACACAGCCTCATAGTGCCATCTTTCTTCTTTACAACTAATACCGGAGTACCCTATGGTGAAACACTAGGCCTGATAAATCCTCTATTAAGTAAGTCTTGTAGCTGAATTTTTAATTCCTTTAATTCCATAGGAGGATCCGATAAGATGCAATGGAAATAGGTTGTGTACCCGGAACTAATTCAATAGTAAACTCAATATCACTGTCTACTGGTAGGCCTAGCAACTCATCTGGAAACACATAAGAAAATTCATATACAACATGCATCTCTACCAACTGCACTCCCTTAGCCTTAGTGTCTACAATATGTGCTAAGTAACCTTGACATCCTTTCTTCAATAATTTTCTTGTTTTCATAGCAGAAATAAGACAACCTGGAGTAATACTGGGTTCCCCACTGAAACTAAATGGTGATTCCCCTGGTATCTGAAACATGACTTCCTTGCGAAAACAATCACCAGACGCATGATAGGAAGACAACCAATCCATCCCCAGAATAACATCAAAATCATGTTTATCTAAAGGCAATAAATCAATTGATAATATTGCCTCCCACTTTCAGAACACAATTTCTATAAACGATATGAGTCGCCATTACCTCACCAACAGGAGTAGATATGAACATAACTTTATTTAATGATGTAGGGATAAGATCTATATGCATTGAAAATTCTAATGATATAAATGAATGTGTAGAACCAGGATCTATGAGTACATGTGCATCTCTACCCATAATAGACAGCATACCTATTACTACCTCTTAAGTAACTTGGGCATCTTGTTGTATCATCGCAAAAACCTTGCCCTGCGTTGCTAGTCTCGAAGAGGAACTGGTACCTCTACCCCGAGAAGTACTAGTCATACCACTTCTTCCAACTGGTGCACTTCCAAATGATGATGCTGGAGCTTTATTTTCTGGACATGCTAATTTTAAGTGACCTTATTGTCCACAAGTGAAACACTTACGTTTATTTGTCATCTGATACGTGCAATCTCTAGCATAATATATTTTCTGATTACAGTTATAACAAACCACATCTTCAACGCGAATATTAGTAAAATCTCTCCCTTGAGATTTAAACTGTTGTTGTTCCGAAAAGTTTCTTTTCTGACTAGAAGAACCATGCCTTTTATCTGACCAAGGTCTCATCTCTTGTGGAATAGACATTTTATTTGATTGGGAACCCTGCCCTCTCCCACTTGAAAATTTAAAAGTTGTTGGTTGTGAAGTGTTAGAGCATGCCTTCTTAAATTGTTCCATCTTTTCATCCTCTTCTAGCACATCCCTTTCAGCTACCTTCACCTTATCAATCATTTGTGCAAACTTGTCACACTGGAAGATAGAAATTCGTTGTCTAATAGCAAAATTTAGCCCCATCTCGAACTTCTCACATTTACTTTCCTCCGAGTCTACTAACTTAGGTACAAAACGAGACAGAGCATATAACTTTGCTTCATATTCTAAAACATACATTTTTTCTTGCTTCAATAGTATAAATTCCTTGTGCTTTTCACGTTGATATGAAACATGAAAGTATTTCTCATTAAAAGCCTTAAGAAACTATACCCATGTTATCATAGGAGGAATTACTAGAGCTGGGGCATCATCTGGTGGTCGAGTGGGACCTGCCTCCAGAATGTGACGTGATAGCAACAACAAAACTTCAATCATTATGACTTGATAATAACATCTAGAAAATGAAATTACACTATTTACATGAGATGCAACATTTGCTGAAACAACATCAGTTTTGATCCAAAAACAAAGGGAAGATTTTCCTAATTTACAACTCACAACATTTACACAAAACATACATGTCGTTGATACAAACTAAGGAAACATAAGACACAAAAATCGACCCCTCTAAAAGACTCTAGCTGTATAGTAGACCACCTCTAACTGAAGACCTGAAAATGAAATCATGAGATGGGTGAGCTATCCACAAGCTCAATGAGTATTATAAAGTCATACACGAGAAAACGACTAACACAATTTATAATTCAAATTTCAATACTACAATCATACACATACTAATCACCATTTCGCTTTTAACATCTGGAATGTGAGACGATAACATAAAAAATAATCATTCCACTTTAAACGCCTGGAATGTGAGACGACAACATAACAATTTATTCAACAAAAAATAAATGAATATTAATTCTCAAATATATGATGGTTATACTCACATTAAACAAACTGATGCCTTACTCGATCTACACTCTACTCTCTAGGTGTTTTAGATGCAATCGGAGCCTTCCCTGAACCTAAATGAAATGACATAGGCTCAAGCTCAACATTAATCACACATTTACTTATAGAATATGTAAAACACATGCTCATGAAATAAATAAATGCATGGACATGATAAAAGAGTAATCATGCTTCCTTGTGAAGCTCAAAACTCATAGATAACCCTTCCCTTCCTAACACAACCTGAATCATGGGTTCCAACCACCTCTTATTCTATATGCTATAACTGATACTACACTTTGAATTTAACAATAATTTCAGTTGTGTTAGAAAGTAGACATCACTAGCTTCGAAGTCATATATTATATGCTTTAATTGGGTCCCTATAGAGGGAGATCCATTCAACACAATCAAACACAAAATTGCTGAAAATTTAGGATAGGACACAGTATATAAGTCTTATTGAAATTGATGGCGAGACTTGAATATAGGGAATTAGACTTCAAACTTTATATCCATGGCAAGCTCTATATCTCTAGTTTCCAACCAAACAAACCGTTTGTAATAAGTTGTGTACAATAGATCACGTCGATTTTCGTACACAGTATGCAAATCAGTCCGAGTTTGCATATACATCCATCTAAACATCGAATCATCTATACAACTCTCCATACCATCAACCTATTCAATATGATTCTAAAAAACATGATAAACCTAATTTTCCTAACCTTATGCAACATCAAACCTTAATTTACCTAATCTTACCCAACATCAAACAAACCCATAACTTAAGCAAAGCTTATTGTTCAAAATTTAAGCATAAACAAGTACCTAATTGAGGATCCCTTTCAAACTCAGCCAAGTTTCTTCAAGAAAATTGTTCTAACTCTTTCTCTTTGGGAGCTCTTTGTTTGTAAAATCAAGAGGATGAGGGTAAGGGACTCATTGTCATGTGTTGCTTAACTAGCATGAGGTAGCAGTCATATCCCATATTTATGTTTTAGTCCTACAACTTTGTATGATTTTCACTAAGCACCTCAAGCTTTTCCAATATTTTCTAAGTGAGCTACTTGACTAAATTTTCACGTATAAGTGTGTTATCATCATGTTTTATATAAAAAAAAGATTTGTAATCAACCAATTAAACTTGCACGCACACTTAGAACCCGACATGCTGCCAAAACAATTTACTCGTGCTCAAACTTGTGCTCTAAATGAGTTTTGAGATATTTAACCATGTATGAAATGCATGTTTTCAAGATTCAAATCTCACAACTATTTTGACTGTGATAACCTTGTGTGGGCGGACCTGAGGGGGAAGGTGAGGGAGAAGGCCAAAATCCCAGGGATCTCAAGATGGTTGGCAAGCTACAAAGGGGAGATCATAGTCCACATCAAATGGGTGCGGGAGGGTGACATACTATATATGGATGAGATTGGATCTACAAAATATTACACGTTTTAAAGCCGTGCAGGCCTTGGGCCCAAAGCGGACAATATAGTACTATGTGGATAGGGTCATTACTGAATGGTATAAGAGCTTTACCCAGCCAGAAGTGTGGCAACGATGAAGTTGGGCTCCCAAGGGGGGTGGACTGTGATACCCTTATGTGGACGGACCTGAGGTGAAGGGTGATGGAAAAGCCTAAAAGCCCATGGATCTAAAGAGGGTTGGCAAGCTACAAATGGGAAATTACAGTCCCACATCGCCTGGATTCGGGAGGGTGACATACTATATATGTACGAGGTTGGATCTACAAAGTACTATGCGTTTTAAAGTCGTGCGGGTCTTGGGCACAAAGCAGACAATATATTTCTCTGTAGATCGGGTCGTTATTGAATGATATTAGAGATTGACCCAGCCGAAAGTGTGCCAACGAGGACGTTGGGCTCCCAAGGGGGGTGGACTGTGATACCCTTGTGTGGACGAACTTGAGGGGAGGGTGAGGGAGAAGCCCATTGATCCCAAGAGGGTTGGCAAGCTACAAATGGGAGATCACAATCCCACATCACATGATTTTCGATATCAATCAAAGAAATAACTATTTTATTTATTTATTTATTTTCTTCAACTTGCAATACACTTCAACAATGCATAGTGGAAGTAAGGGTTATCGACTACTTCACGTGGATTAGAAGACGAATTTGATTTTCAATTTAAAGAATAAATATAAGAGTAAAATAATGGATGGTGAGAATAAACTAAACGTTAAAAGAGAAAGAGAAACAATTGAAAAAGAGAAACAAAGATAAAACTTACTTCTTCAATGGAATTAAAATGTAGTACATGCATTTCTCTACCAAGCAAAAATATAAAGCCAAGAACTACAACTAAAAAAAACTCTCTAAAAAAACTATCCTTTATGAACTCCATGTATGAGGTTTTTATAGGTAAAAGGAGTTTGAGTGATATAAGGAAACATAGTTGAGTGAAACAAGGAAACATGGTTTGAGTCCAACAAGGAAACATGGTTGAATGAAACAATGAATGGTGTTGGAGATGAATAAGGAAACATGTCTTGTAGAGATTATTTTATGATAAAGTTGGCCATGTGGGCGTCAAAATGTTCATATTGATTTTCTCGAGATCCGTAGTTGTTGTTGCTTTGTGGGCTTGACTTCATGAGTCTTGGAATTGAAATTATTTAATCCTTATTAATGCATTTGAACTCCTACTGGGCCTTCTAGTTGTTGAATTTAGCCTTATTGTGCCACTTTATGCATGATTTGAGATTTGTGCTTGAATTCCTACAAAATGCACATATGAGATATCATTATTTGATAATTGGACTTAACAATTGTATATTTAGGGGTTGTAAAAATTGATGTTTTGGGTGTTTATCACACCACCCCCAAACAACCTTTTGCTAGTCCTCTAGCAAAGAACAACGAAAAGAAATATAAGAACACAAAACAAAATATTTTTATTCATCCTAAACTTCTCAAAGTAATCAATGTCACTTTCGCTGGTATAACTCGATTGCATTTACAATATGCAAGAACACATTGAACCTCTAGCATGACACTAAAAGAGGAGTTTTAGCTTCATAAGGGTTATCAAGAATGACACCCACAAACATTTTTTTTATATGAAACAAAATTGATGTGTCTTATTTTTCTTAGAGAATGTCCTTGTTATTCAACCACATAGAAGACAAGTGACATATGTAACTTCTTACTAAAATGCACATTTCAAGTGAGCAACTTCGGAACAAGGTGTGTGTGTGTGTGTGTGTGTAAATAACCAACAGATGCAACTTTTCGTGTCAAAGTAATATACATCCCAATCCACCTTTGGAATAGCCGTTTTGACTTCAAAACTCACCAGTTAATCTCTCTGAAATGATCACTCTGAGTTTGGGTAAAATATTTTCTCTCTTGCGTGTGAGGATAAGAGGAAATGCAAAAATTCAAACTTTTTATATGCTCATAAGAATAAACGGACATGAAAGAGAATAATAGTCTCATGGTAGGAATGTTGATCACTTGCAAGAATGTAGAGTTACCCACCATAACGTCTTCTCATCTACTCTCAACTTCTTATCATACCTAACCATAGGGTTAATTAGGACTTCTCTAAAATAAAAATGAATCTGGTTTTTTTTTATATATATATGAGTTGTAGTGGGGTAGATGGTAAGTAAAGAGATGTTTCTGAAAATGTTTGGTCTTCAAATAACTTAATAGGGAACTCATCAATCACTTCCTTTTATTTTCCTTTCTTCACAACCCCTTTTTTTTTCCTTTTACAGAACCTCTTTTTTCTTCCACAACTTTTTTTTAAGTACCTTGGACATTGGATTTTCACTTTGCACTCCATTTTTTCTTTATAAATCTTCTTAACATTTTTCAGAAATATAAAGGGAAGATAGGTTTTTTTAATATATATCTAATAAACCAAGACAAAGGCTCACATTGGTATTGGATGAAATGTTTAGCAAGATAGTTTCGAGAAGGTTCAGATGGACAAGAAATGCCTAATTTACCTTCTAAGGTTTGTTAATGGTTATAAGTGTCAAATAGACTACAAGACCTATGTTTTTTCTTAACTCGAAAAAAATGTCATCCTCAGTGACCAACCAAAAAGAAGAATAATGAAACTTCACAACAAGTTAATGTCTAATAAAATTTTAAGTCATCATATGACTCGGAGTTGTGTAAAAACACTCTGAATAAAATTAAAGGTCTGATAGCTCACAAGGTTAAAGTCTCCACTATTATTCCTCTAGATTCTTAGGAGGTTACTTACTTTTGTATTCCAAACTACATTTGTGATCATTGTGCAAAAGTTTATTTGTTCATGAATGCTCAAATCAAATGTTTACTCTAGTAATAAACTTCCAACATCTCTTTGCCTAAATGTAATGAATCAAGTAATCCAATCTCATCATAGCTAGGATAATCCAATCTTCATTTTATCTTTGTAGTTCTTGGATAAGTCATAAGCATCATACCTCAATTCTTCTAGTTCATCGAGCTGAAACTACCATTTTTTGCCAGCCATATCGAGGTCAAAGTTTAGACTTTTTGTAGCCCAATAAGCTCTATGTTGGAGTTTGACAAGAATGTGACAAGGTTTATGAAAGACCAATCTATAGGGAGACATCCCTAAAGGAGTTTTAAATGTAGTTCAGTATGCCCATAAGGCATCCAAAAGACATAAAGATCAATCTTTTCGATTTGGATTGATAGTCTTTTCGAGGATGTTCTTGATTTGATGATTTGAGACTTCAACTTGACCATTTGGTTGAGGATGGTAGGAAAGGGAAACTTTGTGAGTAACCCCCATACTTTTTAACAAGATGCTCAAAGATGCGGTTACAGAAATATTTACCCCCTATCACTAATGATACCCTTGGGATGCCAAATCTACTAAAGATAAACTCCCTTATGAATGAAACAACAATTTTTTTATCATTGGTCTTAGCGGCAATGGCCTCTGTCCATTTAGAAATGTAATCTACTGTAAGAAGGATGTATTGATACCCATGGGAGGATGGAAACGGTCTCATAAAATTGATGGCCCAAACATAAAAAACTTCAACCACAAGAATAGGATTCAGAGGCACCATGTGTCGACGAGTTATTCGCCCAAGTTGTTGACATCGGTAACATGCCTAACAATACTCATGGGCATCTCGAAAAAGGGTAGGCCTATAAAAACTTGATTGGAGAACCTTCTCCGCGGTTTTCTTAGAACTGAAATGCCCACCATAAGCTTGATCATGGCAAAATGAGATAATGCTCAACTGTTCAACTTCTGGAACACATCTTCTGATAAGTTGGTCAGAGTAGTATTGTACAAATATGGCTCATCCCAAAAATAATACTTGACCCTAGACAAAAACTTGTCACGACCTAGCTTAGACCAATGTGAAGGGAGTTCCTCAGTTGCTAAAAAATTGACAATGTCGGCATACCAAGGAAGCTCTTGCTCTACCAAGACAAGTTGTTCATTTGGGAAGTCCTCTTGAATGGGAAAGATACTAGTATATGACTGTGATGTTAGCCTAGACAAGTGGGCGGCGACCGCATTTTCTGTACTTGACTTATCTCGTATTTCAAAATCAAATTCTTGAAGCAAAAGAACCAATCGGATCAGACGAGGTTTGGTGCCCTTTTTATTGAGAAGGTATCTAAAGGTTGCATGGTCAGTGTACACAATGACTTTAGCTCGAATGAGATAGGAATGAAATATATCTAATGCATAAACAATGGCTAACATTTCTTTCTCTGTGGTCGAGTAATTGAGTTGAGCCTCATTCAAAGTTTTGCTAGCATAGTAGATGACATGAGGAAGTTTGTTAACTTTCTGACCCAAAATTGCACCTACAGCGTAGTCAGAGGCATCACACATAATCTCAAAATGTAGCGCCCAATCAGGAGCTCTGATGATAAAAGCTCTGACTAGTTCAAATTTAATATGCCGAAACGCAGATATGCGCTTGTCATCAAAAACAAAGGGAACATCCTTGGTTAAGAGAATGCTCAAAGAGCGTGCAATCTTTAAGAAATCTTTAATGAAGCAGCGATAAAATCCAGCATGCCCCAAGAAAGATCGCACATCTCTAACAAATTTTGGAATCGGAAGAGATGAAATGACATCAATCTTAGCTTTGTCCACTTCAATGCCTTTCGGAGAGACAACATGCCCACGAACAATGCTCTGTTTCACCATGAAGTGACATTTTTCCCAATTTAGATCAAGACATTTTTTCTTCGCAACGCTCTAAGACAAGTGAGAGGTGATAAAGGCATTGGTCAAAAGATGAGTTGAATACTAAAAAATCATCCATAAAGATCTCAAGAAATTTTTCCACCATATCACTGAATATGCTAGACATGCATCTTTGAAATGTCGCGGGTGCGTTGCATAGCCCAAAAGGCATGCGACGATAATCGTAGGTACCAAAAGGACAAGTAAATGTGGTTTTCTCCTGATCCTTTTGTGCAATAGGGATTTGATTGTATCCAGAATATCCATCCAAGAAACAATAGTAAGGATGACTCGTTAACCTCTCAAGCATCTGATCAATAAAGGGAAGAGGAAAGTGATCCTTACGAGTATTAGAGTTCAGCTTACGATAATCAATGCATATTCTTCATCCCTTTTTCACTCTTTGTGGCACAAGTTCATTGTTTTCATTTTTTACGACCGTAATTCATGACTTCTTAGGAACCACATGGACTGGGCTAACCCATTGGCTATCAGAGATAGCATAGATGATGTTTGCATCCAGGAGTTTCAACACTTCTTCTTCTAAGACATCTTTCAAATTGAGATTTAGATGTCCATAGGGCTCTCTGGAGGTTTTCGTTTCATCTTCCAAATAAATATGATGCTCACAGACAATAGGGTCAACACCCTTAATGTCATGAATATTCCAAGCAATGGCTGACTTGTGAGCTTTAAGGACTTCCAACAACTTGTCACTATGTTCCTCAGTGAGATCTGATGCAATAATTACTGGATAACTCTCCTCAGGATCGAGAAATGTGTGATTACACCCAAACAGTACACGTGGTCAATTGCAGTAAAGATTGGGGTGTCGATCCCACGAAGAAAAATGATCTACAAAACAAGGTCAAGGAAGAAGAACGACACGAAACTAAATTTAGAAATTCTAGTAGTTTTAAAATATGAAATTGAATTTAGTTTAATGAAAACCAAGTTTAGAAAAGTCACAAGGTTCTAAGAATCCCTCCTAGATTTCACGCGCCAACTAGTATTGATTTGCTATGATGACTCGATTACGTGTTTCACATCCTAAACAACATAATCGGAAAAATTGTCTTTAATGCATCAATATATTCTAATGTAAATAGATTTTAGATTTTACTTTTTCTAGAAAGTACAAACGTTGGTCATATGTGATATCCTAAATTTACGATATAACCGAAGACAATAACGTAATAAAAGACGATCACATATAACTAACCTACCGGAATCAATTGATCCTTAAAAATTCCACACATAAGAAAAACGTGACTAAGCTTATATGGAGAAGAAAAAGATAACCACCGGAATAATAATCTACGAAAAATTTGATGAAATCTTTGTCACTAAGATAACATAAATTCCTATATTAAATAAAAGTGAGAATCATAAACACCATTATTTATCGTGAAAACATAAAACGAATCAAATACCAATTAAGTGCGTTACATCTAGGAGTTCACCTCTTCGCCTTGCATGGAGTTTAGTGACACATGGCAAAGGTGATGACAGCAACAGCGGTGTCGAGCTTCAACGACATGGCAGCGCGTGGTTGATTAGCAACGCACTCCCTGCTCCTGCGTTTCTGTTGCTGCTGGACAGCGTCGCTGCTGCTGCTGCTCTGGACAACGTCCTCCTGTCTGCCCCTTTGTTGTCCTGCGTCTTTCTTTTTTTTCCTGCTGTCCTCTTTGTGGTTGTATTTAAGGTAAAGAAAAACACTCTCTTTTTCAAACCCAATTGGAAATCCAATTTCAATTTTAAATAAAAGGGTTGTTGCCTTCTTGTTGTGTGCTGCCCTATTTGTGTTAAATAGAAACTAAACTCTTTTGGAAGCCCAATTGGAAACCCAATAGAATTTGGAACCCAATGGAATTTGGGAGCCCCATAGAATTTGGAAGCCCAATTTGCAAACAAAGGAGTCTCACCCCTTGAAAGGTGGGTTTGGCTATGTTCATCCATATTACTTCACCAAAATTCAAAACTAATTTTCTTTATTTTGTCTTTGGTTCTCTTAATCTTTGGCTTGAGTGTCTCCCGCTCCACTTCGACAATTTGTCTATGAATTTCCAAATTCGCCACACTAACGCACTTTTGTCATTCAAACTCCAAATCCTTCAAAAATACAAAAATACAAAAATAAAATAATCAAACTAAAATACACTATTTGAAACACTAACAAATATATATTAGGAGGTATATTATGTTATAATTATGTGAACATCAAATACCCCCAAACCTACATTTTGCTAGTCCTCGAGCAAAACAATATTAAGAATAAAATCCTAACTCACTTTCGTAGGAAACATGATTGCACTTACCTTAACGTGCAACAAGGCTTTAAACCTCTAGATTACCTCTAGATGATGAGTTATAGTTTCGTAAGGGTTTCCAGAAATGTTACCCCCAAACATTACTGATTCAATAAAACAAAATCTATTTCCTAAAAACATAATGCAAAAACATGAGCATTCTCCTTTATTTTCCTTAGAGTAATTTTCTAATTACTTAAAATTCAAGAAAAACAACAAACTAAAAATGTCACAATAGTATATCAATAGTGAACAATAATTTAATAGTATCTACAGGTTAAATAAATTTCATAATCATTCTCTACTCAAAGTGTGTGTGTGAGGAGCCTTATCAACATAACTCTTCATCTCATAGTAAAGATGTGACGAGATAACCTTTAGAAAGTACGCTTCGACTACAATTCGCTCATGTCACTCAGAGATTGGGCACTCAATTTATATGAGAGGAAAAGAATATAAACTATGGAAAATGCAAACGTCTCACATATAATTATCATGAAAAACAGAATTTTTCAAAGAGTGAAATGAATATGATCTCATGGACAGGAATATTGATTACTTTTGAGAATGTTGAATCAAACACCATAGTTCTTACCTATTCAATCTCCACATCTATTAAACCAACTTTCACTTAAGATCAATTAGGTCTTTACTAGGTTGTAATGGGGCTTGGATTATGGCAAATAATAATGGGAAAAAAGGATACAAAAATTTCCTGAGAATAGCTACACCCTTGAATAAACACACAGGGCATTGAAGAACAAATCAATGTTGTACACCATTAACTTTTTCTTCATTATTTTCTTCTTCAACTTTTTTTCTTCAACTTTTTTTTTCAACCTTTTTTTCAATTTTTTTTTTTGTATGCTTTTCCCTGATGATACAATCCAACACTTTTATTTCGAGGGCGCATAAAATATCTATTTTCAACTCTTTCTATTTTCCCATTCCATAAATATATATCACCGTATACATTCTCAGAAAATTGGGTAAGGATAAAATAATAGAGGTATTACTCCTTGATTGGAGTAGGTATTGGGAATGGGAATAACAAAGAGAAGGCTATTTAAATGCTCAAAGGGTTGCAAATGGATATTTATCATTTGGTAGGCTAAAAAGCCAAAAAAAATGGTTTAAAGAAAGAAATGCCTATATCACTCCATAAGTTCTAGTTAGTACTAGGACATCTCAACTAAATAAAGCAAGAAGTTCTAGTGCAAAAATTCAATTTTTATGTCATTCTTTAAGCAATCAATAAGAAAGTCAAGAATAATGAGATCATCAACGAAATAATGTGGACTCAAGAAAAATAAGAGTTTAATTAATAACCCTCAAGAAATAAAGAATGGCTCAAAACTCACAAGGGTTAAGTCTCCACTATTATTCTAAGCTTTTCTAGTTCAATATCTCACTAGTCAACTTCAAATCATGTTGACTTGGTTTATAGTGCACGAATAGTCGAGGTTAAAAGTCTCATGAAATACATCTAAAATAAGGATAATATCAAATATCATGTTTTCTACTAATATAACTATGTGACACGTGTTAGTATGTGTTTTCTCAAAATTAAAGACAACAAAAATATTCTCTAAAATTAAAAAGACTCAAACCCTTTTCTTTTTTTTTAAATTCACCAAGAGTTCAGATTTCGAATGCATTTTTATTTAGATTTTACACAATTACCGTAATCATCTGAGTATTCAATGGAGATTGAGTAGAACACAAAAATGACTCGGTTTAATTGTAAAATATGTTTTAAGCTCAAAGTTTTTAGAAAATTGCACAAAAAATCTAATGAACCACACCCCCAAACCTAAACCAAACGTTGTCCTCAATGTATAAAATAATAATCTTGACAAATGAAGGAAAAAGAAAAGAGGAGGGTTAGAGTGATATTACCAAGGTGAAGCTTTACCAATTTCAAATAGACAATGTCCTCACAGTCACCAAAATATAAGAAAATCATACCGACATGAGAAAGGAACACATGGGATGAGGGTCTCCGAGTGACTCTAGTAGCAACACCTAAAATAACCTGAAACACTAAAAGAAAAACATAAAATAAAAAAAAAATCTAAACTAAAATAAAATAAAAACTTAAACTAAAGATAGGGTGGAGAACATCAAATCAAGTAGACAGGGGCAACCAAAGAGATCTTCTCTAGCACATCTACCCGCTCCACATAGTGCTTCAAACGTTGCCCATTTACTCTAAATACTCTCCCATCTTTTGGATCTTCAATTTCTATGGAACCATTGAGAAAAACTTGTTTTACCATGAATGGGCCCGTCCATCTCGATCTTAGCTTGCCAGGATGAAGATGAAGTCGTGAGTCGTAGAGATAGATTCATTGATTGGGCTCGAAATGTTTCCTCAGAATTTTCTTATCATGAGCCGCTTTCATCATCGCCTTGTATATTCGGGAATTGTCATAGGCATCATTCCGTAACTCCTAAATTTCAGCTAACTAAAGTTTCCGCTGAATAGCTGCATCATTGAGATCAAAGTTAGTGCTTTTTACGGCCCAATAAGCGCGATGTTCTAACTCAACAGGTAAATGACAGGATTTTCCATATATAAGCTGATACGGAGACATCCCGGGAATTGTCTTATAAGCGGTACGGTAAGCCCAAAGTGCATCAGGAAGGCGCAAGGACCAATCCTTCCTATCAGGATTCACCATCTTCTCCAAGATTTATTTCACTTCTCGACTTGGCCATTTGTCTCGGATGATAGGCATTGGCGACCTTGTGATGAACTCCATACCTGCGCATCAAAGCCTCAAAAGAGTGATTATAGAAATGAGTCCCCTGATCACTAATAATGGCTCGTGGTGTACCGAAACGGGATAAAATGTGTTCTTTGATAAACTTGACAACAGTGTTGTTGTCATTGTAACGGCATGCGACAACCTCTACCCATTTGGACACATAGTCCACTGCAAGCAAAATATATAAATATCCAAAAGAAGGTGGAAAAGGTCCCATAAAATCAATCCCCCAACAATCAAATATCTCATTGACTAGGATGGGGTTAAGGGGCATCATGTGTCTCCGGGACAGTGCACCAAACTTCTGGCATCTATCACAAGAACCAAAATAATGGTTAGTGTCCTTAAACAATGTAGGCCAATATAATCCTGACTGTAAAATTTTTGCAGCGATTTTTTTCATAAAAAAAAATGGCCTCCACAAGCTGCACTATGACAAAAATGTAATACACTTTCAATCTCACCTTCAGGGATACAGCGCTTCATGATTTGGTCGGGGCAATACTTATATAGATAAGGATCATCCTAATACAAATTTCTCGCCTCGACCAAAAATTTGCGCTTATCTTGAGCACTTCATGATGATGGAACTTCGCTAGAAACCAAGTAATTAACAATGTGCGCATACCATGGTACTTGAGTGACGGTGAATAGGTGTTCATCAGGGAAGTCATCACGGATGGGTGGGCCATTGGCAGAGTCATTGAACTCCAGACGAGACAAGTGATCCGCCACAACATTCTCGATGTCCTTCTTATCCTTTATAGTTAGATCAAATTCCTGCAGAAGTAAAATCCACCTAATCAATCTTGCCTTAGCATCCTTTTTAGAAAGAATGAACTTAAGAGCCGCATGGTTAGTAAAAACAGTGATAGGTGTACCAATCAAATAAGCACGAAAGTTATCTAAAGCAAAAACTACAGCTAGCAACTCTTTTTCAGTAGTCGAATAATTCTTTTGAGCATCATTAAGTGTTTGACTAGCATAGTAAACAACAAAGGGCTTCCCTTCCCTTCGTTGAACCAAGACTGCCCCCATAGCATAGTTACTTGCATCACACATTATCTCAAATGGTAAATTCCAATCCGGTGGCTGTATGATGGGGGCAGAGGTGAGCCTATCAATGAGTGTTTGGAAGGTGTCCTCACACTCTTGTGTCCATTGAAACACGGCGTCTTTGACCAGGAGGCTACTTAATGGTCTAGAGGTTGCAGAAAAATTCTGTATGAACCTCCTATAAAAACCCGCGTGCCCTAGAAATGATCTCACATCCTTGACACTTTTAGGTGTAGGTAATTTAGAACTCAATTCAATTTTTGTTTTATCAACTTCAATTCTTTTATCAGAAACTATGTGTCCCAGAACTATTCCATAGGGAACCATGAAATGACATTTTTCCCAATTAAGCACCAGACCCTTCTCTTCACATCTACTTAAAACAGCCTTCAAGTGAAGTAAACATGAATCAAAGGCATCACCAAAAACAATCAAATCATCCATGAATACTTCCATATATTTTTCAATCATGTCACTAAAAATACTCATCATGCATCTCTGAAAAGTAGCTGGTGCATTACACATACCAAATGGCATACGCCGAAAAACATAAGTACCAAAAGGACATGTGAAAGTAGTCTTATCCTGATCCTCTAATGCAATCTCAATCTGATAATATCCTGAATACCCATCTAAAAAGCAATAGAAAGAATGACCAGCTACTCGCTCTAAGATTTGGTGTATGAATGGAAGTGGGAAGTGATCCTTGCGGGTGACAGAAATAAGTTTCCTATAATCAATGCACATGCGCCACCCTATCACTACCTTAGTAGGAACAGGCACCCCCTCATCATTAGTCACCACTGTTATTCCAGATTTCTTGGGAACTACTTGAGTTGGACTAACCCACTTGCTATCAGAGATGGGATAAATGATGCATGCATCTAACAATTTTAAGAGTTCCTTTTTCATCACCTCTTTCATAATAGGGTTTAGTTGTCTTTGAGGGTCTCTACAGGGGTTAGCTCCTTCTAAGTGAATCCTATGGGAACATATTAACGGGCTAATACCTGTGATGTCCGCTATAGTCCAACCTAATGCAAATTTGTGCTCACGTAACATATTAATCAATTCTTCTTCTTGTGAGCTATCAAGCACGGAAGAAATAATAACAGGAAAGGTATCACCTGGTCCGAGGAATGCATGTTTAAGTCCCTCAGGCAGTGGAGCTAGGTCAACTTTCGGAGTTTCCACGGTGGATGGTTTTGGTTTCTGTCTTTCCTTTGGTAACTCCTCAAAGCATGATTGTCATTGTCGTCCTCCTTTATCTTTTAACCCTAATACAACAGAAATATCAAAAGCATTGTCAGGATAAAGTGAACTCTGAGAATCAAAAATAGAAAGGAGGTACTCTAAGGTTTCAGAATCTGCGCTCAGGAGCGCCTCCTCTGATATCAGCGTGTCTATCATGCTCATGATGGGAGCAAGCTCCTAAGCATCGGCACAATACGCATTACAGCGGGGTAGAAACACTTACACTAATATCAGCATGCATGTACAACGAGACTATACAGAGTCTAACATAACAGATGTGTAACAATAGTCAACTAGGATTCCTCACAAGTCGACAACTACACTAGGGTTGCAACATGACCCAAATCACATCAATAATGCCCCTTGAGTCGAACAATCATAAAGGTTCAAGACTCGAGATTCTTTGGTAAAACACACGGACTGATGTTACAATGGTCAGACAGGACAACCTGACATGCCAGTACTAAAACGTATGTAACTTCCAAATTTTAAGTCATGTTTGAGAAAGCTAGGACAATCCGGAAACTACTCAGGAATACGAAACTTATGGCATAGGCCTTATAACTTCATTCTTTCAGAGTCAACACAGTTTTACAAAAAATATCAGGTGATTAAATCTTAACGCAAACTTCACTGACTCATACAAAGCATGTTCTAAAACATGGCTTACGACTTCAAATGGTGTTGTACCAAAGCCTAAATACATCAAAATCCTGAACGACTGGCCTAACACAACCAACCTAACAAAAATCAAACTCAAGCGCGCTTGGAGGGAAAGCAAGTCATCTCCTAAGCAAATCTTTTGGGACTCATCCTATTGCACTCTATAGTGAAAGGTGAGTGCTGGAGCTCACCGCACCTCACCAAACTTGCCACATGCAATAGCATCCACAAATCTGAAGGTGTGAGCCTTCTCAAAGCACCACAAAACTCACGATGCAAGCAAGCTCTTAAACATCGACACAACAAGCATTACAACGGGGTAGAAACACTTACACTAATATCAGCATGCATGTACTACGAGACTATACAGAGTCTAACATAACAGTTGTGTAACAATAGTCAACAAGAAAATCCCCACAAGTCCACCACTACACTGGTCTTAACATGACCCAAATCACATCAATAATGTCCTCCGAGTCGAACAATCATACAGGTTCAAGACTCGGCAATCCTCACAAGTCGACAACTACACTAGGGTTCCAACATGACCCAAATCACATCAATAATGCCCCTCGAGTCGAACAATCATAAAGGTTCAAGACACGAGATTCTATGGTATAACACACAAACTAATGTTACAATGGTCAGACTGGACAACCTGACATGCTAAAACTAAAATGTATGTAACTTCCAAACCGTAAGTCATATGTGAGAAAGCTAGGACAATCCAAAAATTACTCCAGACTAGGAAACTGATGGCATAGGCCTTATAACCTCATTCTTTCAGAGTCAACACAGTTTTACAAAAGAAATCCGGTGATTAATTTTGAACACTAGTTTGACTTACTCATACAGAGCATGCTCTGAAACACTGCTTATGAGCTCAAATGGTGTTCTACCAAAGCCTAAACACATCAAAATCCCGAACGACTGGCCTAACACAACCAACTTAACATAAATAAAACTCGAGCGCTTGGAGGGAAAGCGAGTAATCTCCTAAGCACATCTTCTGGGACTTGTCCTACTACACTCTCTAGTGGCAAGCGTGTGCGGGAACATAACGCACCTCGGCAAACTTGCCACATGCAATAGCATCCAAAATTCTGTAGGTGCGAGTCATCCCAAAGCACCACCAAACTCACGATGCGAGCAAGCTCCTAAGCATCGGCACAACAGGCATTACAGCGAGGTAGGGATACTTACACTAATATCAGCATGCATGTGCTACGAGATTATACAGAGTCTAACATAACAGAAGTGTAATAATAGTCAACTAGAAAATGCTCACAAGTCCATAACTACATTGGTCCTAACATGACACAAATCACAACAATAACGTCCTCCGAGTCGAACAATCATACAGGTTAAAGACTCTGCAATCCTCACAAGTCGACAACTACACTAGGGTTTTAACATGACTCAAATAAAATCAATAATGTTGTTCGAGTCGAACAATGATAAAGGTTCAAGAATCGAGATTCTATGGTAAATCACACGGACTGGTGTTACAATGGTCAGACTCTACAACCTGACATGCTAATACTAAAATGTATATAACTTCAAAACCGTAAGTCATATGTGAGAAAGCTAGGATAATCCAAAACTACTCTGGAATATGAAATTGATGGCATAGGCCTTATAACCTAATTCTTTCATAATCAACACAGTTTTACAAAAGAAATCAAGTCATTAAATCTGAACACTAGTTTGACTGACTCATACAAAGCATGCACTAAAACACTGCTTATGAGCTCAAATGGTGTTCTACCAAAACGTAAACACATCAAAATTCCGAACGACTGGCCTAGCACAACCAACCTAATACAAATCAAACTCAAGCGGGCATGGAGAGAAAATGAGTAATCGCCTGCATATTCTCTTGGACCCATCAGTACTACATTCTAAGGTGGTAAGCGCATAAGGGAGCTCATCGCACCTCAGCAAACAGGCCACAGACAATAGCATCCACAAATCTCGAGATGCGGGTCATCTCAAAGCACCACCAAACTCACAATGCGAGCAAGCTCCTAAGCATCGGTACAACATGCATTACAGTGGAGTTGAGACATTTACACTAATATCAGCATGCATGTACTACGAGACTATACAGAGTTTGACATAACAAATGTGCAACAAGAGTCAACTTGAAAATCCTCACAAGTCCACAACTACACTGGTCCTAACATGACCCAAATAACAACAATAATGTCCTCCGAGTAGAACAATCATACAGGTTCAAGACTCGGCAATCCTCACAAGTTGACGACAACACTAACATTAACATTACCCAAATCACATCAATAATGCCTCACTAGTCGAACAATCATAAAGGTTCAAGACTCGGGATTCTATGGTAAAACAAACAAACAGATGTTACAATGGTCTGACTTGACAACCTGACATGCCAATACTAAAACGTATGTAACTTCCAAACCATAAGTCATGTGTGAGAAAGCTAGGACAATCCAAAAATTACTACGGACTAGAAAACTGATGACATAGGCCTCATAACCTCATTCTTTCAGAGTCAACCCAGTTTTACAAAAGAAATCAGGTCATTAATTATGAACACTAGTTTGACTGACTCATACAGAGCATGCTTCGAAACATTTCTTATGAGCTCAAATGGTGTTCTACCAAAGCCTAAACACATCAAAATCCTGAACGACTAACCTGACACAACCAACCTAACACAAATCAAACTAAAGAGCGCTTGGAGGGAAAGCGAGTAATCTCCTAAGCACATCCTCCGAGACTCGTCCTACAACATTTTCTAGTGGCAAACGCGTGCGAGAACTTACCGCACCTCAGCAAACTAGCCACATGCAATAGCATTCACAAATTTGTAGGTGGAAGCCATCTCAAAGCACCACCAAACTCACGATTCGAGTAATCTCCTAAGCATCGGCACAACAGACATTACAGCGGGGTAGAGTCACACTAAATATAGCATGCATGTACTACGAGATTATACATAGTATAACCTAACAGATGTGTAACATTAGTCAACTAGAAAATCTTCACAAGTCCACAACTACACTGATCCTAACATGACCCAAATCACAACAATAATGTACTCCAAGTCGAACAATCATGACAGGTTCAAGACTCGTCAATCCTCAAAAGTCGACGACTACACTAGCGTTCCAACATGACCCAAATGACATCAATAATACCCCACTTGTCGAACAATCATAAAGTATCAAGACTCGGGATTCTATGGTAAAACAAACGGATTGATGTTACAATGGTCAGACTAGACAACCTGACATGCCAATACTAAAACGTATGTAACTTCCAAACCGTATGTCATATGTGAGAAAGCTAGGACAATCCGAAAATTACTCCGGACTAGGAAATTGATGGCATAGGCCTTATAACCTCATTCTTTTATAGTCAGCACAGTTTAACAAAAGAAATCAGGTCATTAAATCTGAACACTAGTTTGACTGACTCATACGATGCATACTCTGAAACACTTCTTATGAGCACAAATGGTGTTCTACCAAAGCCTAAACACATCAAAATCCTTAACGACTGGCCTAACACAACCAACCTAACACAAATCAAACTCAAGCGCTTTTCAAGGGAAAATAATTTTTTTCCTAAGCACATCATCCAGGACCCGTCCTACAGCAATCTCAAGTGGCATGTGTGTCTGGTAGCTCACCACACATCAGCAAACTTAACACATGCAATAGCATCCACAAATCTTTAGGTGCAAGTCATCTCAAGGCACCACCAAACTCACGATGCGAGCAAGATCCTAAGCATCAACACAATAGGCATAACAACGGTGTAGTCACACTAACAATAGCATGCGTGTACTATGAGACTATACAGAGTCTAACATAACAGATGTGTAACAATAGTCAACTATAAAATCCTCACAAGTCCACTACTACCCTAAATGACCCAAATCACAACAATAATGTCCTCCGAGTCGAACAATGATATTGGTTTAAGACTCGGCAATCCTCACAAGGTGACGACTACACTAGTTCAAGACTCGAGATTCTATGGTAAAATACACGGAATGATGTTACAATGGTCAGACTGGACAACCAGACATGCTAATACTAAAACGTATGTAACTTCTAAACCGTAAGTCATATGTGAGGAAGCTAAGACAATCCGGAAACTACTCTGGAATATGAAACTGATGGCACAGGCCAAAAACTTTATGCGAGTTTAACTAACCTAAATTAATAAGTTAATTCAGCTCACTTGTAATAACCGCAAGTGCACGGTGCCTAACTGGTAGACAACGGCAAGTACGGGTCGATCCCACGAAGAAGGTGGATGCAATTGAAATTTTAGAATTTAATTAAACTAATTTAAATGGAAAATGGGGTTACAGCATTTTTAAAACTAAACTAAAAATAAATTAAAAATAGGAAAAATAAAAGATAGATGAAATGAGATGGGTTTGGTGGGCTTGGACTCACCAATGAGTTAGCAAAATTATTTAATCTAAATTACTGAATTTACGAGAAGCTTTAGGGATGAAAATCACTTGCTTACACCGAATATGTGATCATTAAAATCCAATTTAAATTATATCATGTTCTTTTAAACCTTAACAAAGTATTTCAAGCAAATACGCTTTTACCAAGTATTAAGTGTCTTTTTAGGGCACACTTAATCAAAGTTTAAGCTTAATATTTTTAGCACATGCTTTGAATATTGATAAAGGGTAATTCTAACTACCAAGCATATCAAGTTTAATTACTCGAACATGCAAGGTGAAAGCAATTTATCAAAAATTCAGAAATAAATTGCAATTAACAATTAAGTACACAATTCAGTAAAATGAATCAAATTAATTTATACAACCCATTTAGTTCGTCACAAACTCGATGTGGTGGCACTCAGCAAATCAGCAGGTGGTTGTGCACGAATCCCGAGGAAATGGTCCCAAAACGCTCTGTGGTGGTACAGAGCAAAAGCGGGGGTGTGAATAGCCGAATAACCGAATTTGACTCTTTCTCCCGCCCTCGCTACAGTACTGCTACAGTACTGCCTCGCCCGGTCGTCTTCTCCAGCGCGACAGCGCCTGTTCTCGCGGCTTTCCTTCGCTCCTCGCGGCCTTCCTCGTCCTCAAATCATCTCCAGAACCTGAAAAAGAGAAATAGAGGGTGAGGAAACACCAATAAAACCGCAAAAACAGAGAATGAAAATGAGGACAGGAGCTCCCTGTTTCTGAGTTGCGAACGCTGTCTCGCGAAGTGGTGGCGGAATTGATCGGTCTGGTCGTGACGGTGGTCGCGAGAGAGGGAGTCAGGAAGAAGCTCGAGACGAAGAGAGGCCGAGAAATGATGGGAAACAGGGTCTGCGAGGCGGAACAGAGTCGTGGTGCGGCTCTGTTTCGCGGCGTGGTTGCGGTGGTTCTGTCGCGGCGAGTCGTGGTCTGTTGTGGTGGTGGGACTCGTGCGGAGGTGGTGGCGGTTGTGTGGACAGGGGAGAGGAGCAGAGAGTGGTGGTGGAGGGAAAATTGGACGTGAAACAGGGTTGTCACACCCCTGTTTCACGGTGGTGACGGTGGCGGTTGCGGAGCTCGGTGGTGGCGATGGTGAGGTGACTGTGTGCTGAGTGAGTGGAGTGAGGAAAAATTCTAGGGGTCGAGGGAGGGAACGAGGGAGGGAGCGAGGGATGGGTGAAAGCCATCCATTCGCCTCGAGATGAGCATCATCGCATATCTCAAATTTGATGTGCTTATCTCGAGGCGGTACCACCCATCCCTCGCCCCCTTTCCCTCGCTCCCTCCCTCGCTCTGTAGCAAAGAGTGAGAGATGGATGAGTGGAAGAGGGATAGGTGGTGGTGGTGAGGGTGAGGTGAATTTGAGAGAAAGAGGATTGAATTTTTCTTCCTAATTTGCTTCTTTTCCCTTATCTTTTCTCTCCCTTTTCTCACCCCCATTATCCTCTATTTATAGAAAATAGCCAAGATGAATAAGGATGAGATGAGGGGAAGATTCATCAATGAGGGTAGGATTGGGTTTGGTTTTAGGTTATGGATTAGGTTATGGATGGGGTTTAGGTTATGAATTAGGTTTCGGGTTTAGGTTTGTGGGTTTTAGGTTATGAACTAGGTGTTGGGTGTAGGTTTGTGGATTTTAGGTTGTGAGCTAGGTGTTGGGTTTAGGTTTGTGATTTGTTTTATACCACCATTGAAATTGCCTAATTGTCGTTTGTGACTGCTTAATATGGATTCATCGTTTAAGCTCAAATTCCTGCAAAGATATTAAAACGAAATAATTACTATAAAATATAATAATCGAAACACTAACATGTACAAATTAAGGGATATATTCTGTAATAATTATGTGAATATCAGCCTTATAACCTAATTCTTTCAGAGTCAACACTGTTTAAAAAAGAAATTAGGTCATTAAATCTGAACACTAGTTTGACTGAATCATACAAAGCATGCTCTGAAACACTGCTTATGAGTTCAAATGGTGTTCTACCAAAGCCTAAACACATCAACATCGAAAACGACTGGCCTAACACAACCAAACTCACACAAATAAAACTCAAGCGTGCTTGGAGGGAAAGCGGTAATTTACTAAGCACATCCTCCGGGCCCCGACTTTCTGCACTCTCTAGCGGCAAGCGCGTGCGGGAGCTCACCGCACCTTAGCAAACTTACCAAACGAATAGCTTCCCAAAATTTGTAGGTGCGAGTCATCTCAAAGCACCACCAAACTCACGATGCGAGCAAGCAACTCAGCATCGGTACAACAGGCATTACAGCGAGGTAGAGACACTTACACTAATATCAACATGTTTGTACTACGAGACTATACAGAGTTTAACATAACAGATGTGTAACAAAAGTCAACTAGACAATTCTCACAAGTCCAAAACTACACTTGTCCTAACATGACCCAAATCACAACAATAATGTCTTTCGAGTCGAACAATCATACAGATTCAAGACTCGGCAATCCTCACAAGTAGCCAACTACACTAGGGTTCCAACATGACCCAAATCACATCAATAATGCCCCTTTATCGAACAATCATAAAGGTTCAAGACTAGAGATTCTTTTGTAAAACACCAGACTGATGTTACAATAGTGAGACTCGACAGCCTGGCATGCCAATACTAAAACGTATGTAACTTCCAAACCGTAAGTCATATGTGAGAAAGCTAGGACAATCCAAAAAATACTCCAGACTAGGAAATTGATGACATAGGCCTCATAACTTCATTCTTTCAAAATCAACCCAGTTTTACAAAAGAAATCAGGTCATTAATTCTGACCACTAGTTTGACTGACTCATAAAGAGCATGTTCTGAAACATTTCTTATGAGCTCTAATGGTGTTCTACCAAAGCCTAAACACATCAAAATCCGGAACGACTAACCTGACACAACCAACCTAACACAAATCAAACTCAAGAGCGCTTGGAGGGAAAGCGAGTAATCTCCTAAGCAATCCTCCGAGACTCGTCCTACAACATTTTCTAGGGGAAAGCGCGTGCGAGAGCATACCGCACCTCAGCAAACTTGCCACATGCAATAGCATTCACAAATTTGTAAGTGCAAGCCATCTCAAAGCACCACCAAACTCACGATGCGAGCAAGCTCCTAAGCATTAGCACAACAGGCATTACAGCGGGGTAGAGTCACACTAACAATAGCATGCATGCACTACGAGATTATACATAGTATAACCTAACATATGTGTAACATTAGTTAACGAGAAAATCTTCACAAGTCTACAGCTACACTGGTCCTAACATGACCCGAATGACAACAATAATATCCTCCGAGTCAAACAATCATAAAGGTTCAAGACTCGTCAATCCTCAAAAGTCGACGACTACACTAGCGTTCCAACATGACCCAAATGACATCAATAATGCCCCACTAGTCGAACAATCATAAAGTTTCAAGACTCGGGATTTTATGGTAAAACAAACGGATTGATGTTACAATGGTCAGACTAGACAACCTGACATGCCAATACTAAAACGTATGTAACTTCCAAACCGTATGTCATATGTGAGAAAGCTAGGACAATTCGAAAATTACTCCGGACTAGGAAACTGATGGCATAGGCCTTATAACCTCATTCTTTTATAGTCAACACAGTTTTACAAAAGAAATCAAGTCATTAAATCTAAACACTAGTTTGACTGACTCATACGATGCATACTCTGAAACACTGCTTATGAGCACAAATGTGTTCTACCAAAGCCTAAACACATCAAAATCCTGAACGACTGGCCTTACACAACCAACCTAACACAAATCAAGCTCAAGCGCTTTTGAAGGGAAAGCAAGTAATCTCCTAAGCACATCATCCAGGACCCGTCCTACTGCACTCTCAAGTGGCATGTGTGTGTGGGAGCTCACAACACCTCAGCAAACTTGCCACATGCAATAGCATCCACAAATCTTTAGGTGCAAGTCATCTCAAGGCACCAACAAACTCACAATGCGAGCAAGATCCTAAGCATCGACACAATAGGCATAACAACGGTGCAGACACTTATACTTGTATCAGCATGCGTGTATTATGAGACTATACAGAGTCTAACATGACAGAGGTGTAACAATAGTCAACTAAAAAATCTTCACAAGTCCACTACTACACAAGTCCTAAATGACCCAAATCACAACAACAATGTCCTCTGAGTCGAACAATGATACTGGTTTAAGACTCGGCAATCCTCACAAGGTGACGACTACAATAGGGTTCCAACATGAACTAAATCACATCAATAATGCCCCTCGAATCGTACAATCATAAAGGTTCAAGACTCGAGATTCAATGGTAAAGCACACGAACTAATGCTACTATGGTCAGACAGGACAACCAGACATGCTAATACTAAAACGTATGTAACTTCCAAACCGTAAGTCATATGTGAGGAAGCTAAGACAATCCAGAAACTACTCTGGAATATGAAACTGATGGCACAGGCCTTATACCTCATTCTTTCAGAGTCAACACTGTTTAAAAAAGAAATCAGGTCATTAAATCTGAACACTAGTTTGACTGAATCATACAAAGCATGCTCAGAAACACTGCTTATGAGTTCAAATGGTGTTCTACCAAAGCCTAAACACATCAACATCGAAAATGACTGGCCTAACACAACCAAACTCACACAAATCAAACTCAAGCGTGCTTGGAGGGAATGCGGGTAATTTCCTAGCACATCCTCCGGGACCCGACTTTCTGCACTCTCTAGTGGCAAGCGTGTGCGGGAGCTCACCGCACTCCGTGACCCATCCTAATGCCCCCTCTAGTCGCAAGCGTGCGCAGGGGCTCACCGTACCTCAGCAAACTTGCCACATGCAATTCATCCACAAATATGTTGGTGCAAGTCATCTCAAAGCACCACCAAACTCACGATGCGAGCAAGCTCCTAAGCATCGGCACAACAAGCATTACAGTGGGGTAGAGACACTTACACTAATATCAGCATGCATGTACGACAAGACTTTATAGAGTCTTACATAACAATAGGGTAATAATAGTCAACTAGAAAATCCTCACAAGTGCACAACTACACTGGTCTTAGCATGACCCAAGTCATAACAATAAAGTCCTTTGAGTCGAACAATCATACAGGTTAAAGACTCGGCAATCCTCACAAGTCGACGACTACACTAGGGTTCCAACATGACCCAAATCACATCAATAATGCACCTCGAATCTAACAATAATAAAGGTTTGAAACTAAGGATTCTATGGTAAAACACACGGGCTGGTGTTGCAATGGTCAGACTGGACAACCTGACATGTCAATACTAAAACGTAGGTAACTTCCAAACCGTAAGACATATGTGAGAAAGCTAGGCCTATCCGAAAACTAATCTTGAATATGAAACCATTGGCATAGTCCTTATAACCTTATTCTTTCAGAGTCAAGACAGTTTTACAAAAGAAATTAGGTGATTAAATTTGAACACTAGTTTGACTGACTTATCCAAAGCATGCTCTAAAACACAGCTTATGAGCTCCAACGTTGTTCTACCAATGCCAAAACACATTAAAATCTCGAACGACCGGCCTAACACAACCAACCTAATACAAATCACACTCAAGTGCACTTGGAAAGAAAGCGAGTAATCTCCTTAGCACATCCTCCGAGACCCGTCATACTGCACTTTCTAGTGGCAAGCGCGTGTGGGAGCTCACCGCACCTCAGCAAACTTGCCACATGCAATAGCATCCACAAATCTGTATGTGCGAGTCATCTCAAAGCACTACCAAACTCACGGAATGAGCATGCTCTTAAGCATCGGCCCAACATGCATTACAACGAGGTAGGAACACTTACACTAATATCAGCATGGGGGTACTATGAGACAATACAGAGTTTAAAATTACAAATGTGTAACAATAGTCATCTAGAAAATCCTCACAAGTCTACAGCTACACTGGTCCTAACATGACCCGAATGACAACAATAATATCCTCCTAGTCGAACAATCATATTGTTTCAAGACTCAACAATCCTTACTAGTCTACGACTACACTAGGGTTCCAAAATGACCCAAATCACATCGATAATACCCATCAAGTTGAACAATCATAAAGGTTCAAGACTCGAGATTCTATGGTAAAACACACAGACTGATGTTACATTAGTTAGACTGGACAACCTGACATGCCAATACTAAAACGTAACTTCCAAACTTTAAGTCATTTGTGAGAAAGCTAGGACAATCCGAAAACTATTCTGGAATATGAAATTGTTGGCATAGGCCTTATAACCTCATTCTTTCAGAGTCAACACAGTATACAAAAGAAATCAGGTCATTAAATATTAACACTAGTTTGACTGACTCATACAAAGCATGCTCTGAAACACTGTTTATGAGCTCAAATGGTGTTATACCAACGCCTAAACACATCAAAATCCCGAATCACTGGTCTAACACAACTAACCTAACACAAATCAAACTCAAGTGCGCTTGGAGGAAAAGCTTGTAATCTCATAAACACATCCTCCGGGACCAGTCCTACTGCACTCTCTAGTGGCAAGAGCGTGCGGGAGCTCACCGCACCTCAGCAAACTTTCCACATGCAATAGCATTTAAAAATTTGTTGGTGTGAGTCATGTCAGAGCACCACCAAACTCACGATGCAAGCAAGCTCCTAAGCATCAGCACAATAGGCATTACAGCAGGGTAGAAACACTTACACTAATATCAACATGTAGGTACTACGAGACTATACAGAATCTGAAATAATAGATGTGTCACAATAGTCAACTCGAAAATCATCACAAGTCCACTATTACAATGGTCCTAACATGACCCAAATCACAACAATAATGTCCTTTGAGTCAAACAATGATACAGGTTCTAGACTCAGCAATCCTCACAAGTTGACGACTACACTAGGGTTCCAACATGACCTAAATCACATCACTAATGCCCCTCGAATCGAACAATCATAATGGTTCAAGACTCGAGATTCTTAGGTAAAACACATGGACTGAGGTTACAATGTCAGACTGAAGAACCTGACATGCCAATACTAAAACATATGTAACTTCCAAACCGTAAGTCATATGTGAGAAGGCTAGGACAATCCGAAAACTACTACGGAATACGAATTTGATGGCATAGGTCTTATAACTTCATTCTTTCAGAGTCAACACAATTTTACAAAAGAAATCAGGTCATTAAATATGAACACTAGCTTGACTGACTCATACAAAGCATGCTCTAAAACACTGCTTATGAGCTTAAATGGTGTTCTACCAAGGCCTAAACACATCCACATCCCAAACGACTGGGCTAACTCAACCAACCTAACACAAATCAATCTCAAGCGTGCTTGGAAGGAAAGTGAGTAATCTCCTAAGCACATCCACCGGGACCCATCCTACTGCACTCTCTAGAGGCAAGCGCATGCGGTAGCTCACCGCACCTCAGGTAACTTGCCACATACAATAACATCCACAAATTTGTAGGTGTGTGTCATGTCAAAGCACCACCAAACTCACGATGCAAGCAAGCTCCTAAGCATCGGCACAACAGGCATTACAGCGGGGTAGAGACACTCACCCAAATATCAGCATGCTAGTACTACGAGACTATATAGAGTCAAACAAAACAGATGTGTAACAATTGTCAACTAGAAAATCCTCACAAGTCCACAACTATACTGGTCCTAACATGACCCAAATCACAACAATAATGTCCTCCGAATCAAACAATAATACAGATTCAAGACTCAGCAATCCTCACAAGTCGACGACTACACTAGGGTTCCAACATGGCCCAAATCACACCAATAATGCCCCTCGAATTGAACAATCATAAAGGTTCAAGACTCAGGATTCTATGGTATAAAACACACGAACTGATGTTACAATGGTCAGAATAGACAATCTGACATGCCAATACTAAAATGTATGTAACTTCCAAACCGTAAGTCATATGTGAGAAAGGTAAGACAATCCAAAAACTACTCTGGAATAAGAAACTGATGGCATAGGCCTTACAACCTCATTCTTTCAGAGTCAACATAGTTTTACAAAAGAAATCAGATCATTAAATCTGAATACTAGTTTGATTGGCTCATACAAATCATGCTCTGAAACACTGCTTATGAGCTCAAATGGTGTTCTAGCAATGCCTAAACACATCAAAATCCCGAATGACTGGCCTAACACAACCAACCTAACACAAATCGAACTCAAGCGCGCTTGGAGGGAAAGCAAGTAGTCTTCTAAGCACATCTTCCGTGACCCATCCTACTGCCCTCTCTTGTGGCAAGCGTGTGCAGGGGCTCACCGCACCTCATAAAACTTGCCACATGCAATAGCATCCACAAATATGTAGATGTGAGTCATCTCAAAACACCACCAAACTCACGATGCGAGCAAGCTCCTAAGCATTGGCACAACAAGCATTACAGCGGGGTAGAGACACTTGCACTAATATCTGCATGCATGTACTACAAGACTGTATAGAGTCTTACATAACAATAGGGTAATAATAGTCAACTAGAAAATCCTCACAAGTGCACAACTACACTAGTCCTAGCATGACCCAAGTCACAACAATAATTTCCTTCGAGTCGAACAATCATACAGGTTCAAAACTCGGCAATCCTCACAAGTCGATGACTACACTAGGGTTCCAACATGACCCAAATCAAATCAATAGTGCCCCTCGAGTCAAACAATCATAAAGGTTTAAGACTTGGGATTCTATGGTAAAACACCCGGACTGATGTTACAATGGTCAGACTTGACAACCTGACATTCCAGTACACTTCTAAACAGTAAATCATGTGTGAGAAAGCTAGGACAATCCGGAAACTACTATGGAATACGAAACTTATGGCATAGACCTTATAACCTCATTATTTAAGAGTCAACACAGTTTTACAAAAGAAATCAGGTCATTAAATCTGAACACTTGTTTGACTGACTCATACAAAGCATGCTCTGAAACACTACTTATGAGCTCAAATGGTGTTCTACCAAAGCCTAAACACATCAAGATTCAGAAACGCAACTAAAGGTCTAAGATTAGTGTCAAACCGACAATACAACACAGTGATACTGCTGTCTGGAAAACTAGCACAAGTCTGACAGTGACATACAAATCATGCTCTAAAATACTGATTACAAGCTCAAATTGTGTTATACTACATCCTAAAAAAATCTACATTAAGAAACACAACTAAAGGTATAAAATTCATGTCAAACCGATAGGTATAAGTCTGCCAAAACACCAATACAACACAGTGAAACTGCTGGCAGAAAATCTGGACACAAATCCGACAGGGACATACAAATCATGCTCTAAAACACTGATTACAAACTCAAATTGTGTTATACTAAAGCCTACACAAATCTACATTCAGAAACACAAGTAACGGTCTAATATTCATGTCAAACCAACAAGTATAAGTCTGCCAAAACACCAATACAACCCAGTGGAACTGCTGTCAGAAAATTTGGACACAAGTCAGACAGTGTCACACTAATCATTCTCTAAAACACAGATTACAAACTGATATTTTTTTTTTTGAAAGATGAGCCGGGTTTGTATAGGATCCCGTAACCTATCCCCGAGGTGCCACCTATAGGTCAACATCACCCCGAAAGAAACGATGCCGCTGGAGGGTCTCGAAGCAAGGACTTGGGGATGAATCCCACAAGGCCTTAACCACTCGACCATAACCCCTTTGGCATTACAAACTGATATTGTGTTCTACGAATGCCTAAATACAGCTACATTCAGACACACAACTAACGGTCTAAGATTCGTGTCAAACTGACAAGTATAAGTTTTCCTAAACATTAATACGAGACAGTGAAACTACTGTCAGGAAATCTGGACACAAGTCCGACAGTGTCACACAAATCATGTATATCCAAATTTCAACAAATTCAGTCCATAACTTCATTCTCAAAGGGACCAACATAGCAACCTAAATCTTCAAAACTTCATAAAAGTTAAATTCTTAACTTGGAGTTCAAATACACACAATCAAAGGCATATATTAGCAATTCAATTCAAGGATTCAACATAGATGTCTTTCAAACTAAACATTTTATTAAGTTCATCAATATATATTATCATGGAGCTAAAAATATAATTTAATTACCAAAACTACTCCATTGAAGGAGCGCCTACATGCTAAACATGTGATAACTTCAAATTAAGCATGATCTGTCCATAAACATGAAAAAGGAAACTCAAAACGTCAAACACCAATTGAAACTAGGTGATTAAAGTGAGGGAAAACATATATAAATGGATCAAACTGAAATTTACCAATTAAACACCAAACACAGCTTTTATATGACGTAATATCCCTATTAAGCATGCAACGTATCAAACTCTACAGCAATCTTACCTAAACTCATGACACAGAAACCTCCGCACAAACATGCAGACCAATAATTAACACTCAAACTAAATTAAATGGGGTCATACTCCTCATCAAAAAACCCCTTAAAGGGCTGATCGAAGGTACGCTATCTGATCATTCACAACCTGCTTCGTCGAGTACACATGCTCTGATTTTACTATTTTTGAGCAGGGAATCAAGTAAGAAATCAAAGGAAGATGAAGAGGAATGGTGCAAATAGGAAGAGATTTGGCGAAAAAAATGGTGGAGAAGCGCCGGCAAATCGATCACACGCAAAGAGCTTGCAGAGCTCTATTCGTGAGAGGAAGAAGATAAAAAAAAGGGGGAAATTTTGTTCTATCACTAGGTGGCTATATGCCCCCACCAGATTTGTAAGAGCACCCCACCAAAACAGTTCCAGAAAATAAATTTTAAAAATCCAAAAAAAATTCTAAAAATAATAAATTTCCAAGAACTTTAAAACCATTGTTTTTAATTCAAAAACTATAAAATGTAAGTAAATTAGTCGAACGAAAACTTACGAGTGTTACACAAACCATCCACAGAATGTTCACTATTGGACATAATCACGCGATAACAACTCTGAGACCTCACGAAAGAATAGGTCAGAAGTATTTGCGACATAAACGGTCGAGCTCTCAACAACAGACAAACCACTCGACTCCCAGCTAACCCAACTGCACTTACATCAAAATAAAACGACAAGACAAAATGGAAAGCATGCAACAGGGAGACCAAACAGAATACGAGTATAAAACATACTCAAAAGAAGCTTGTTTTCATTAATCGTTGAAACAAAAGAAGCTCATCAGGAGGAAGTATGATTACAGGAGAACTAAGCTTAACAGGAAAAGGAACAAGAGTTGTGTCCGCACATGCCTCAGCTCGAGCGTCATGATCCGGATCGCCCTCTTACCCCCGACAACTCATAGATCACTCTGAAGTCTACAAAAGACTCCTTCTTATAATAAACAAGGTCCCATTCCGGATGCTCTTTTTTCATCAGCGCCAACAGTTCTAACCTCCCATGCATGATCCTGCGGAATTCGCACATGCCTTGTGCCTTGAGAAGCTCTTCCTCACGCTCCTTTGCTTCAGCAAGCTCACACTCCAATAGATCAGCTTGCTTGTCAACACATCAGTTTGAAACTACTCAGTAATCAGGCTACTTTTAACTGCGTTGAGTTTGTGTTGCTCCAGAAGAAGTAGGTCCCTAGCTTTCCTTGCTTCCCGAGCGTTGAATTCCACATCGGCCTCTAACTGTTGCCTCTGGACGACCAACTCAGATTCTTTTATGGTGTTCTCTTCAACAAGAGACTGCAACTCGGAGCGCATCTTAGCCGCAACTTCCTGAGCAACTTTTAGATCATGGTGGACCAGGTTCAGCTCTTCTCTACACCTAACCCTTGCAGACACCGCCTCAGCTAAATCAGACTCAAGGGCTTCCAGACAAACCCTCTGGGTCTCAGCATTAATGGCTGATTTATTCAGCCTCCTCTCTTCAATCTGCTTTCTCAGCAATTCAATTTCAAATAGTGTATCAGAATATGACTTCTGCATATTCGAGAACACCCTCTCACGAACCGCCTCAACTTCCATCCCAGCAATGACCACTTGGCTCAGATGCAACGTTTCCAGCATAAGATATTTCAGCCTATTGTCCATACACTCTTCCAGCGCATCCCCCTCGGGCTTTGGGGTGAGGTTTGCCAGCCAACTATAATGTCTGCTTATATGCTTCCTCGAAGCATAATCAATGTCAACCTCCTGGTGCCAGGCCTGGTTGCTCATCTTCACTACGTCTGAAGCAAACAAACTCATTCGCACGTCCGAATAAAGCTCTGTCGTGTGGAATTACGCTAGCACCGCCATTTGCAGTCTCCACCGCACCTGGGCTCTCATCTACAACCTTTCCTTTGTCATCATCAGCCGACCCTTTATTGCGAGCCGGCTCGGTAGATTCTGAAGGGAGATAATGAAGTGAATTGTCTAGTGGGCCCTCGAATACCTTGATATATAGCCTGGAGCAAGATAGGGGACAATGTATAGTGCAAGAAGGACGGTCTGCAACGGCCACTGTCAGACGATCCACTAGCAAGATTACTAACCTCTAAAACCATAGACAAATCTTCATCAAAGCCTTCCTGTAAAATGGGTCTAGATTGTTCAGTACCAGTAGAAGCCGTCACCGCAACCAGCATCAGCTTTTTGTTCAAGGCTTCAGCCTGCTTGGTACTTAGCTTTGACGCATCATCAACCGCTACCAGCCGCAGATGGTCCTTCTCCAAATCAAATGCTACAACCTCCGCCTCCGTAGACAGATCAAAATCATGCCTCTCCCTCAATAGAGCGAGCCTTTTGGAAGTCAGCTCGGCCCTAGTGCGAGACCACTTCGAGATTATGAAGGAGACAAGCGTCTCAGGAAGCCCTTCTGTGTCAGGCAAGATGGGAGACTTAACCTTGGAGGCCTTCCTCTTCTTGGAAGGGGTTCTACCTTCGGACTTAACCTTCGGTGCCCTGAAAAGAGTGGAAGCCATGTGCTAGTGGGCCCACAATTTACTGCGGCTAAAATTGGAATGGCAGATAAATTCCTCCATACTCATTTTAGGCATATCACTGAATGCCTCCATAACAGCCTCTTCATCCGAAGAAAAGGAGTAGTGGGAAACCTCCCCATACAGAACACACGCAACGATTAGCATACAATCAACACAACATAATCAAAGGGCAAAACTATACTTACGAAGTGGCTAGAACTCCCACTCAAGCGGACGATCATTGAACTTGAAGTACTTCGAATTCAAAGGAGCTAGGAAGTAGAATTTCTGCCAGAATTTAAAGTCATCAGGCAGTTTCCCGAAGCATGTTGGCAACATCATCTTACACACGGTGTGATCATTCAGCCGAGGAGAAGTCGATAACTAAATCACCCTCAGAGCCACACGAATGCCAGCATCCTTCGCCTTGATCAATATTAGAAGAATAGTCCTATACCCATTCAGTACCAACTGGGCAGGAGGGATTCCAATAAATTCTAGAAAGCCCCAGATCTCATCAAGCATAGGAAAACAGACACCAGTTTGGAGCATGCCGCGGTGCAAACCGATGAATCCTTCTGGAGGAAACATTGGTGTCAGACCATCATTCAAGGTGTAGAAGTGGCAGGTCTTCAGGGACCCCATACATCTTCTGAATCTCAGCCAAGCTCGATTCGGAGGTAGACCTATCTTCAAAGAACTGGAGGCCCTTGGCAAGAAGCTCGTCATCAAGATGATTTTGGCGAGCCATGAAAAAAGTGAATAAGCTTTCAATTAAAAGCTGAACAGAACAAAGTCTCTAAAAATGAAGAAATGGAAGAGTTCGTCTTTGCAGAAAGGGAGATCTAAATAGGGATTGATTTCCCGCATTTTCTCCATTGAATCGACTCACACTTAATTAATGGGGCGCATCGCTCAAGTAATGGTTCACACTCAATCATCATGAACGACGTATCTTTTCAAGAAACAACTTAGTGGACCAATACGATGACCCACTAACTTGGGGGAGCAGCTGATGATACACCGAAACATCTTCTCTTCTACATTGTACATGTGTCATGATGATCTCAAGGAATAACAGGTCCAAGCGTCAGCTCAACACTGATCCGAACCAAGCGGCTCCAAGCCCGCACAGTGCAGTTCGCCAGACGAACCCGAATTACTGCAGCCTGCTAAGCCCACACGTCTCACATCCATCCCCAATACCCGTAAGACCTATTAAGGCAAGTATCTCGGGGATCAGCTTCGGACAGGCAAGCCAGCAACACCTTGTTTCCAACTAGGAAGCAAATACCAAAGTACACGTCATACATGGAAACTTCCATCAATGGACAACACTCCAATTGGGAACTAATATAACAATTGTCTTCCTCAAATCATTGTCTGACTTTAGTATCGGAGTGTCATCGACCACCACAACGGTGGTCCGTGGCTCACGTGCGCCACTAATATAATCAATTGTACTAATATGGCTTCTAAGTTGATTCATAGAAGATGATTCGTTATGGATGCTTATTTAGCTCCAAATTTTTCTCGCCTAAAAAAATTTTATTTGATTTTTTTTATGTTCTTATCAATTTATCTGCAAAATTCTAAAGAAAATACAAGTATACTTGTTCGTAGGGGTTATTGTCCTATTCACCAAGTTAAAATGATAACAAGCACAAAATTTCAAAGACACTTTGAAACAAAAAATGGTGGAAATAAAGGAAATGGTAAAATATTAAAATAAATAAATAAATAAAGGTGTTGGAAAAAGGGAGAAGACAATTACTAACCAAATTTAACCAATGAAATGAAAGATTTTAAGGATCGGAGAATTCACCTTTCAGCTTTGAAAAGATTAATTTCTAACACTTTTTTTATATATATTTTTGAACACTTGTTACAATTCCTTTATTCTTTCACTTAGGGTCTGTTTGGTTGCACGAAAAATTGACATGGAAATTGAAACCATTTCCTTGAATCTGATTCAAAGGCCTCCTCCTCAGACTTAGATTCCCATGAGTAGTGGGAAAACAGTCTTATGAAGAATCGATTTCTTGATAGTAAATAGAAAACAAAACTGCGAAAATCAGCATAACAAGGAAAACAAATTCCATTTTCAAAGGAAAATGGTTAACCAAACAAACCCTTACATCTTTCAATGGTAAAATAACTTTTTAACCATCATTAATCCACCACTCTTTCGACAGTGTTACTCCAATAAGATGTTCTAATTTATGAAGAAGTCAAGAACTATGACAAAAAAAAAGCTTATTTCCAAGTTCTTATCTTCATTTTGCATAATTCTTCATTGCCCCTCTTTCCATGTGACAACTTTGATTCATTGGTTGAATCTAAGATTAATAGAAATTACACTAGTTTTATTTTAATGTATTTTATTTAATAAAAAGGATAAAAAAAAATTTATATCACTTAAGCATGTTTCAGCCCCTCTCCTTGAGACAAGATGTTTAGCCTACTATTGTCATCATGATGAAACTAATCTAATAATAATTTGTAGAACTAAGAATGGATGGGACAAATAAATTAAATTAAAAAATAAATCAATATATAAAGTAAAAACAAATGAAATTAAAAAAAAAACTAAACTTTATTGCATTTAAAGTTATAAAATTTACACAATGGTAGTACCTTTGACTTGAATAAAAACTCCAACATTTGAATGAGACACAAAACAAAACTCTAAGAGATACCGGCAAAATCCTTAAAATGCTTGGAAATGCCCTTCTCCAAATATGTTCTGCATATATCATATTAAATAAAATCAATGAAGTCTTAATTAGGGATAGACGCATCAATGGAATCATAATTGGAGGTGGTACATTTGCACATGTGTGCATTGTGAGACATAATTCAAGCCAATGAAATATGCTTTGATTTGATGTTTTATTTCCTCTCATGATTGCACGCTTCACACTTGAAATTCTTATCTTGGAACTTGTCACATGTATCCACCACCAATTATAATCAAATCTTGACATTTGTAATATGACCTTGAAATTAAATTCATGATCCATGTGCCATGTACATGCCGAAATGCCTCAAATTTCGTACTTTTTCATTGATTTTTTGTAAAAACATGAGATTAATCAAATTCAAGTAGAATTCATCATCTTTAAATATTTCTAGTGTCAAATTGGGTGAAATTATGATGATTTTAGGTGCTTATCATTTATTATGAGGAATGGATTGGTGTTGCTCATGTGAGTGAGAATACTAATGGGCAGATGCAGATTGATAGTTATCATGATTGTCTTGAACCCAAAAGAGGTGATGTTCAATTGGTCATCTTACTAACTTGGACAAAATTAAACGTTGTGTTATTGAAAATCAAGTTGTTTCCAGCTCTCCAAATGCCGGTGAGGACAGTTAATGCTTTAGATAAGATGGACAATTTAGGTTCAACACATGATCTATCAAGATTCCAATAGCTCAATTTCAATATTCATGGGAACAGAATGCTATTTAATGAGGATAACATATTGGGCCTAAACTTGTTGAGGGACAATACATTTAAAATAGAGATGAGCAACTGTCTTATACGCATGTTGCAAAGAGGACAGCTAGTGTCCAGTGCAATATGATATTTATGGAGGTTTTCATTCGCATGGGAGACACCTCTATAAAACTTCCAATGAAACTGATGTAGTCAATTCTTGCTCTCCTTCCTCGCTGCTTACCTAGATCTGCACAGGTAGGACACGTGAGCCAAAAACCACCATATGGCAGCCGATGGCACTTCAATTAATTTAGATAAGGCTTAGGAGAGGCTTAAAGTTGTAAATTGGTATTTTGTAGCGCACCTTAAGTTCATTGACCTTATCTCCCATTTATAGTGTAGGAGTCCTTGTTCGGCTAGGCCTTTGGTGGTGTAGTTTAGGGAAAGAGATTTTGCTAGAGATCCTTTCCTGTTTAGGAGTTGTCCATGCGGGATAATTTCCCCACACGACTTGTGTTCCTAGATCTGCAGGAAAGGTTTCACTTTCTCAGTGTTGTCCATGCAAGGATGTTTCCTTGCCTGATTTATACTCTAGAATTTGTTTCCTAGTCGGAATCGATGTACTGCTAGCCTGCCTGTCTGGCGTCGATCCCCCAGATACTTGCCTTATTAGAGCTTAGAAGTATTGGATTTGACCGCTTGATGTTTGGCCTTAGTGCCACATTGCAATTTGGGTCCAACTTTCTAGAATCTACCAATAGTAGGCTTGATGATGTTTGGGTCTCGCTGGATTGTGCACGCAATTGAACCAGTTTTGTTCTATTGACGAGATTATCATGACACGTGTACGGTGCTGATCAGAGGACGGTTTGATATGTATCATCAGCTACTCCCCTCGAGTTGGTGGGTCATCTTATTGGTCCACTAGGTCATTTCATGAAGCAATTGTGTAGTCATGATGGTTGAGTCTGAGAGCGGCGAGTTTCATTAATTGGGTGTGCGCCAGCTTGAAAGAAATAAAGGCGAAAGTTCAGTTTTCTAAATAGATCTATTGCCTATGGAGTGTAACCCCTTTATTCTTTCGATCTTAGAGATTTTGTTTTGTCGTATCTCCTTCTGTGCTTTTAACTTCGTTTATCCTTCGTATTTGAAAGTTTGTACTATCTTTCATACCAGGCCGAAATCAAATTTTTGAAGAACTGTTCACTAAAGGCTGCAAGTTTTTTTAGGAAAGGTTGCTTTATGAATTTGATCTGGAAGTCTTTCGTAAGACATACGGGATTCCTGTTGATCTGGTGTTCTGCACTCTGGGCGCCGATCTGACAACTTTGTCCCCTCCTGAGAGGTTTAACTTTCATCACCAAGGTATGTTTCAATAGGGTGTCCACTTTCTTGTTATCAAGGAGATTTGGGAGTTCCTGGCGTACCTGGGCATTGCAACCGCTCAACTGGTGTCGAACGAGTATAGGACTGTGATTGCCATTCTGATTAGGATTAGGGACGTTGGTATCTGAGTATCTTCGAGTGTGTTTCAACTGCTTACTTCCCCTCAGATAAATGAGCATGTTGTGTGTGTGTTGATGTCGCCGGACTGCTTTGGCAACCTGCCTGATGATTTCAAATCCTGGCAAAAGTTGTGTTTCATGGCTCCTACGAATTTGATGCAGTTTGAGATTGTTGGTTGTCCGGTCGAGCATGAATTTAGGTTACTGAGTAAGTTCAACTCCTTTTTTCTGGTCTTGCTTATGTTAACTAGATATTAGATTAGCCTATGTGGTTTTCGTAGGGAGATTCCCAACTTCACTACTATCTGCTGAGGATGAAGTAACTTTGGATGCGTTTCATGACATGCCTCGTCTGCCAATAAAGGATGTTGTTGCTTTTTTAATGTTGAGCATAGCTGACTGAGGAATCACTGGCATGTGGCTCCTACTCTTTTTTGGGTAAAGAAGTCAAAACCTAAAGTGCTTGCTTCGAGAAATAGGAAACTTCCCAATATTAAGGTTCCAAGCCCTTCAAGGAGGGCAGAAATAAATGAGGCGCTCCCTTCTCTTGCGCATCCGAAAAGGTCTTGTGCTTTGTCTAGACCTGTCCATAGGCATTTGGCCTCGTCCGAGGGACGTAATGATGTTAGGCACGTGACGGATGAGACTTTTGTTTTCGAGAGACATGATGCTCAGGCTAAGGCCCCTATTTCCCTTCCTAACTTGGTGAAAGAGTATCTGCAAATGGTGGGCATGGAGGATGTAACCAAACTAAGCACCAAGTAGGCAAAGTTTCTAAATAAATTGTTGTTGCAAGCGGGCATGGAAGCTTCATCTTGTCGTCCCTTTTCAATAAAGAACTTTGAGCTTAGCCTTTCTGTGGATCATGAACCCATCGAGGGGTCTTCTTTGCGTTGCCTGTATTATCCTCCATCCCTTTCTCGTTCCCATATTGAACTGATGATGGGTTCAAGGAATAATTCGTTTCCTTCTTCCTCGTCAACTTATATTTACTCGTCGTGTGAAAAAGAATCAGTTTGTTTGCTCCAGACGTAGTAAGAATGAACAACCAAGTGTGGCATCAAGAGGTTGCCATTTCTTACGCTTCAAGAAAGCATATCAGCAGGTGGAATGACTGTCTGGCAAACTGTGCCCCGGAGCCAGTTGGAGAGATGCTGGGAGAACATATGGATAAAGGGCAGAAACATATCATGCTAGGGATGTCATACCTGAATCAAGTGGCAGCAGTTGAACTGATGTTGAGGCCGCTAGTGAAAGAGTGTATAGTATGGAGCGAGTCTTTGCAAACTTGTAGAAGTCATAATCTAACGCTCTTTATAAGATTTAGTCATTGAGAAAGAAACTTGGAGCTTACTCAGAAGCTGGAACGGGGTCCTGGTATACTGGGTTGGAGACTCAGAAGGTTCGCTTGGAAACGCGTGAATCCGATCTGGCGGGGGTTATGTCAGCGAAAGATTGATTCAAAAATGAATTGAACCTCACCTGTCATGACTTGCAGCTTGCCCACGAGACTGTGACTGCAGGCTCTGCACGTAGAGAAGATAAAAAATGAGTTCAAATGGACTGTCCGATGTCAGCAGTTTGAGTTCGATGCTGAATTTAATGCCAAGAGTGTGCAAACCAAAGAATAATTCCTTCTGGCACAGAATTAGTTGAGTATCGTCAATGATAAGCTGGGTGTCGAGTAGTCTAAAACTGACTTGATGTCTAGCAAGCTAGAGCGACAGGAGCAAGAGCTTGTTGAATCAAGGGTGCGCGAGGTGAAGCTTCTTAAGGTCCAAGGCACGTTTGAGTTCAACATAGTCGTGCATGGAAGGCTGGAACTGTTGCATCTGATGTAGGAGGACCATCCCAACTAGGATCTCTCATATTATAAAGAGATTGCATACGCGGAGTATGGAATGGCTGATGAGGGGGATCGAAAGGTAGCACCTATAGATGTGTCTCCTGCTTCTTCCCTTGCTAAGTCTGGTTCTACCATATCTGACTTTTCGCCTGATGAGGGGTGAACCTTGTATTTTCTTTTTGGCTTTCAAATAAATAGTATTGTGTACGTGTTCATTCTTACATTTGCTTTACTGCTAGCATTTACCTGTTTTGTCTTATTTCGGCATTAATTGTCAGACGAGAGGCTCTGCTAGACCAGGGAACTTTATGGTTGATATGTTTGTGAGAGTTCTGATTCCTTGTGCTACAATTTCGTGCAATTCTAATCAGAGTCTTCTTAGAGATCAGGGAGTGTAATTCATTCTTTGTCTAGCAGCTTGGCTGTATATTGAACTAGCAGTTGCTATGTAAGAGAATTAGTCAGACTGTGGTCCCAGCGCATGCACCATTGTAGATGATTGGACAATGGTCCTTGTGAGTCGTATGGGTCGAGTTTTTAGAACTCTAACTAGACTTTTGACTCATCTTTATAAGTTATTCATAAAATAGGCTTAATTGGATTAGGGGTTGTTATTGCCAGCTATGACTGATAAACCGGGGTCGTGTTTCGACGACCATGGTGGTCCCTGGCAAGCCATCTTGATCAGGCGTTGAGGGCACTAACTAGACTCCCACTTTCCAACCCATCTAGATCCATGGCAGACTAGGAATTGCAGTGAGCTAGAAGTTATCATCGTCTGTCATTCCAACTAAACTTTGACGGGGGTTCGGCGATCATTGTCTATAGCTGGCCAATGATCCCTAACAAGCTGTCTTCACCAGGCTACATGAGCACTAACTAAGCTCCCACTTTCTAGGCTGTCAGAATTCGCGTGCAGCGAATTAGGCTTCGAGCAGACCAAAGCCATCGTCATCAACAGCCACTAACAAAACTTTGATCGGGGTTTGGCGATCACTAACTGCATAAGAGTAGTGACCCCTAGCAATCTATCTTAACAGACGTGAGAGCACTGACTAGACTCCCAATCTCTAGGCCGTCGAAATTCGTTATTTGCAGACTAGGCTTTGAGTAGACCAGAAGCCATCATTGTCAGTCGTCACTAACTAAGCTTTGGTCATGTTCGGTCACTATTTCCCATGTTTGTACAATGATCCCTGGCAAGCTGTCTCGATCAGGCATCAGAGCGCTCACTAAGCTGCCACTCTCCAAACCGTTGACACCTGTATAGTTTAACGGACTGGGCGTTAGAGCGTATCAGAAGCTATCATCATAGTTTTGAAACCGACTAAGCTTTGGTTAGGTTCAGCGACCATTATCTACAGGTAGACAATGGTCTATGGCAAGCCATCGGGCCAGGTATTACAAACGCTGACTAAGGTCCCACTTTCTTACCCATTGTTGTCCCCTTTTAGCAGGCTAGGTGTTAGAGCGGACTACAAGCTATTGTAATCAGTCATAGCTGACTAAGCTTTGGTCAGAATAATATTTTGGGCATGTAAGCCTGACTTGGGTGTCCTGACTTACTTAGTTCACCTAGCAGTTTTATTCCAGAGTCGAATCAATTGATTAGACTAATAATATATTGACCGACTTTAATAATTAGCTGCGAAATAATAATAGAGCTGATGCCTTGGACTTAATGATAATACTTTGTAGGGATGATCCTTATTCCATGGGTGTTCAGGGGCTTTACTGTTTGTTCCTTTGCATGCGCTGGGCCGGATTTGGCAAGGCATGAGCTTGGGCCCTATTAGTGGAGGGGCCTAATTAGAAAAAAAATTTCTGGATTAGCGTGCTAGGGATATGGAGCATATTGCGAGACGGTTCGGTATCGATTACTCCCCCCAGTTGATGGGGCTACTTGTAGGGTTGATTAATTCGAAAGATGTGTACTTGTGCAGCAGTTGCAATTGGAACCGTCATTTTTTCGATTTCTCGTATGACATTTAATGCTGAAGTAACTACTGGCTGACGCTACTTTGAAAACCATCGCGCCTATATATAGGCTTTTGATTCTGCGTTCAAGCACTGCAAATGAGAATAGTATGGCATGTTAATCTTCTCCCTCGCTGGAGTCTTCGAATGTTCTAACATTTGCGCCGATAAGCCTTGATAAGACTTGCTATTATGCGGTGCCGCCTGATTGATCTCATGAGATCTTATAATATCTTTTTATATTTCGTAAAAGAAGTACAGACTGTTCCTCAGGGGACATGTTTGTCTTCCACCTTTTTTTGGCTCCCGAGTTCCCATTCGCCACTTTTGTTGGATGATGATACTTGCAGCTAGTTTGTGGTGGTTGTTCCCTCTATATATGGTGAGCTTCACGCTTGACACCACAGCTGGAAGGCAGGTTGGTGGAGCGTAGTTCTGATGAATGCAACCTTCTTTCAAAAGACGTTAGCTCAGCCGCATCCCAGATACTTCAGTCTTAATGATCATCCTCCTGTTCGCCTCCTTCTGTTTCGGTTCCAGACCCTCTTCGTAATGGAAGTCGGCGGGTTGAAGATGTTTGCGCTTCGTTTCAAGGTTCGTGGCGCCACCTTCAGATCATCTTTGTGAGGTGATTTGATGGAGCAATGAACTGAGTTTCCTTCACCATCTATCGGAGATGTTTTACTTTCACCACTTTTTCTTCTGGATGTGAATTAGCATATTGGAACCTCTACCCTTGTTTCAGCGGATAGATACTTGCATCAGACTTAGATACTTGTAATGTATGAACTAGTACGCTAGTTAGTCGACAAGCTTTGTAATAACTCTCATTGGAATCAATAAAATCTGTTTTATTTCTGGAATTTGTCTTATATGAACAATTCTTCTAAGCTGAAATGAAAAACAGAAAAAAAAAAAAAAAAAAAAAAAAAAAAAAAAACCGAAATCAAAACAACAAGATAATTTAACTCCGATCAAGGACTAAACTAATCCAGCCCTGAAGAAGGATGATATGGTCCTGGCTGAGATTGCATAGTCTCTCTAGCGAAGTGCTTTGTTTTGCCAAAGCTAGCGAAGTTACTGAATAGTGGACTTCATGCTGGCGGACAGTTCCTTATTGATTAACAGCTCTTGGAATAGGTGTCTGTTTGCTGAAGTATCGTTTTTTAGCTCTTTATTGGTCTAGATTGTGCTGCCAGCTCTGACTTATGGCTCCTTGCATCGCTGCACTTTGGTTATTGGGGCTTCTCCGCCCTTATAGAGTGATTATCTTCTTTTGTCTAGGCCTGGTGCCTGACATGTTGGTTTTGTGGGCCTGAGCTGTAATTGGCAACAATTAAGTTGTTTTAGGGCTGCATAATGGTAGCCTCTTGCTGCAGGTTGATCCTCTCAAATAGTTCCTTGGGCTTGGTTGGCTGTATATTTTATGCATTGATGCAAAGTAGAAACCACCGCCTCCATATGAGGAAGCCACAACCTTCCTAGAATAATGTTGTAGGTAGACGAAACGTCAATCACCAATAACTCTTGTACAAGGTACTTCTGTAATTGTGGCTTTTCGATCACGACTACTAGGTTGATCTTCCCGTTGGGGAAACACTTTTCTCCACTGAATCCGACAATGGGGTCAGTGACAGGGGTTAAGTCTTTCTCTTATAGTTTCATGTTGCGAAATGCACTGAGGAACATGGCATTCAGTGAACTTCCTGTGTCCACTAAGGTCTTTTTTACCTCCCACATGGCGATGAGGACGGAGATGACCAGGGCGTCATTGTGAGGAGAATGTACCCTCTGGAGATCCCTTTCCATAAACGCCATTGATGGGATCAGGCTATGAACTCGTGCACGCTGTACTTTCCGGTCCTCAAACTAGGATGGTGTCCACACCTCAGTCAGTGTCCTTTTGCAGGACCTATTAGATTGCTCCCCTTTGGGGCCGACCCCGTGGAGGACATAAATGATGCCAGGAGCTTATTTTTCAATTTCCTTCACAACGTTTGTTCTTTCCTTTGCTCAGCTATACCTCTTGTCAGAGCCTAAGAACTCCTTGTGCTTGCCATTCCTGATCCAGTACTCGACTTCTCCTCTGAGGTTTATGCAATCCACAGTAATGTGTCAGCCTTCCTTGTGGTAGGCACAGTATTTGTTGTTGTTGCGTTGAGCGGGGTCTTTTCGCTGCTTAGGAGGCCACTTCAACTCTTCCCAATCCTTGATGGAGTCGAGGATGTCGAATAAACTGGTGTTGAAAGGGTGACTAGTTTGGACCCGACACAATTTGAGGCCTTGTCTTGTCTAGTGCGGTCCGAATTGGTCTTACTGTCAGTGCATTTTCTTTGGTTCTCGTCATCGTCCTCTCTCGTCTTCCCATCTTTCTTATCTGTGGGGACAGAGGGTTTCTTTTCTAATTCTTCCTCCTTCTTGGCGATCACCATCTCATCCAGAGTGATATATCTCTGGGCATCCCTGAGCAAGTCTGTCATATTGGTTGGGGGCCAAGGTAAGGAAGTCTAGAACTTGCCCCTTCTGAGACCCGAAATGAAAGCTGTGACAACGGTGTCATCACTGCAGCTGTCGATGAGGGTCAACTCATCGTTGAAACGAGTGACATACTCTCTCAACATTTTGTTATGTTTTTTGCTTCAGGGTTAGCAGATAATGCAGGCTTTTTCTGAGTCGTTGACTGCCCACAAAGCGTGTGAGGAATGCCATCGCCAATGTCCAAAATGAATCGATAGATTTCAGAGGAAGATTGTGGAACCACGTCAGTGCTGACATCTTTAGTCTAGCAAGGAATGATCTGCACATTATTGCATCAGACCATTCGTTGAGTGCCATAACGTGTTGGAAGTGGCACAAGTGACCGGACGGGTATCCTGTCCCATTATAAAACTCCAGTTTTGGTGGTGTGTAATTCTTTGGCTGTGGTTCACTCATGATATGATCCGTGAATGGAGGGACCATGAGATTAAACAACACGTCTGGGTTCATAGCTTTGTTACGGATGGGGTTGTGAGAGACATGTCTGACGGCTATGAATGTTGGGTCTCTATTAGCTGCTCCTCCACCTCCGGTTCACTGAGATGTTGTTGGGGCAGCGTGGCTCTCCTGAACGTGCTCTCTGAAACTCACGGGGGACTGGGCTATTTGTTGTTCGCGGTCTCCTTCTGCAGGTGGAGGACTCTGTTGTATGATTGGCTCAAGTGTTTTTGCCATTTGTTGCATCTGGGTTGACAGTCGATCCACCCTTGGGTCCGCCGTTGCTGCCACTGGCATGAGGGTCTGAGAAGCTTCCTTCCGTGGCAGTGGGGGAGTCGGAACGGGCGACACTCTGCTAGTTCAAGCATTCGAAGATTTCGCAACATCTTTATTGTTGCGAGACCTTGTTGTCACCATCGTTTTGGTTCTCTTTAAAGGATGGTGCTACTATTTTAATGAGGAACTTTTTCATTCTCCACGGACAGTGTCAAACTGATGTCGTCGATTTTTGTTATCCTTCATTGTTGCTTACCTAAACCTGCACAGGTAGCAACAATGGAGGATAGCAAAAATCGACTACATCATTTTGGCACCGTGTGGCGGCCGATGACACTCTGATGTTTAACTTAGATAAGGCTTATGAGAGGCTTAAAGCTGTAAATTGGTATTTTGTAGCGTACCTTAAGTTCATCGACCTTATCTACTTTTATAGTTTAGGAGTCCTTATTCCGCTCGGCCTTTGGTGGCGTAGTTTAGGGAAAGAGATCTTGCCGGATATCCTTTCTAGTTTGGGAGTTGTCCATGTGGGATAGTTTTCCTACACGACTTGTGCTCCTAGATCTGTGGGAGAGGTTTCCTTTTCTGATTGTTGTCCATGCAAAGAAGTTTCATTGCCCGACTTATACTCTAGTATTTGTTTCCTAGTTAGAGTCGAAGTACTGCTAGCCTGTCTGTCTTGGTTTGATCCCCCAGATACTTGCCTTATCAGGGCTTACGAGTATTGGGCTTGACTGGGTGACGTGTGCGCTTAGTGGCACATTGCAATTCGGGTCTAACTTTCTGGAATCCGCCAATAGTAGGCTTGATGATGCCTTGGTCTCGCTGGATTGTGCACGCAATCGGGCCTGTTATGCGAGATTATCATGATACGTGTACGGTGTTGATCAGAGGACGGTTTGATGTATCATCAGAAACAATTGTGATTTATAAGGAATAGAGAGTGGCCAGATGGCGTGAAAAAGTTTGGAATCTAGTTGGTTAAAAGTGGAAAGAGTGTTGGTAGAGTGGAGACTAGGAAACATTTTGTAAGCTGATGAAACAGTAAACTTGCCTTTGCTTTGAGGTTTCCAAATGAGTTGGTCAAGATCATTTTGACTTCTCAAAGGGGTGTTACAGAGTTGGAAAGAAAAACATGCCTATAGCATCTACATCCTAGGATTTGACCGCATTTTGAATGACTATAAGGTCAGAGATATTGTCAAATAACAAGGTGGTATTGTAAGGCACAAAGTTCTTGAGAGGGTAGAATTGTTCAAGCCATTTGTCATTCCAAATATCAATGGTAGTGCTTGAATTAGATTGAATTGCATCAATAGTTGTTTCAATAGCACTCCAGATAAGAGATGTTCCTTGAACCCAGAATTTAGCATCTAGAATGAAACAAATTTTTTGGTGGATGGCTTTGAAAAATGATGGAATCATATCATTGGGCTTAAGATTCAATCATTTATTTAGGCTCAAACAATTGGATGTTCACTCTCCTTTGGCTTTTGAGGCTATGATAGTGCTCCATTTAGCAAGATGAGGAGTTCTCATGTTGGAATTCCCTCTCCACCAGAAATCTGACTAAAGAATCCATTTGTTCGAGAATGCGATTAGGAATGAGTAGAGTTTGCATAGGATAAATGAGCAGGGTTTGGACCACTGATTTGATTAGAATTGTCCTCCCAACTTTTAAAAGAAACTTGTCTTCCAACCAGCTAAATAGGACATAACTCTGTTAAGGAGATAGTAATAGTCATCTTTCTGTTAAGAATGAAAGGCAGGTCCAGACATCTCTCCTTAGGATTAAGGAGTTTCATACGCATTGATGAGACATCAAACAGCCACTCAACCACAGCCGTACACATGACACATGTCAATCCCAATATGGGACACAGTCATAAGCAGGCCCAAACACGGTCCAACGAGGCTCAGCCATGCTATTGTTAAGCTCATAAGTCAGGCCCCAAAGCCAAGATTATTTAGCCCATTGAGGTGTAAATCTTGGAGCTTGGATCAAGACAATAAGGCCCGAATGCTAGGGATGGCAGTGGGGCGGATTTTCACGAATATTCGCCCCGCCGGCTCCGTTTGGGCGGTTTTGGTTATTGTTATATTGAAGTTGGGGAAGATACGGATATCCAAACTGTATCCACCAATTATTCGGGGCGGATACGGATTTGGCCATATCCGCCCCACGGATATCCGTTTAAGTCTTGAAAATACATATTTATCCCTGGCCTTTAAATAGAAAAGAAAATCCTAACCCTAGACTACCCACTATCTCTCTCATTTCACATTCTCAGTTCTCATCTCAGACTCTCACTTTCCTTGGACTCTCATAGATTGAAAGACTCATCCTCTCAACTCTCTCTTTAGTCTTCTCTGTCGGAGGACGGTTGGATCTCGGGCCGCAACCAGTGCCGCTGGGAAAGTCTTCAGGTTCACTCCTCTCTCACCAAAATGGAATCGAAGAAAATCGACCAAAACTGACCTGATTTCCAATAAAATCAAGGATGTGAACGGTGCCATCAAAATTGCAAGCTCGAGCATCCACTCAGCTACAACGATGGCATCGCTCGACAACAAATAAGGGATACTACCTCCGATTTTTTGGTACTTGAGTCTCGACTCGTGTTCATCATCTTCATCTTCCTATTATTCTCTCTCGTCGTCTCCATCGACTCCGTTCGCTGATGGGTTGCCAGCCATTATTTTTATTTAGTGCTTATCTTTTTCTTTCTACTGGTGATGGTGGTGGGGGTGGGGAAATAACTGCTTTTCTTTTGGGCTTCAATCAAGAAATCAAGATTCAATTTCAACTTCAAGACTCCCTTATGGAGATATTTGCTTTGGGCTTAATCATTTATTTGTGACAAAGTGCTTCAGGTTCTACAATTTTTTTTTACTGAAACAGGAAGTCTTCTTGAACGAACTGGCGGGGCGGGACGGATATCCGCCAATCCGTTCGAGGCGGAGATGGTTTTACTTAAAAATTTAAACGGATTGATGAGGCAGATTTGGGGATCAGTGATCACTGTTGGGGTGGGCACAGATTTGCTCAAATCCGCCCAGTTCCCCCCATTGCCATCCCTACCGAACACATATTTTTGGGCTGTCACAAGCCCAAGATCTATCTTATACAGCTATTTGCAAAATCACGTATTGGGTCCCAAACAGAGCCAATCATCGAAAGGAACTCAATCACGGACAGGTAAGATCTTCAACGAGATCTCCTCCCTCCATCACGCCTCTACGATAGAGTCAATGAAGGAGTGCAATACTCACTATATAAGGTGAACAAAGAGGATGGAAAAGGTACACACTTAGAATCTAATTTACAGTCTACATCCATCCTTACTCAGTCGCCTGACTTTAGTATCAGATTGCCTTCGGTCACAACAACGATAGTCCTTGGCTCACTACTGTTTGTTTTTGCAGGTCAGGAATCGATAGGGATGGATTTGGACGCATCACCCATAATCTTAATAATGATATTATTTTGTTTGTGGTGAATATTGGGACTTGCGAGTGAAATGAATGTAAGATTTGTCAAGGTTGACTTTTGACCTGAAACCATGCAATATTTGTTTAGGGTAACTCTTATAGCTTCAGATTGATCTAAGTTAGCCTTGCAGAAGAGTATTGAGTCATCTGCAAAGAGTAAATGACGATTTCAGTGGAATTTCTTCTAGGTTTAAAACTCTGGATGATACCATTTCTTTGAGCTTTCTGGAGTAATCTCGTTAAACTTTCACTTACCATAATAAAAAAAATGAGAGGGGGGGCTACCTTGTCTCAGACCACTAAAAAGATAGATGAATGCTTGGGAAGTACAATTAATCAATATGTTGTAAGCCACAATGGAGACATAATGGTTAATCATATCAATCCAAGCTAAAAAAACCAAAGGCCATAAAAGTATAATAAAGAAAACACCACTCTGCTCTATCATGGGCTTTGGCCATATCAAGTTTGATAGCTAACCACCCGTGTACTTCTCTTAATATTTTTGAAATGATTCATAATCTCACGAGTAATGCTAGTATTATTACTAATGAGTCTCCTTGTAATGAAGTCACGGTAAAAGGGAAAAATGAACTCGTCCACAAGAGGTTTCAACCTATTTGCCAACAACTTTGAGAATATTTTATAGCTGAAATCGCAAATGCTGATGGGCCTAAACTGAGGGACAAGGGTTGAATTTGGGGTATTAGGGATGAGAGTTATGTGGGTGAAGGTTATGGAGGTGGGAATGGATTTTTTGGTGAAGAAGGAATTTATAGTGAGATCTTTCACCCTTATAAGTATGAACTTTGGGGTGAAAATGAAAAAGTTTATCTCTAGGGCCTTTAGACCTCAAAAAAAGAAATTGTTTGGTCTTAATTTAAGCACACAAATCAAGCCTTAAAATGCTCTAATTTTTTTTTGAATCTCTCAAAGATATGCTAGAGAGTTAAAGAGTTTTCCTCTTGAACTTGGGGAGAAAACTTGTTCTGCTTCTGCTGAAAATGATATCTAGAATCACTCTTGGATAACTCCCACAAATTTCTCTTGAATTCTCCAATTGAAATGAGAAAAATAGAGATTTAACTATGTATAGATTGAATCTAGAGTGGTGTAGTTGACTATGTTGACTTCATATCTGCTTCGCGTACGATATATTGAATTGTCACTTGCTTTTCAGAATGACTATTTGTCTAATATTATCATAACATAGTATAGTTGACTGTACATTGCCCAAAACTTTTTTTCAAACAATTTTTGTCTTAAAATAAAAACTTCTAAATGAACTCTTCCTTTTGAAATTTGAGTAAATATGTTGATTATTTAAGAATAATATGTATTAATTTCAGCCCGAGTTGACAAACATTTTTCGATTAAAAAGAAAAATCCACATGTTTGCACATGAACTATGTTTTCTAATCACTAAAAATAAAGCATGAAACACTGCCAGATTTGGAAATTTTGTTTGAATTTTGATGTAGTCGATTTTTGTTCTCCTTCCTCGCTGCTTACCTAGACCTACATAGGTAGCAAACGTGAGCCAAAGACCACCATGTGGTGGCCGATGGAACTCCGATGCTTAAGTTAGATAAGTCTTAGGAGATGTTTAAAGCTGTAAACTAGGTTAAATTGCGTACATCTAGTTCATCGACCTTATCTCCCTGTTATAGTGAAGGAGTCCTCGTTCGCCTAGGCCTTTGGTGGCGTAGTTTAGGGAAAGTGATCTTGTTGTGGAGATCATTTCATGATTGGGAGCTATCCATGTGGGATAGTTTCCCTACACGACTCCTGCTCCTAGAACTACGAAAGAAGTTTCCCTTTCTGAGTGTTGTCATGCAAAGAAGTTTCCTAGCCCAGCTTATACTCTAATATATGTTTCTTAGTCTGATCCAATGTGTTGCTGGTATGCCTGTCTTGGGTAGATCTCTCAGATACTTGCCTTAGAGGTCTTACGAGTACTGGGCCCGACCGCGTGACATGTGGGCTTACTGGGTCATTGCAACTCAGACTTGACTGTCTGGATTTTACAAATGATGGGCTTACTGTTGTTTGGGCCTTGCTAGATTGAGCGTGAAATTGGACCTACTTCGTTCTGTATATGAGATTATCATGACACATGTATGGTGCTACTCAGATGACGGTTTGATGTATCACCAGCTATCCCCCCGAGTTAGTTGGTCATCTTACCGGTCCACTTGATCATTCCATGAAGCAGTTGTGTAGTCATGATGATTGAGTCTGAGTGATTTCCTCGAGCGGCAAATTGCATTAATTAGGCTTACGCCAGCTTGAAAGCGAAAAAGGTGGGAGTTCAGCTTTCAATATAAATCTCCTACCTATGGAGTATAATTCTTTTACTCTTTCGATTTCAGAGATTTTGCTTTGTTGTATTCGAAAGTTCGTACTTTGTTTCATGGCGAGTTGGGATTAGCTTTCTAATGAATTGTTCGCCAAGGGCCATAAGTTTTTTTAGGAGAGGTTGCTCTCTAAATCTGATTTGGAAGTCCTCCGTAAGACATTCGAGATTCCTGTTTATCTGGTGTTTTTCACTCTAGGCATCGATCTGATGCCATTGTACACTTCTGAGGGGTTTATCTGTCTTCACCAAGGTATGTTGCAGTCGAGTGTCCGCTTTCCTATTATTGAGGAGATCTAGGAGTTTCTGGCATACCTCGGCATTACATCCGCTCAACTTGTGCCGAACGGGTATAGGACTTTGATTGACATTCTGATTAGGGCTAAGGACGCTGGTGTTCGAGTGTCATTGAGGGCGATGCAATTGCTCACTTCTCCTCGGATAAATGAGCATGCTATGTGTATGCTGACGTCGCCGGACTACTTTGGCAATCTGCCTGATGATTTAAATTTGTGGCAGAAGTTTCGTTTCATGGCTCCTGCGGACTCGACATATTTCAAGCTTGCTGGTCATCCAGTCGAGCATGAATTTAGACCACTAAGTAAGTTGATTCCTCCTTCAGTTATGCTTGCGTTAACTGCATATTAGATTGACATGTTGTGATTTTTGCAAGGAGATTCCCTACTTCACCTCTTTCAGTTGAGGATAAAACAACTTTGGATGCGTTTAGTGACATGCCTTGTCTGGAGGTGGAGGATGTCGTTAAGCCTTCTAATGTTGAGCGCAGCGGCTTGTGGGTTTATTGGCACGTGGCTCCCACTGTATATCAGGTGAAGAAGCCAAAGCCTGAAGGCGCGTCTGTTTCGCGGAAGAGGAAGCTTCTCAAGATTAAAGTTCCAAGCCCTTCAAGGAGGGCAGAAATAGACGAGGCACTTCCTTTTCCTGTGCATCCGAAAAGATCTCGTGTTTTGTCTCGGTCCGTCCGTTAGTGTCTGGCCTCGTTCGAAGGACGTGATGTTGTCGAGCAAGAGCCTGATGAGACTGTTGTTTTTGAGCGGCGTGACGCTCAAGTCATGGCCTCTGTCTCTCTTCCTAACTTGGAGAGAGAATACCTGCAAATGGTGGACATGAAGGACGTTACCAAACTGATCACCAAGCAGGCAGAGTTTATGAATAAGATGTTTCTACAGATAGGCATGGAAGCTTAGAACGGTCGTCCTTTTTCAATAAAGAACTTCGAGCTCTGCCTCTCTCTGGATCGTGACCCGTTGAAGAGTCGTCTGATCGTCAACGTCATGGTGAAGGTTTTCCTCCTTGTCACCCGTACTATGCTCCATCTCATTCTCGACCTCATATTCAACTTACGACGGGTCCAAGGAATAAGTTGCTTTCCTCTTCCCCTTCAACTAGACCGGCACATGGGAAAGAGTTGGATGTTGTGGACAAAGGAAAGTTGTCGATGAGGGCCCTGATCCAATGAAAATGGCTAAGGGCAGTGCTGGAGTGATTCCGGTTTCGAATGATCTTCATTCGGATGCTCGGATCAGTCAGTTTGCTCCAGATGTAATAAGGATGATCAACCAAGCTTGGCATCAGGAAGTGGACATCTCTTACGCTGCAAATAAATATATCAACAGATGGAATGACTGGCTGGCAAACTACGCTCCGGAGCCAGTGGGAGAGATGTTAGGAGAGCGTTTAGATAAGGAGTGTAGGCAGCCACTAACTAAGCTTTGGTCGGGGTTCGGCGATCACTGTCTACGTACGATTAGTGACCCTTGGCAAGCCATCTTAATTAGGAATCGAGAGCGCTGACTAGACTCCCACTTTCTAGGTCGACGAAATCCGTTATTTGCGGACTAGGTTCGAGCAGACCATAAGTTATTTTCATCGGTCGTCAATGACTAAGCTTTGGTTGGGTTTGGTGTCTATTGCCCATCTTTGGACAATGATCCATGGCAAGCTGTCATGATCAGGCATCAGAGTGCTGACTAATCTACTACTCTCTAAATTGTTGACACTCGTTTAATTTAACAGACTAGGCATTAGAGCATACCAGAAGCTATTGTCATAAGTCAAAATCGACTAAGCATTGGTTAGAATAAGATTTTGGGCGTGTAAGTCTGACTTGGGTGTCCTGACTTACTTAGCTCGCATAAAAAATTTCGGGCGTGTAAGTCTGACTTGGGTGTCCTGACTTACTTAGCTCGCATATAAAATTCCGGGCGTGTAAGTTTGACTTGGGTGTCTTGACTTACTCAACTCGCCTGTAAGATTATGTGCGCGTAATTCTGACTTGGGGGTCTTGACTTACTTGGCTCGCATATAAAATCCTGGGCACGTAAGTCTTACTTGGGGGCCCCGACTTACTTAGCTCGCATATAAAATCCTGGGCACGTAAGTCTGACTCGGTTTTCCTGACTTACTTATCTTGCCTGGCGGTCTGATTCCAGAGTCAGATCAATTGATCGGACAAATAATAGATTGACCGGCTTCGGTAAACAACAGCAGAATAATACTGGAGCTGATACCTTGGGTTTAATGACAACACTTTGTAGGCACGCTCCTTATTTTGTGGGTGCTCAGGGCCTTTGCTGTTTTGTTCCTTGGCGTGTTCTGGGCCAGATCTGGCAAGGCGTAAGCTTGGGCCCATTAGTTGAGGGGCCCAATTAGAAAAAAATATTTATGGATCAGCGTGCCAGGGATACGATGCATTCTGCGAGACTGTTCAGTATTGATTGCTCCCTCCAGTTAATGAGGCTGCCTGCAAGGTCATTAATTCAAAAGATGTGGACTTGTGCAGTTGCTATTGTAACCGACATTTTCTCGATTTCCCGTACGACATTTAATTCTGAAGTAACTACTTGTTGACACCTCTTCGTAAACCATTTCACCTATATATGGGCTGGCTATTATGCGTTCAAGCACTGCAATGAAAATAGTAGAGCATGTTAATCAAATGCATCTTACAAGAGAGCTTGCTTTGGGTTTTCCAAAGGCTGGCGGAAGATCTTTTCCAATAGAGCCTTTCACAGTTCTGGCATTTGCGCCGATGAGTCTTGATAAGACTTGCTATTATACGGTGCCGCCTGATCTGGGTGGGCATCGGATTGATCGCATGAGTTCTTATAATATCTTCTTATATTGTGAAGAAGAATTACAGACTTCCTCTCGGGGGTCAGGTTTGTCTTCCGTCCTCTAGTGCTCAATCACTTTCCCATCCGTGTACTGTTGTTGAGGGTTGATAAAAGCATTGGAGGTCGTGACTCTCATCCCTAGGGTGTCACTTCTTCCTCACCGTAGGCATTACGCGTCTGAGAGTCTCCTTCGCTTGGTAGTATTGTGAAACCTCGATTGTCCGCTAGCTTTCTGCCATTTTCTTCTATTCTTCATGAGGCAAATTGAATCGAGGTTCGACTTTCGAAATGTCTTTGTGGAGTGATCCAACGGAGCAATGAATTGAGTGTGTTCCTTCGCCCTCTGCTCCAGACACTTTACTTTCACAACCTTCTCTTCTGGAGGCGGATTTAGCAAAACAGAGTCTCTACCCTCGTTTCAACGAATGGTGCTTGCATCAGACTTAGATACTTGTAGTGCATAAACTGATGTACTAGTTTGTCGGCAAGCTTTGTAATAACTCTCATTGCAATCAATAAAATTTGTTTTATTTCTGGAATGTGTCATGTACGAACAACTCTTATACACTGAATTGAAAAACAGAAACAAGAAACGAAATCAAAGCAACAAATAGTTTAACTCCGAACTGAGATTGAGCTAATTCGGCCCTAAAAGAGGTACACATGGTCCTGGCTCGGATTGCGTGGTCTCTCTAGCGAAGTTTTTTTTTTAAAAAAGCTAACGAAGTTACTGAATAGTGGACTTCGTGCTGGCGGGCAGTTTTTTGCTGATTAACAGCTCTTGGAGTTGGTGCCCGTTTGCTGAAGTATTGTTACTTAGCTTTTTGTTAGTCTGGATTGCCTCGCTAGTTTTGTCTTCTGAATCTTCGCATAGCCATTCCTTGGTTATTTTGGCTTTTTTGCTCTCATAAAGTAATCCACCTCTTTTGTCTAGGCCTGATGCAGGACATGTTAGTTTTGTGGATCCGACCATAGGGTGGTTGGCGGGCATTAGGTCATTCTTCTGTAGCTGCATGTTATGGAACACACTGATGAACATGACATTTAGTGAGCTTCCACTGTCCACCAAAACTCTTTTTACCTCCCACTTAGCTATAAGGACGGAGATGACCAGGGCATCATTGTGAAGAGAATGTACCCTTGGAGATCCCTCTCCGTAAACGTTAGTGATGGGATCAGGCTGTGAATTCGTGCGTGTTGTACTTGTCGATCCTCATACTGATATGGTGTCCGCATCTCGGTCGGTGTCCTCTTGCAGGACCTGTTTGATTGCTCTTTCTCAGGACCGACCCCGTGGAAGACGTAAATGACTCCAAGAGCTTCCTTTTCGATCTCCTTGACAGTGTCCGCTCTTTCCTTTGCTCGACCCTTCCTCCTGTCCAAGCCTAGGAACTCCTTGAGTTTGCCTTTCCTTATCCAATACTTGACTTCTCCTCTAAGGTTTCTGCAGTCCTCAGTATCATGTCTGCCTTCCTTGTGGTAAGGGCAATATTTGTTGTTGTCGCACTTAGCAGGGTCTCCTTGCTGCTTAGGCGGTGATATTCACGTAATTATTACATAATATAACCCTTAATTTATATATGTTAGTGTTTCGATTATTATATTTTATTCTAATTATTTCATTTTCATGTCTTTGTAGGAATTTGAGCGTGAACGATGAAATCGCATTAAGGCGACAATTTGAGGAATGATTAATTGGTTGATTCTAGCGGTGGTACAAAGTAGCGGGTCACATGTCTAAACCTAACCCAAACAAACCTAGGTCCACCTAATTTAACCTAAGCCCAAGCACAAAAAGCTAGCCTAGAAACCCAAGCCCAACCTAACAATGAAATAGGATAACCCTATTTAGGTCTTCCCCTTTTGGAGAAAAACCCTCTCTTCTTCCACGTTTTTTTCTCATCCTCTCTTTTCCTGCCACCACGCCACATCCACCCTGTCGGAGATCCTCGCTCGATAGGAGAACCGACAGCGCGATCATCCCGCCATCACCACCTCCTTTTCTTCCTTCACCATCAGTCACCACCTCATCCTCACATTGTTTCGCAGAACCGCAGACCACGCACCATCAGAGCCACCATCCTCACCTCCCTATTCTCCCCATCCTCACCTCCCTGTTATCACCATTCTCACCTCCCTGTTCCTCGCAAGCAACTAAACAACACAGAAACTGGGAGCACGTCCCTGCTTCACGACCCCCTGTTCCTCTCTCCGCCACCTCGTCCTCCTTCCTGTTTCCCTCTCTCTTTCTCACTATTTCCCTCTCACGACCACCGTCACAAACAACGCAACACAACCACCGCCGCCACCACCCTGTTACACCTCACGATCCTCTGTTCCTCTCTCTGCCACCTCGTCTGCCATTCATTTTGTTTGTGCATCATTTAGGTGTCACTTAGGGTTACATTGTTTTTATTTTTTAGAGTTAGGTCATCTTCATATAGCGGTTACGCTTGCATAAAAAAAAAAAAAAAATATATATATATATATATATATATAAATAAATTTGAAGCCTGTTTAGGAGTGTTGACTTTGAACATTCGTTATCCAGTAGTTTATGCATACCTGGGTGCGTGATTCTAAGAGTAGACTTGTCTGACAAGAATTCGAAAAACTCTTTGAAGTCCCTGTTACCTTTTTAGGTTCATCATCCTTATCCACTGAGATGGATGAGGGGAAGGCCTTTAAGGATTACTTCACCCCTCTTCCTAGTAGTGTTCCATCTTGCATTGTCTTACCTGAGACAAATGCAAACAAATTCTAACTCAAACCATCTATTATTCATCTGTTGCCTTCTTTTTATGGTTTTGAGAAAGAAGACCCTTATCTTCATGTCAAAGAATTTCTTGACATCTATACCCTGAAATACCAAAACTTTTCTGATGATTCGGTCCGCCTTAGGTTATTTCCCTTTTCTCTGAAAGATAAGGCGAAATCTTGGTTAAATGCATTAGAGACAGGATTCATCACATCATGGGATGTGTTGTCAAGAAAGTTCTTGACAAAATACTTTCCCATTCATAAAACGAATGCCCTCCGACGAGATTTATCTAATTTTCAACAAAAAGAGGGTGAACATTTCTATGAATATTGGGAAAGGTTCAATGAGCTCATTGTCAGGTGTCCCCATCACGGATTCGAGAAGTGGCGGCTAGTTCAATACTTCCAAGATGGTTTAACCCCTCAAAACCGTCGTATGATTGATGCTACCAGTGGTGGGTCATTAATGAAGATGAGTGTCAATGAGATATGGGAATTCTTTGAAACTCTTTCTGAAAATTCTCAGCAATGGCATTATTCAAGAAATGAGTCTGATAGGCGTAAGGGCGGTATTTATGAAGTTAGAGATACATCTGTTCAACCCCCTTCTGCCTCAAAGTTAGAGACGGTTGTTATGACCATGACTCAAAAGATAGATGCACTTTTGAATTTGACTCAACCTGCACTTCCCGCAAACGCTTCATCTGAAGTTTATGCTGCATGTTCGAGTCCTGGTCATTCAATAGCTAATTGTGACTTGCAAAACAATTATCCTGCATACTATGCTGAGCAAGTCAACGTTTTTAATGCGATGCGGCGACCTGGCAATAATCCGCAACCTAACTATTACAATTCAGGGTTCACCAAACATCCAAGTCTCTCCTGGGCCCATGGCCCACACCAAGGGGGACCTGTTGTTGTCTCCCAGGCTTCTCAAGCCCCTAGCCCTATTAGGTCCCACCATAACCAAGTTCTTCCATCCAACACATCAAGTTTAGAGGAAACGGTTAATCGGTTTTTGCAGCGCTTAGAAAGTATAATTGAGCAGAATTCTAAGGACATATCTGAGTTGAAAGCCACGACTCAACACCAATTTCAAGCCCTCAATAGACTTGAGATAGTTGTGAGTAAGATTACTCAGTCTTCTTCTGAGAGAGAGCCAGGGAGATTTCCTAGTCAACCTGTTCCAAACCCAAAGGGTCAATTTGCAGTTGGTAGTACATCTGATTTCTGCAATGAAGATGTCAAATCTATTACTACCTTTAGGAGTGGAAAACAGGTTGACAATCGAGTAGAAGTGCCCGATTTGAGTGTCGATGCATCCACGTCTAAGTCAAAGAAGGTTGCATCTCCATCTGACAAGGAGGTTGATAAAGCCTCACCTTCTACAGATGCTCCTGTTGACTCTGACCCCACTCAAGCATCTTACTTGCCTAGAGCCCCGTTTCTGTCACGATTAGCTCTGGCAAAGAAAGGAACAAATGTAAACGATGTAGTGGAAATTTTTAGACAAGTCCACATAAATATCCCATTACTCGATGCTATCAAGCAAGTTCCTAGCTATGCCAAGTTTTTTAAGGATCTTTGCACACAGAAGCGGAAGCTACATGTGCAAAAGATAGCCTTCCTCACCGAGCAAGTGAGCTCAATTATTCAACACAGAACCCCGCCTAAGTATAGGGATCCTGGTTGCCCGACTATTTCTTGTATTATCGGCGACCATATGATAGATAAGGCATTATTGGATTTAGGGGCGAGTGTTAATTTATTGCCATATTCTGTTTATGAGCAATTAGATCTCTGTGGGTTAAAACCGACTCGAGTAACATTGCAATTGGCAGATAGGCCTGTCAGATTCCCCCGTGGTGTTATAGAGGATGTGATTATCAAGTTTGAAAAATTCTATTACTCTGTGGACTTTATAGTTCTTGATACACAACCTGTTCACAATCCCTCTAGTCACATTTCAGTCATTTTGGGTCGACCATTTTTGGCCACATCCAATGCCATTATTAACTGCAGGAATGGAATTATGAAATTGTCATTTGGCAACATGACTGTCGAACTCAACGTTTTTAATGTTAGTCAACAACCTCCCAAGTCCGAAGATATCCATGAGGTTGACATGATTGAGAGTGTGGTGGAAAACTCCTTTCCGCAGTCCGCCTTAGATGATCCCTTAACGGCTTGTTTGACTCATTCTGGTTTAGAGTTCGATATTAATAATTCCATTAGGAAAATGAATGCTTTTTTTGATGCATCCCCTAGTATGGTTCCTGGTTATTCATGGAAGTCTAAAGTTGAACCCCTTCCATTTAGTGAGTCAAAACCCGTCCCTTCGGTTGAGAAGTCACCCAAGTTTGACCTTAAACCATTATCTGACACCCTCAAGTATAAGTTTTTAGGTTCTGATGATACTTTACCTGTTATTATTTCATCGACATTGACTGTTGAACAGGAAAGTAAGTTGCTAAACGTTTTGAAAAAACATAAGGCATCACTGGCGTGGACTATAGCGGACATTAAAGGAATAAGTCCAATTGTTTGCATGCATCGTATTCATATGGAAGATAATGCCAAAACTTCACGTGAAATGCAACGTAGACTTAATCCTAATCTTAAGGAGGTTGTTCGAGCCGAAATGCTCAAATTGTTGGATGTTGGTATTATTTACCCCATTTCAGATAGCTCTTGGGTCAGTCCAGTTTAGGTTGTTCCCAAGAAATCGGGGGTAACTATAGTCACAAATGATAAGAATGAGTTAGTGCCTACCCACATGACCACTGGATGGCGAGTTTGTATTGACTACCGTAAGTTGAACTCAGGCACGAGGAAATATCATTTTCCTCTCCTTTTTATCGATCAGATGCTTGAGAGGTTAGCCGGACATGATTACTATTGTTTTCTTGATGGATATTCCGGTTATAACCAAATCCCCATCGCACCCGAGGATCAAGAGAAAACTACATTCACTTGCCTTTTTGAGACTTTTGTTTATCGAAGAATGCCTTTTGGGTTGTGTAACGCACTCGCCACCTTTCAGAGGTGTATGCTTAGTATTTTCTCGGATATGGTTGAAAGGTTTCTTGAGGTGTTCATGGATGACTTCTCAGTGTTTGGGAATTCATTTGATGAGTGTTTGCATCATTTAACCCTAGTGTTAAAGAGGTGTGAAGAGAAAAGTCTTGTCTTGAATTGGGAGAAATGTCATTTTATGGTTAGGCAAGGTATAGTTCTTGGGCACATAATTTCTAACAAGGGCATTGAAGTTGACAAAGCAAAAATTGATTTAATCTTGAGTCTTCCACCACCGAAGACGGTGAAAGACATTAGATCTTTTCTAGGCCATGCTGGTTTTTACCGTAGGTTCATTAAGAATTTTAGCAAGGCTACTCGTCCTCTATGCAATTTACTTGCTAAGGACTCTGCCTTCGTCTTTGATGAAGATTGTTTGAAAGCCTTTGAAAAGCTTAAACAATTGTTGACTTCAGCTCCAATCATCCAACCTCCTAATTTGAATTTACCTTTTGAGCTTATGTGTGATGCTTTTGATTTTGCGGTTGGAGCTGTCTTAGGACAACGGGTGGACAAAAAGCCCCATGTTATTTATTATGCCAGTAGAACTCTACAAGATGCGCAACTTAATTACTCCACCACGGAGAAGGAGTTACTCGCTATTGTCTTTGCATTGGACAAATTTAGGTCATACCTTATAGGATCCAAAGTTATCATTTTTATTGATCATGCAGCGTTGAAGTACTTTTTTTCTAAAAAGGATGCTAAGCCACGCTTGATTCGTTGGGTCCTATTGCTACAGGAGTTTGATATTGAGATTCGGGACAAGAAGGGTTCTGAAAATGTTGTAGCTGACCATTTGTCTAGACTTCTTATAGAATCATCTACTGCAGATGTGCCCTTTAATGAATCCTTTCCTGATGAGCAATTACTTGCTATCTCCCAGTTAACTTGGTATGCAGATATTGTAAATTACCTTGTTACAGGTCAACTCCCTTCTAATTGGTCTAAACAAGATAAAACTAAATTCCTTATTTATTTAAGTATTGTCTTGATCAGGTCATTAGGAGATGTGTTCCAGATAGTGAATTTCATAGTATCATTTCCTTTTGTCATGATCAGGCGCGTGGAGGTCACTTTAGTTCTAAAAAGACAGTGGCAAAGGTTTTAGAGTGTGGCTTTTATTGGCCGACTATTTTTCATGACACCCATGCATTTTGTGCTACATGTGATAGATGGCAACGAATGGGTTCCATTTCTCGTAAGAATATGATGCCTCTTACTAACATTCTCATTGTGGAGATTTTTTATGTTTGGGGTATTGATTTCATGGGACCTTTCCCTCCATCATTTGGCTATCTTTACATTGTTTTAGCTGTTGATTATGTTTCCAAATGGGTAGAGGCGGTACCTTGTGAAACGAATGACCACAAGGTTGTGGTCAAATTTCTGAAAGATAAAATCTTTTCTCATTTTGGTACTCCGCGTGCTGTTATAAGTGATGGTGGTTCTCATTTTTGTAATAGACCGTTTGAATTGCTAGTTAAGAGATACTCCATCACTCATAAAGTAGGTACTCCATATCATCCACAAACAAGTGGGTAAGTTGAAATGTCCAATCGGGAAATTAAACACATTTTAGAGAAAATTGTTTGACCAGACCGTAAGGATTGGTCACAACGTCTGAATGACGCTCTTTGGGCTTATAGGACAGCGTTTAATACCCCGCTTGGAATGTCTCCATATAGACTTGTTTTTGGTAAGGCATGTCATTTGCCTGTGGATTTGGAACATCGTGCTTACTGGGCTATCAAGACCTTTAATTTTGATATAGGTGACGCTGGATCACATCATAAGCTCCAACTTAATGAGTTAGAAGAGATTAGGAATGATGCTTACCAAAGTGCTAAAATCTGCAAAGAACGAACGAAGGTGTTTCATGATAAATCCATTCTTCGCAAGTCCTTTGAACCTTTCCAAAAGGTTTTGTCATTTAACTCTCGGTTGAGTCTATTTCCTGGCAAATTGCGATCTCGATGGTCTGGACCTTACACGGTGAAAACAGTGTTTCCACATGTAGCTGTGGAGATTGTTGATCCCAAAGATGGTCGTGCTTTTAAAGTCAATGGTCAGCGTTTTAAACCATTCTTAGAGATGCCTTCATCAGAAGTCGAGGTTGATGTGTTGTTAATAGAGGATCCTGTGTACTCAGATTGAAGAAGAATATATGTCGGGCTAACGACGTTAAACATAGCGCTCCTAGGAGGCAGCCTAGCTTCAGTTTTGTCATCATGGTTACTCTGGATTGATTTTCGAGTTCTTTCTAGTTGCATTTCACTCATACTCGTTAGCTCCGTAACAATTTTGACTTACAACTGATACATGTAATTTTTTTTTTCATTTTTTCATTTGTATATATTTTTGTGTATTGTATTATTTTTATCAATTTATTATGATGAGTCCACAGTTCTTATGTTTTTGAGCGTTCATTGGTGGATGACTTCGTCGAAATTGGTAAAAAATCTTAATTTATATATTCGTCGAAATTGGTGATATTCACGTAATTATTACATAATATAGTCCTTAATTTATATATGTTAGTGTTTCGATTATTATATTTTATTCTAATTATTTCATTTTCATGTCTTTGTAGGAATTTGAGCGTGAACGATGAAATCGCATTAAGGCGACAATTTGAGGAATGATTAATTGGTTGATTCTAGCGGTGGTACAAAGTAGCGGGTCACATGTCTAAACCTAACCCAAACAAACCTAGGTCCACCTAATTTAACCTAAGCCCAAGCCCAAAAAGCTAGCCTAAAAACCCAAGCACAACCTAACAATGAAATAGGAGAACCCTATTTAGGTCTTCCCCTTTTGGAGAAAAGCCCTATCTTCTTCCATGTTTTTTTTCTCATCCTCTTTTTTCCAGCCACCACGCGACATCCACCCTGCCGGCGATCCCTGCTCGATAGGAGAACCGGCAGCACGATCATCCCGCCATCACCATCTCCTCCTCTTCCTTCACCATCAGTCGCCGACTCATCCTCACCCTGTTTCGCACAATCGCAGACCACGCACCATCAGAGCCACTGTTCTCACCTCCCTATTCTCCCCGTCCTCACCTCCCTGTTATCACTGTCCTCACCTCCCTGTTCCTCGCAAGCAACCAAACAACACGGAAACAGGGATCACGTCCCTGCTTCACGACCCCCTGTTCCTCTCTCCGCCACCTCGTCTTCCTTCCTGTTTCCCTCTCTCTTTCTCACTGTTTCCCTCTCTCACGACCACCGTCACAAGCAGTGCAACACAACCACCCTGTTCCACCTCGCGACAGAGCCAGACAGACCATCCACACCGCCGAGCCTCGCCATCTCACTGTCACTCCGCCCCTGTTCCATCACGCCCAACAGAGCCAAACAGACTCAGCAGTCCAGCAGAAACAAGGAGCACCGCTCCTGTTTCTCTCCCTCTTTCGGTTCTCCTTCTCGTCTCTCTCTTTCTCTTGTTGTCTCCCTCTCACTTGCAGGTTCATCGGAGTCAGTCAGAGGAAGAAGTCGCTCGCGAGGAGTGAAAACCAGGAAGAGGAAGGTCGTGGCTCGCTGGAAACGATGACCACATGAAAATAGGCGGGAACCAACTGTTTTTTTAAATAGTTGGCTATTCGCACCCCAGTCCATTACTCTGAGCCACCACAGAGCGTTGTAACAGTTCATCGGGATGTGTGTTCATGCCGAGATGAATTCCACCTCCACTGATGTTGTGATCTCCTCCACTATGATCTTCTAGACCCCACGCCGAGGCGAAGATGAAACCACATGGTTTCCTAGAGTTTGTCGTATCTAAATTTATTGTTTTCTAGATGCTTGAATGTTTAATACAATTGATTTCTGAATTTCAATAATTTGATTTCACCGATTATATCAGGAATAATTATCTAGACTAATCGGTAGTTAGAAGTTCCCTTTATTGATATTCAAAGCCTGCTTTAATCAATTAATCTGAATCTGTGATTGTGTGTGTCGTAGAAAGACATGCAATGCTAGGGGTTTATGCCTTTGCTGAAATCAATTGCGAACTTAGATTAATCTTTAGATTAGTCGTGTTAATTCTTGAAAACAATAATTTGGATTACACAAATCTCGAAGAACCTGTGGTGGATTCGATGTCTCAGTTCACTCTCATATCATCTTATCATTTTAATATTTAAGTGTTCAATTTCATTCTCTTAATTTAGGAATTTACATCTGCTGTAACCCCCAACTTTAAATTAGTTCAAATAAGACCTAGAATTTGATTGTCTCTTCAATCCTCGTGGGATCGACTCGTATTTGCCACTGTCTACAAGTTAGACAGCCGTGCACTTGCGGTATTACAAGTAGGGTTTATTAGCTTATTGATTTAGGTTAATAAAAACTCCATCAGGCGGCCACTTCAGCACTTCCCAATCTTTGATGAAATCAAGGATGTCGAACAGACTGGTGTTGATAGGGGTGCAGACTTGGACCCGACGTAATTCGAGGCCTTGTCCTGCCTGGGGCGGCCTGAGTCAGTCTTACTGTCTGTGCGCTTCCTTTTGTTACTGTCATCATCCTTTTTGTTCTTTCCCTCTTTCCTATCCTTCGGGACAGAGGGTTTCTTCTCTGACTTCGTTTCCATTTTGGCGGCTAGTATTTTGTTCAGAGTGATGTATCTCTAGGCATCTCTAAGCAAGTATGTCATATTGGTTGGGGGTTCAGGGTGAGGAAGTCATAGAGCTTGCCTTTTCTTAGACCCGAAGTGAAAGCCGTGATGGCGGTGTCATCACTACAGCTGTCGATGAGGGTCAACTCATTATTAAAATGAGTGACGCATTTTCTCAACGTCTAGTTCTGTTTTTGTTTTAAGGTCAGCAGATAATGCAGACCCATCCTGAGCCGTTGGCTGGCCATGAAGTATGTAAGAAACGCCAATGCCAACGTCCGGAATGAATCGATGGATTTTAGAGGAAGGTTGTGGAACCATGTCAATGCTGACGTCTTCAGGCTTGTAGGGAATGATCGACACATTATTGCATCAAACCCTTCCTTGAGTGCCATAACGTGTTGGAAATGGCGCAGGTGATCAGATGGGTTTCCCGTCTCGTTGTAAAACTCCAATTTCGATGGGTGTATTTATTGGGCAGCAATTCATCCATGATATGGTCCATGAACGAAGGGACCATGAGATTGAACAACACGTTTGGGTTTGTGGCCTGCGTAGGGGGTTCTGCGAGACGTGCCTGTCGGCTCTGGGCGTCGGGTCTCTATTGATCGCGCTTCCACCTCTTGTCAATTGAGAGGTTTCTAGGACTGCGCGGCTCTGCTGAACATGCTCTCTGAAACTTTCTGGGGAACGAGCCTTTCGCTGCTCCCGATCTCCCTCTGCAGGTGGAGGATTTCGTTGCTTAAGAGCCTCCAACGTCTCTGTGATTTGCTGCATCTGTGTTGAAATCAGGTCCACCTTGGGTCTGCTGCGGCTGCCACTGGCGTGGGGGTTTGAAGAGGTTTTTCCCATGGCGGTGGTGGAATTGGGGGTGCTCTGCCAGTTCAAGCATTTGAAGGCTCGACAGTATCTCCATTATTGGGATACCTCATTGTCACCATCTCGCTAATTCTTCGGAAAAGAGTGGGACTACAGTTCTTTATGAGGAACTTTGTCGCTCCCCATGGATGACGCCAAACTGATGTAGTCAATTTCTGCTCGCCTTCCTCGCTAATTACCTAGACCTGCACATGTAGCAAACGTGAGCCAAGGACCACTGTGTGGTGGCCAATGGCATTTCGATGCTTAAGTTATATAAGGCTTAGGAGAGGCTTAAAACTGTAAACTGGGTTATATTGTGTACCTCTAGTTCATCGACCTTATCTCCTTTTTATAGTGAAGGAGTCCTCGTTCGGCTAGGCCTTTGGTGGCGTAGTTTAGTAAAAGTGATCTTGCTGTGGAGATTCTATCCTGATTGGAAGCTGTCCATGTGGGATAGTTTCCCTACACGACCCGTGCTCCTAGATCTGCGGGAGAGGTTTATCTTTCTAAGTGTTGTCCATGCAAAAAAGTTTCCTTGGCTGACTTATACTCTAATATAAGTTTCTTAGTCGGAGCCAATGTGTTTTAAACCTGCCTGTCTTGGGTAGATCTCTCAGATACTTGCCTTAGAGGTCTTACGAGTATTTGGTCTGACCGTGTGACATGTGTTACTAGCTCATTGCAACTCAAACCCAACTGTATGGATTCTGCCAATGATGGGCTTATTGTTGTTTGTGCCTTGCTGGATTGAGCGTGCAATCGAGCATGCTTTGTTCTGTAGACGAGATTCTCATGACACGTATATGATGTTGATCAGACGACGGTTTGATGTATCATCAAATTTGTTTAAAAAAAAGAAGTTGGGTTGACAAATTAAGGGTCTCCATGCACATGATTAAATGAAATCTATAATTTGAACTTCGTTTGAGTTCAAAATTTGAAGAAAATTAAAGTTTCACGTAAGAAACAACATGTTAAAGTTTCAATCCTTTTTAACCTGTGAAATGGTGAATTTCTCAATCATAACCACAATGAAAGTGAGCGAGGGTTCACCTTGGTTGCGATAAAAGCTGGCCACTACTCATTAGGGCATAACATGCATCTGGTTTGGATCAATTCGGGGCTGACGCGAGTCCATACCAGTTTTTCCAAAACCAGGCTTGAATCCAATATCGATTTTAATATGATTTTACTAGATACATATCCGAGCCATTTCTTAAAATTGATATCCATACACAATTTGAGTTTGAGATATCAGAATAAATTGGGTCGGGGTTGACCCATGTATAATTTATTACTTAAATATGGATCAATTAGTTCTAATGTAGATGGAATAAATTTTGAGTCATTCAAGACTTATATTTGGTTTAGTTGGACCGTTGGGATCATTAACGTAAGAATTAACAATGTATATTGGACCTTTGAAATGTTTGAGATAAACAAATTAAAAAACAAAACAACTAATCAAATATATAGTAAAAATATATAATTAAATGTGAAGAAGGTATAAGTAATATGGGTCAGCCGGGGCCCAAGGAGTAAATCCAAATCCTCTCAAACCATAACACTTGGATCTAAATGAGTTGTGAATCGATTTGATTTAAATCACGATTTAATACAGTCCTATAACCAAAAAAAAAAAAAAAAAAACACAATAAGAATTCAACAATTTCAATTGGAAAGTTAAAATTGTAGACATTCTTGTCAAGTTAAACAGGTTGGGTGGGCGAGCTAGGGGCAAACCCAAGTTTTTAATTACAGTTCTTGTTGGGTCACTTTGTTGTTCAATTTTGATGTATAAAACAAGAAGAAAAAATTCCAGCATTTCACTACTTTTGTTAGCCCATCCATTACATTATTTGAGCATATCCTCCAATTGTATTGTTTTGGCCCATATTCAAACATATATAACCGATGCACTAAAGGAAGAGAAGAAGAAGAAGAAGAAGTGGTGGCGGTGAGGTTGGCAGGGTAGGGGTGTTGTCGACAACGGGGGCTGTTGCTACTGGTTGCTGTCACTGTAAAGAGAGAGGAGAAAGAAGGAGAATAAGAGAAAGGAAAAAAAAATTGGTTTATATTGGTAATATCCTTTAGTAAGCAATAGTATGCTTTAGAAAGGTGGTGGTGTACTTAGTACTAGTGGTATCAGAGCCATCCGTTTTCCTTTTGCCCCGGGCATGGTTAATGAGTCCTAGGTATCATTGGTCAACCGTTGATAGCGTTGGTCAGCCAGTTAAAGTATGTTGGTCAGCCGTAGAGCCTGAGATCTAGTGTAAGTCGCCATGGTGTGCGCAAAGGATGATCTAGGTTAGGTGGTCCCATACCGATGGTCCAGCTGTAGGTGGTCCGGATACAGTGTTCCTTCCAAACTCAAAGCAAAATCAAACGATGTCTTTTTTGTCTAGGCTTTCCAGAACTAACAGTTCTAGGTCAAGTTCTTCAACCAAAATGGAGGGTAGAATCCCTGATGTAGAACATGATTTGCAAAACTGGTCTATACCAGTAATCCCTCAAAAAGAAATTTATAAAATCACCCAATCAATCTTTTCTCCAAAAACTGAAGATTTAATCAGTATAGTTGAACAAAATGTACCGATCAATAAATCTTTAGATTCAAAGCAGCTTTTGTCATCCCAAACAATCAATTCCTTAATTAAGGAAAAATATAAATATATTCATTTAGGATTAATTCAAGTAGCTCTAAAACCTTTAACCAGGTTAGGACTAGACACTTGTGCTTTGGTTGCTCTCCGTGACTGTAGGCACAACATTGCAGAGTCTTCACTCTCTATGGGTCCAGTTTATTTCAACTGCTACCCTAACTTCTCAGTATCTCTTTATGATCCAAACATCTTAGAAACTCTGACTCTCAATATTCAGACCAGTGGCTTCGATATGGCTGAAGGTTCTGAACCTCTTGCTCTGATTTACAAAATCACATACAGAGCAATGAAAACCCAATTGAGCCCTCGTGCTCTTCATTCTGATGAAAAAGGACACACAATCCTTTTTGAAATCAATGACCAGAAAACCAATGTTATTGTACCTAGAACAATACAATGGGATCAGGTCACTCTTCCAGAAACCTGGATCATTGAAGGAGCTTCTATCCCTAGAAGTCTTCCTCCAAGTCAAATTGATAGGATCTTATCCAAACCAGATGGAACTGTAGAATTAAAGTTCAGTGACCTCAGAATCATTGATCTTGATCCTTCAAAGTTCTAATCGAGACGTAGTTCTGAATCACCATCATTCAGAACCGCTCCTACTCAATTACAATCAAGGGTTTCAACTCTAGAAACTTTTTCTCATCTCAATCTCAGAAATATTAGGACAAATCCTAATTTTCCCCAAATTCCACAACCAATTTATAATCCTCCAGTTGAGGTTACATCTGAACCTCCAGAAGAAAATCAATCTCCAACTCAGTCAGAAATGGAATTTCTGCCTCGAGTCCAATGTTTGTCTACACCTTTTAAGTTAGATAAAGAACAAATCAAACGAGACTTCTTGTCTCTAGAAAACAATCAACAAAGAACTAAGTTTCAATCTCAAACAACTGAAAAGGAAAGATTAGAACTTAGCAAGAAATTTTATGAATGTTGTGAAACATTAAAAACCAACTTACCTTTCTTAGACTGGTATTTTAATGTACATGTACCTAAGGTTCATGTTTTAAATGTTGTACCCAAAGTCTGGAAAACCCCAGACAACAAAACCTGTAGGGCGGTCTTACCTCCCTTAACATCTTTAGAATTTTCAGTATCAGATAATCAATATTTAGCTGTTCCATTCCAACCTATGAATGAAACTCCTAATGTTAGTAAAATTATTCAACAGAATAATTTCACTAATTTATTATTATCTGAATTAGGAGACAAATTAGTCCAAGATCAGCTTGTGACTAATGAACTGAAAAAGAAACAAATTGAAGAAAAACAGAGTAAAATTCAGGAAGAACAGAAAGCTAATGTCTTCTTCCAAATTCCTGAACCTCTTACTCAAAATGTGTTTTCCTCTTCAAGCAATAAATCTTTGTTAAAAGAAATTGATGCAAAATTAGCAGCATTAAAATTGGATATCAATTAATACTTTATCAAATCCATTCCCAACAGATATGGATTCTGATATAAGTGCTGATTTTGATCCAATGTCTGAACTGGATAGACTCAATTATATCCCGTATCAGGCCAATCCAATTAGACATGGTAAAACAGCATCAAAGATTCCTAAATGGAAAAATCAAATGCCTGTCTCAAGGAATTTTTACCCAAGACCTTCATTTTCAGATATGCAATATGAAGAAAGATCTCTTCAGACTTTTGGTTCTTTCTCCCCTAAAGAACTATATATTTGGAACATTGATGGTATCTCTGAAGATTCCATTCTTGAAATTACTCAAGAAATGGTTATGATGGCTAGCACCCATCGCTCAGAAGGTAAAAATGATCATGATATTGCCAATTCTATTATCACTGGATTTTCTGGCCTTATCAAAGGTTGGTGGGATAATTATTTATCCACTGCCGAAAAAACAGAAATAATGTATGCAAAGAAAATTGGTCCAGATGGATTTCCAATGAAAACAGATCAAGGACAGTTTATCCCTGACTGTGTGCCTACCCTTATTCAAACAATTCTTAGGCATTTCTTAGGAAATCCTAATGAATACCAGGGTAAAGCAAAGGATTTGTTAATGACTCATAAATGTCCGACCCTTAGCCATTTCAGATGGTATAAGGATCTCTTTATGAAAAGAGTCATGTTGCAAACTGATGCAGCCAACCCCTTCTGGAAACGCAAATTCATTTCAGGACTTCCTGAAATCTTTGCTGAGACTGTCAGAGGAAAACTCCAAGATAAATTCAATGGAGATATTCCTTATGATCAATTAACTTTCGGTGAATTAATCTCATTCATTAATGCCTGTGCATTACAAATTTGCAATGATCTTAGGTTAAAGAAACAACTTAAGAAACAACATCTTTATGGACCTAAAGAATTAGGTGATTTTCGCCAGCAATATGGATTTGATGAATTCAAAGCCCCTGGCCCTTTAACCTCAAAGCAAAAATACAGGTCTCATCCTGCTAGACAATTTAAATCAAAAAAACCTTATGGCCTAAAGCCTGCTACAAATATTGAAAAATATTATAGCAAGCCCAAACGGCATGGGACTCATAAGCCCAAGCCTTATAACAAACAATCCACTTCAAAGCCCATATGCTTTAAATGTGGAGCCCCAGGCCATTATGCAAAGAACTGCAGAACGGCCCAAAAGGTCCAGGCCTTAGACATTCCAAACCCAATGAAACAAATGTTCCTACAAACCTTAATTAATTCAGAAAGTGAAACTTCTGATGATGAGTTTCAAATAGGAAACCTCAATTATTCATCCGATTCATCCACTTCTTCTGATCATGATAACAATTGTGCAACTGGTGTTTGCCATTGTCAATCCAAACAAAAAATCAATATGTTATCCAACTCTGAGCAATCTCAGATATTGCTAGATTTTGTGGATAAAATTGATGATCCTAATTTAAAGACTGAATATCTTCAACACATCAAATCTTCAATCACTCAACCCAGTCCAACAATTGATAATGTCAAACCATTTTATGATCACAAGGAAATCATTAATCGATTTCATCAATCTCGATTGACTTCATCTCCTGTTAGTCTATCTGACTTACAATATGAAGTTAATACTATCAAAAAAGAGATCAATCTCTTAAAACAAAATCAAAATTTGGTTAATCTCCAAATACAAACACTACAAGACAATCAATTATATCAGCCTTTTTCAGAACATGAAAATGAAGAAGCCCCTTCATCTTCCAAACAGAAAGAAGCTGAATTTTTAAACAATCTTAATAAAAAACAAATCATTCCAAATACTGTTACCATCCAGAAATGGTTTGTAGCAATTGATTTGTTCATCAAAGGTCAAACACTTATTTCTGTCATAGCTTTGATAGATTCAGGTGCTGACATGAATTGCATCAAAGAAGGAATTGTTCCTTCACAATATTTCCAGAAAACAACGCAGAAGTTGTACACCACTGACAATTCCCGTTTGGAAATATTTCATAAACTTCCAAATGCCCATATCTGCAAAGATAAAATTTGCATTAATCAACATTTTCTCCTTGTCAGAAATATGGAACAAACGATGATATTGGGAACACCCTTTATCAATGCAATTTCTCCATTTTCTGTGTCTAAACAAGGAATTCAAACTTCCTATTTAGGAACGAAACTTGAATTTCCATTTTTGTTTAAACCAGAAATTTATGAACTTAATCAAGTTACAAAGAAATCATTTTTAAATCGTTTAATTTGCAAACAACAGCAATTAAACTTTCTAAAAAATGAAATTGAATATAAAAGAGTTGCAGATCAACTACTTGATCCTAAACTCCAATCTCAAGTTATTCAATATCAGAAACATTTACAAAAGGAACTCTGTTCCAACCTCCCCAATGCATTCTGGTACAGATCCCAGCATGTGGTTCATCTTCCTTATGAACCAGGATTTGATGAACGCAAGATTCCTACCAAAGCTCGACCAATTCAAATGAATCTTGAGCTTATGGAATATTGCAAAGAAGAAATCAAAGGTTTAATTGACAAACGTCTTATTAGGCCATCCAAGTCACCTTGGAGTTGTGCAGCTTTCTATGTCAGAAAAGCAGCAGAACTTGAAAGAGGTAGTCCTCGTTTAGTCATCAATTATAAACCTTTAAATCAGGTTCTTCAATGGATAAGATATCCAATCCCCCATCAAAGAGATCTTCTGAAAAGATTACACAATGCCTGTGTATTTTCAAAGTTTGATCTCAAGTCTGGATTCTGGCAAATCCAGGTTCATCCCAAAGATAGGTATAAAACCGCCTTCAATGTCCCATTTGGCCATTACGAATGGAATGTAATGCCATTTGGTCTCAAGAATGCTCCTAGTGAGTTCCAGAATATCATGAATGATATTCTGTCCCAATTTTCTCAATTCACAATTGTGTATATCGATGATATACTTGTCTTTTCTGAATCTATTCCAGCACACTGGAAACACTTATATCAATTTGAAGATTGTATCAAAAGGAATGGATTGGTTTTATCCCCTACCAAAATCAATTTATTTCAAACAAGTGTTAGATTTTTAGGTCACAAGATTTTCAATGGAATGGTAACCCCTATTTCCCGAACAATTGAATTTGCATATAAATTTTCTGATGAAATTCGGAAAAAAACCCAATTGCAAAGATTCCTTGGATCTTTAAATTATGTTGCAGATTTTTACAAAGGCCTCCGAGTTTTACTTAAGCCCTTATATAACCGTCTTAAGAAAAACCCAAGCCCATGGACTGAAGCCCATTCGCAAATAGTCCGCCAAGTCAAAAGTCAAGTCAAGAGTCTTCCCTGTTTAGGAATTTCAGATCCCCAAGCTTTCAAGATTGTTGAGACTGATGCGTCTAACCTTGGGTATGGTGGTATCCTTAAACATCGTCTTCCTAACTCTTCTAATGACCAATTGGTCCGATACCATTCTGGTATTTGGAATTCTACACAGGTAAATTATTCTACGGTCAAAAAAGAAGTTTTAGCGATCGTATTGTGCATCATGAAATTTCAAGATGATTTAACAAATCAAAGATTTTTATTACAAGTTGATTGTCAATCTGCAAAAGATATTTTAACTAAAGATGTACTCAATTTGGTTTCCAAACAGATTTTCGCCAGATGGCAAGGTTTGATTTCCGCTTTCGATTTCGAAATCAAGTATATAAAGGGAGCAGATAACTCTCTTGCAGACTTCCTCTCCCGAGAATTTCTTCAAAGATGAGTTCTTCTCAAAACTCATCTCCAAAGCAAGGAACTCCTGCAAAACCTCAATCCAAAGCTAGCTATGCTAAGAAGCCTTCTGCTTCTCAGCCTCCAGCCCCTCTTTCTTATGCCATCCAATTATCCCAGAGGTTCACCCCTTTAGGAAAACCAACAGAATCAAGCTCGTCCATGACAAGCTTTCCAAAGCCCTCTCAGGCACCCCTTGTTTATGTCAATAAGTCTAATATAGACTTCATCAGCATGATCGAACCATGCCTTCATGCTCTGATCCCTGACCCTCAAGCAATTTCCAATCATCTGTTCTCTACAGACCAACAATTTGTAGAAGCAGACCCATCAAAAACCAGAGAATTCTATGAATTCATCTTGGTTGATTCTGATTCAATTGCAGTCACTCACCACCGTGACTCCAATTCAAAGATCACTTTCTCCAAATGTCAGATCTTCAAGATTCTGACTGAAGCAGATTGGGGACAACTTCCCCGTTACCACAAGAAGTTCTCCCAGACCTATTCTCCTTCTTCTTATAATTATTTGGATTACATAAATGCTTGGCATCGAGCATTTTTAGTTAGTCCTCATCAAAGTGGCCATTCTTGGTTCTTTTTATTTTGTAAGAAATTCAATCAAAAGTTTCTACCATTCTGGTTCCAGCATGTATGGTGGAGTTCTTTCGGTCCAGTTCCTGACATCCTTCCTGTCCCAGTAAAAGAAGGTTGGAATGTCTTCAAAGATAAGTACCAGCCCCCTGCTCCTGTCGATCAACAGGTTTTATCAACCTGGTTCTTTATCCGTTTCAATCTTGCTTGGATCTTGTGTTGGGATTATGTTTGTTCCCCACTTGACTTAGCAATTACCCTTTCAAAGGTTAAACCCTTTTATATCTGTCGTCGTTTTAAAGTAAAATGGTGGCAAAGGTTTGACCATTCCAAGGTTACCAAGGAAGGCGTAACTGCCTTCTTCTCCAAAAAAAGAGGTGTCTTCTACACCACCCAGACCAGTTCAAGATGGCCTTCCGCCAGAATCACCATCAAGTGCCAAGCTTCTGAAACAACAACTCATGAAGACTATTATGGCAAAACCTACCAGAGCTCAGCTTATGGAGACCTTGTCTCAGATCTGTTCAGATGAAGCAGATGATGAAGCTGAAGAAGAAGATCCAACAGTGGATCTCAATGAAGATGATTGCTACAACATCTTCGACCCTCGAGATTTGTAGATAGGACCCATGTCCATTATTATGTTCAGAGGCAGAATCTGCCAGCACCAAGTAAAACAAGTTTGCTTTCTGCCACAGTCTCCAGACAGCCCGACAAGCATCATTTCTCTTTTCCAAAGGCATCCGCGTGAAGCTACAGTCAACTCAATCAATGCAGCTACAGTCGAAGCATCTTCAACAGTACCTGCCGACAATCAAAAGGTGAACAGTCGAAGAGCCTTATCTCTTCGTCCTTCTTATCTCTTCAAGCATATAAAAGAGGAGGAGGTCCCAGAAAAAAGGGCAGACTCTCTTAGAACCCCAAATCATTATTGTATCCCTGAGTAGTATTTGTAATCGTTCGTCTTTATCCTCTCAAGCTTTTGTACATTCTTGTAAAGCTTCTCTATCCTAGTAAGTCTCCTCTATTGTATGTTATTTTCAGATTTTAATATAAGCATCTTTTCTTATATATGTCTCTGTTTTCTTCTCTTCTTAAAACTCTATACTTAAAAGATCGTATTGAACTTGGTTGAACCACTAAAACCACCGTAAGACGTGGGTAAGGCGTTCTCTTGGACAATACAGAGTATAGATCTTCAAATCTATGTCTCTTTTTATTGTTGTTTTATGCATGTGGTGTTCTATTATGTGGATGTTATTTATCTGTATATCTCCTATGTTCCATTTCTTGCTTGATCTTCTTGACTGAGTGCCTTTGGTCCTGAGAAATACTAGTGCTGGTGTAATTAGTAGAAAGTGATGGTGTTAAAAGTCGTTGCCTTCATAATGAATTGGTAATCGTCGTTTGTTGACACATGTGGACCCGTTAATAGATATTGGTGAACGTCTGATTTAAGTCCCAGTTGATTCATTCACTACCCATTTAAGACTACAAGAATCATAAAAACCTCAAGCAGTTCACAGGGTGCTTTAATGGAAGGAGTGAGATAGAAACACAAGATAGAAGTCGATCGTTTCCAAAGACGTGTTTTTCTTCAAGCAGGTATCGCCCCCTTTCTTCCTTTTGGGTGTACAGTTTCAATTTGTCTAAAAAATTAGGTTTGATTGTGTCAATCTATGGTTTAATTTTAGTTACCTAAAACATAATTAAAAAAAAAAGGTTTCTTACTTTGATTATAGTACCTACAATGAGTGGAAGACGACCACTTAATTTGTATGGCAGTCGAGATTTAAGATCTTTTGCATTAATTTTGGATATTTACCGATCCTTATGCATTACGATTTTTCACGGATCTGAATCAGCTGTGAAACGTTTAGATGTAAAACGCGATTTAAAACATTCCTATAACAATGTGTATACAAAAAGAACACAAGACTTTTAAAATCTTCAAACGGAAAGTTAAAATTCTAAACAATTCTTTTCGAGTTAGACGCATTAGGTTGTGGACTAGGGTTTCTTGGATTGGTTTTTTTTTCCCAATGCAATATAATTTTACTACCGATCTAAATGAGTTGTGAGGGACGATGCTATGCACATGTAAATGCAAGAAATCTAAAACAAAATTGAATAAACTAAATAGACATACAGAAATCCTATCTTTGATCTGTTAGAACGAACGGTGCCAATTCAACTTCTTAGGGTTGAATAATGAGATGTTCAATTAATAACAAATCTTAGATAGTCAGAGGTGTAAAGAAAAGATTTTATTTAATATGTACAAAAGGAAATACAGAAAAAAAATACAAAGATGAAAGCTTAAAACTTACAAGAAAAGGCGTAAGGATTTTCACAGGTGAAACTCGCTTACCCATCTTATGAAACTAATACATATATATAGGCTAATTCCAAACAAGGAGAGGCCTTGCTGGAGGATAAGGATAAGGTTGGACTATTTGTCCTTTGTGGAACAATTGCATGTGACTGTCGGTAGGTGGAACAGTGGTTGCAAAAGTCATTGAGTGAACAGTGGCATCACGTGAAGCCTTTGAAAGATGCTGTCGGCCAGGTTAGACCGAAAGTTCTTTGTCTTGTAGTAGTGCTGGCAGATAATGCCTTTGAGAAATAATGGACAGGGGTCCATTAGTCTGTTGGGGAGAAGACGTTATAACAGTCATCCTCGTTAAGAGGTACTGTTGGTGCTTTTTCTTCATCTGACTCTTCGGAGCAGATCTTGGAGAGTGTCTCAAAAAGCTGAGTATTGGTAAGTTTACCTTTGAACTGTTGCCGAATATGCTAGCGGAGGACCTTGGCATCAGACAGAGGATCAATTGGATTCACCTGAGGAGCGGGTGAAGGTGTTTTTCCAGAGAAGAAGCGGAGAACTCCTTATTTTGTAACCTTGGAGTGGTCAAACTGAGACCACCATTTTACCTTAAAACGGCGGCAGAACCACTTTGGGGCATTCTTGAATTGGTAAGGCTTGGATAGTTCTGAGCAATGATAATCCCAACATAAAATCCATGACAAACCAAATCTAATAAAGAACCAAAGAGACAACACCTGTTCAGTTGGAGGTATTGGAGGCTGGTACTTTGCTTGAAAAATCTTCCAACCTTCTTGAACTGCAGGAGGAAGAATATCTTGAATTGGGCCAAAATAGCTCCACCATGTATGTTGGAACCATAAAGAAACTGTCTTTTGTCGGAACTTTTGACAGAACAAGAAGAACCATGAATGGCCACAGTTCTGTGATTGGATGAAGAACGCTCTTGACCATGCTAATTTGTAGTCAAGATAATTGTAGGTTTGTGGAACATAGTTCACTGAGAACTTCTTGTGATAGTGGGGAAGCTGGTTCCAATTCACTGAGAACTTCTTGTGATATACAAAAAGAACACAAGACTTTTAAAATCTTCAAACGGAAAGTTAAAATTCTAAACAATTCTTTTCGAGTTAGACGCATTAGGTTGTGGACTAGGGTTTCTTGGATTGGTTTTTTTTCCCAATGCAATATAATTTTACTACCGATCTAAATGAGTTGTGAATCGATTTGATTTAAATCACGATTTAATACATTCCTATAGCAACACAAATACAAAAGAAAAAATAAGAATTCAACAATTCCAAGTGGAAAGTTCAAATTCTAGACATTCTTGTCAACTTAAACAGGTTGGGTGTGCAAGCTAGGGGCAAACCCAAGTTTTTTAATTACAGTTCTTGTTTGTAGTAGTGAGTCGAGTTGCATACTTCAAAAGGGAAGGTGTTTCTTACAAGTCAGCAGCCTGAGTATTATAGACATATGAGCCAATGGTGGGAAACAAGACACTACAATGTGCTTGTAAATCAAATAACAAAACAACTTAAATTAAATTTTAAAAAATGGGAATGGAAAAGCAAAACTGACAATTGTAATGAGTTGATCCTCATCCACTTTGATGTCATTAGGTTCAATAGATATAGTGTCCATTACAAACAGCCATACTATCATAATTAAATCCCCATCCCCTTTGATAACATCACCTGGTCCACTTCTCCTCTTTTGATACCCCACAATGTATGCATATTCCTCTACATTGAACACAAGCCACCTTAGTCTCAAACAAAATTTAAAAGTCTGAACTGTAAGTAAAACTGTTCATATACTACGAAATCTTGACCCCTTAAAAACAATGATTCCATTTGCTTATGATATTTTGTTATAAAGGGCCATCATGAAAAACCCACAATTTTTTCTAGAGAGATTGGTGCTGAGGGATAATGATTCACAATGGGTTCAACATTGAGTCTCAATTCGACATTGGGGTCAAATACCTATGTCCCGCCATAGCATGTGAGTTTGCAAAGAAACATATGGAAAATTGAATGTTTTATTCTCATTTTTTCTTTTTTCTTCGTGCCCCTGTTGTTTTGTTCTTATTTTCTATTTCTTCTCACTTCTTTTTTCGTTTTCCTTTCCCTATGCCCCTTCCATTTTTTTTAATAGTGGTGCTCTTAAAGAGTTGGGTGCCCTAGTTATGGTTATGGGTGGGATCCGCCGGACAAAGATTTTTGACAAAGAAATTTACATGCGCATACTTCAACCACCTAGAAACTTCAGAATGAGTTGATTTTTTGTGGGGATGATATTTTTGCTTGGTTGATCATCATCGCAAAAAATCACAAGTTTTTGAAATTTCTAACCCATTTGATGCAGTCATCAAGTTTACGGTGAAATTGAACGGTTGAAAATTCTCTACCTTGTATAGCATGTTCTGAAACTCCAAATGAGTTAATTTTTTTAGAATGATCTATAGATTAAGAGATCATCCCTACAAAATCTATGCAGTTAAAACAACGATATAACCCCGATATAACGCTTAACGAGGGTGAGCCGTTACGTTATGAGATTATCACGTTTTTGTATCACGTCTCCGATATAACGCCATTATATGGCTGTTATTGACATAACTTTTTTTTCTTTCAATAACGCAGTTTTAACTTTTTGTTTTAATATATAAAAAATACCAATTTCATTCTCAATCGATGAAGAAGGGTCAGTGCTCGCCGTCGCATCGATGGAGGACCATACCTCGCCGATTGACAGAGAACGAGAGAAGGGAAAAAGACGAAGAGTCGATCGCACTCTCTATTGCGATCTCAATCTCATATGAAGAAAATATGTTTTTTTATTAATGTTTCGATGTTTTTGAATTTAATGTTATGAATACATTAATACTTTGTGGGGGTATTAAAAATATATTTAACAAAATATTCCGTTATATCCCGTTATAACCTATAACGCTCCTGGATCGTTATGAGTTTGTTATCCGTTTTAACTGCATAGTACAAAATATCAACGTATTCTAAAATTTCTAGGTAGATGAAATAGGTGGGTGAAGTAAGCACGTGTAACTTTCTTTGTCAAAAATTTGTCTCCGGATCCTAGCCATATATATATATATAATAGCGGGTGGCTTATTCCGAGTCTTATCATCTACCTAAACTCTTGACTTATGCTTCTCCGCTCAGGAGCCGGACCTCTTTACTGCAGTAGCCGCGCCTGGTCAACATAAAGGGCGTGGTGCTTCAAACAAGCATGGCATAGAAAGCAGTAAGTAGGGCAGCAAGGTGGTAAGCTAATAGCATGAATGATAGTTCGGTTGGATGAAACTAGGACAGGGGGAAGTCTGACTCTCACACGGGTGATGTCTTGAACAACACCGGGCTCTTTTCGTGTTCAAGCGTTCACTGTGGTGATGCGTAGCACCCGACGTAGTCAGAGAGGTCTTTCGAGCCTAATAGTCCCACGCCCAAGTAGCTCTTGCGACCCACGCCTTAGCCCTTCGAACAGAAGGGGCCGTTTAGGCAATTGATAGACAGTTTTCCATTGCCTATTCAGACAACCTTCTACTAATAACAGAGCGGGGTAGGCACTGTTTTTCCCTATCTGGATGTATTATTGGTATGCTAGACCTCTCTGCATATCTATATTTGTCTGTGGATACGCATGGAGCGTAACGAACCCAACTTTCTATAGTGTAGGGGGTGTTGAACGACCACACACACACACCAAAGTAAAAAAATCCTATCCTCTCTCTGTGATGGTCCAAGTAAATCCTTGGATAGTGGGAACAGACCTTTTGATTGTATTATCCAAGGTAATAGCTCATGGATTTTGATAGATTATAGGCTGACTAAGAACTCAAATTGTCTCAACAAAAGAAGAATAAGAAGAAGAACGTTTGAAAGAAGAAGCACTCACCTGGATTTTGAGCGATTTGAAGTCTGATTGGGTAGCTCCGCTCGATTGGTCTCTTCTTCTTCTTCTCCCAGTTCTCTCTTCTTCTTCTCTCAGTTCTCTCTTCTTCCCTAGTTCTCTCTTTTCTATTCGATTACAGCTGAAGTGTTGCAGTCGCAAACAACCTCTTAACTTTCCCCTTCGCTTTTTCTCTCGAACAGCTGCTCCTTTATTCGACTAATTAGTTTTCTTTTATATAGCGAGAAATTGGCAAGTTGGATGGGTCTGATTTTTCGGTGACTTGCCGATTTTTCTGAGTCTGCTAAATCCAGCTGATTTTTACCCTGGTTGAATTGGTCTAAACCGATTTAAGCACAATCGCCGCATAAATAACCCAAGTCTGATTTTCCATGTCATATGAGTGGTTGTGAAGGGAGGAGGCAATTTCTAGCCTCTAAAGTTGCAAGTTGTAAAAAATACCGATTCTTGATTACTAGGGGTAAAAAATACCTAGCATGTGGTGTTTGTGGAAGTTGTAAGTGGTTGGTTGATATTTTGGAAAAGGAAGGAACGTTTACATGGAGAAGAGGAAGGATAAGGGTAAGGAGAAGGAGGTGCATGTTCCTAAAATTAGTGTTGAGATGGGCTTTGAAGAATTCTGCAAGTTGTTTGGGGAGAAGGTTACTATAAAGAGGTAAAGAAGAAAAGGTTCAAGATGAGGTGAAAATGATTTGGTTCGAGTTGAGAGATGTTGTCTGCATAAGCTATTCAATGATGTCTACTTAAAGCAATTCAATGTACTGGTGACATTATATTATGGAATGGTTGTAGGTGTACAATCTATTTTGTGTTTCTATCGAGATGACTAGTAAACAACAAATGACAAAGCAATTGAACAACATTTGAAGCATATCCATAATACCAATAGTAATTAGCAAACCATTTCCAAACACAATTTTAGTATTCATCTAATTGTAATTAGCATAATAGGCTCTCCATCTAACAAAAAAATTGGAGTTTGATAACCTATCTTAAACAAATAGCAACAAAAAAATTGGAGTTTGATAACCTATCTTAAACAAATAGCAACAGAGCTATATTAAGCATCTCATGGTGGGAAAAAAAAACAAAAAATGGGGGACTCATGACCTATGTTAATATGGACATGTAAACAAACTGATGCAGGAGAATTTCTAGGGTTCCTAATTTGTTTATAGGGTTCCTAATTTGCTCTAAATAACTTTGAGAGATCTTTCAATTTAATTAGGAGTATTTTTAGTTTTCTTTTAGGATTAGGTATTATTTTTTTTAGGAATAGACTGCTTGTTATTTTAGTATTTTATTTTATTTTATTTTTTTCTTTTAGAAATAGGCAGTTTCTTTTTAGGATTTACTTTTTTTCTCTTAGGTAATATTTCTTTTACAGTTTATGAAGAGATTCTAGACCCAATTTGGGCAAGATTTTTGGCAGATTACTTATTTTATTACGTATTTCGTTTTAGTATGATTATTGGAAATTGCCATTTTTATGGTAAAATTCTAATAATGAGTTTTAGCTATAAAGCCCGGCTTGTGGGCTAATTTAGAAACAATTTTTTATTTGCATAATTTTGAATTGACATTAGAGATATTTCTCTGTGTTTTGGGCAATTATTTTGTATTCTTCCATGTGAATTATCTGTTAGAACTAGCCCGCAAGATAATCACTATTCTGTCCGGCGTCAGTTGGTATCAGAGCTTCAGCATCTTCTTGGGGTGAGATTTCATTAGTTTCTATGGCTGGTGGTCGTGGTAGTGGTCGTCGTGAGCAGGTTTCGAACGAGGAAGCCCCTCACCGTGATCGTAACGTTAAGAATATGATGATTGAGGATTTACAGAGGCAAGTTGCAGAGTTAACTCGACGTCTAACGGCGCAATATTTCAGTAATCATAAGATGGAAGACTACGATTCTGATTCCAGTTTCGAAAATTTGTATCCCAATAATGCTCGATTATGGGAGCATGGAGAGCCTGTGTATGACGATGAGGAGCTTGGAGAGCCTGTGTATGATGATGAGGAGCTTGAGGAAGACGTGGTAGACGACACTGAAGAGCTTGGAGAGCCTGTGTAACACTGATGAAGAATTGGATATTGTTGATGCAGAATTGTTGTGATGTTGGAGTTGTTATTGACGACTGTGAAGTGTACGAAGAGAAACTGATAGGGAGGAGGCAATCTTCCACATCGCTAATCCTGGATTCTGCTACAAGTATCAACTAGTGGACCCACGACCCCCTGTTTCTCTCACCTTCCCCTGTTTTCGTATATCTCTTCACCTCGCCACCGTCCAGCATCCACACCGCCAAGCACCACCATCAGAAGCCACCACCTCCTCTTTCCTGTTTCCCGCTCTCTCGGCCACCGCCCCTGTTCCACCTCGCGACAGAGCCGCCACCACCCTGTTTTCGTATCTCTCTCCACCTCGCCACCGTCCAACATCCACCCACCGAGCAACAGAGACGGTTGCCACCACCTCCTCCTTCCTGTTTCCCTCTCTCTCCGCCACCGCCCCTGTTCCATCTCGCGACAGAGTCGCCACCACCTCATCCTTCCTGTTTTCCTCTCTCTCTCTCTCGAACCCTGTTCTTCTCCTTCCATTCATCACCTCCCTCTCCCCCCACTATGTCTCGCAGCCGAGTCACAACACCACGAAAACAGGGAAGTCCCTGCTCCGCTTCGCTTCCACGCCACCGTCCAGCCAGCCGTCGCAACCACCCACTCTCTCGTCCCTCCCCATCGTTTCCCTATCTCGTGCAGGTATTGGAGCCAAACAGAGAAGAAGAACAACGAGCAACTCGCGAGACGCAGGACGCGGCTCGCTGAAGACGAAGACCGCGAGTTTCTGGCGGGAGAAAATTGATTTACAAATCAGTTCGACTATTTGCACCCCGAACACTTGCTTTTTGTACCACCACAGTGCACTTGCAACCCTTCGCGTCGCGTGTTGGTGCAGGAATTGATGGATTTCACCTACACCAGTGTTGTGTCGTCATCCACCATGATTTTCTAGCCCCTGCAGACGTGAATTCAGATTTACCAGCAGAGGTGCAACAGCTAACAAAGTTTTCTGACCTGATACTAGAGGATCTTCCTCCTGGACTGCCGCCAGAGGATTTCGATGACGCTGTTGTGAAACTCGATGACGAGTTCTTTCCAACCCGGGGCGACTGATGCAGGAGAATTTTTAGGGTTCCTAATTTAGATTTCTAGGGTTCCTAATTTGGTTTCTAGGGTTCCTAATTTGCTCTCAAAGTTATTTACTTTGAGAGATCTTTCAATTTAATTAGAAGTATTTTTAGTTTCCTTTTAGGATTAGACATTATTTTTTTTAGAAATAGACTGCTTGTTATTTTAGTATTTTATTTTATTTTTTTCTTTTAGAAATAGGCAGTTTTTTTTAGGATTTACTTTTTTCTTTTAGGTAATATTTCTTTTACCGTTTAGGAAGAGATTCTGGACCCAATTTGGGCCAGATTTTGGCAGATTACTTATTTTATTACGTATTTCGTTTTGGTATGATTATTGGAAATTGTCATTTTTTTGGTAAAATTCTAATAATGAGTTTTAGCTATAAAGCCCGGCTTGTGGGCTAATTTAGAGACAGTTTTTGATTTGCATAATTTTGAATTGACATTAGAGATATTTCTCTGTGTTTTGGGCGATTATTTTGTATTCTTCATTGTGAATTATCTGTTAGAACTAGCCCGCAGGATAATCGCTATTCTGCCCGGCGTCACAAACTCAGAGTCAGTCTTAATACCATGGTCAGTTCATGCAAGTATTGTGATTGCGAAACATTAATCAAACAAAACCAGTAACCATTGTCTTAGAATCACTTGTCATAGGTTGTTGTTGGTTTTGAAAATGATTGGAGAATGTTGTTCATATTCGTGTGATAAGCTGTGTTGTTTGGTTGTGAGCTACTCCTTGCTGCTTCATTGTTGCTTCATTGTCTAATTGATGGTTTAATTGGGGTCTGCTTTCGTGGAACGAAGCCAACTCCAAACACAAACACAGGTCTAACCAAGAAAGTCCCCACACCTACATCATCAATGAATACGACTAAGTTTTGGACCATTGGATCTTTAATTTAAGTAAAACAATCAATTGAAGTAAGAGAGTCAATTGAATTCAGTACCTGCAACTGTTGTGGAGTGAATTTGATGAAAGCAATGTGAATTAGGTGTTTGAGATGGTCGTGTTAAACACAATGAATGCACAATGTTGCTATCATATGTTCAATCATGCATAAGCTCATCTATCTTAAATATATTTAGTTTCATCATTGATTGTCATACCTTGTGCATGTCCTGCACCTTGTATTGCATGCTCTGTGATTGTGGTACTATGTGCAACACTTGTCCCTTTTCTTGTAGGTCCATTAGTGGGGTTAGTTGTTGCTTTATTTGGTCCCTTGCATGTCCTTGTGTTATAGCCAATTTTATGACATTTATGGTGTTTCCTTTGCTTCCTTGCTCTTGTACCATCACCTTCATCTTCACCTATCTTTCTAGCTTCCATGGTCTACCTAGTGTTCTATGTGCACCTCATACAATGGCTAGTAATAAGAAAACCAAAACAAGTGATGTACAAATTTAAAACACTTGATTAATCAGTTGAAAGCACTTAATAAGAACACCAAACTAGGTATGCACCTCTTTCAGTCTTATAGATCATTGAAAGGATGGATGTAATTAGCATAGGTTTCTCTTATAAGTTGCAATAGAATGGTATGTACTGCTCAACCTGGTCAATGCATACATGAGAAAGAAGGGAAACAAATTATGTCAGTATGTCAAAGTCATTTAAAACAAACATAATACTGAAAATTAGGAAAGACTTTAGAAACAACCTGTATTAGCCCCTGTTATCTATCATTAATGAAAGTCAATTGAGAAGCGTGAAGACTAACATAGGGTTCAAGCATTTCTAGGAATCTCTCCCAAGACTCGGAGCATTCAGAATTGCAAATATAGATTGCAATTGGAAAGAGACCATTGTTAGCATCAAGTGCCATCAGGGATAGACAAACCCCACCAAACTTCCCTTTCAAATGACATCCATTAAGGCCTAACGTTGGTCTACTTCCCCTTACAAACTCATTGAGTGAAAGTGTTATCACCTTCCATCCTAGAACATGTAGCAATACTACCTGGATTACTTATAAGTACTTGCCTACATGCAATTTTTCAGTCACTGTCCTCAAAGCTACCATATATTTTGCGCATCACAATTGTTCTAGCATGCCATGCCACCCAATAGGAGATCTTTACTGGAAACTTCTTCCACATATCCAATGCAATGTCCTTGGGCCTGTGAATCCCAATAATGAGACTTGATGTCTTCTTCAAATACCATTGCCACTTAATCTACCTTTGCCATAGGATTTCTAGACTCTGGATTATGTGTACATATGTGAGAATTAACTAAGTTCTTATCATTGCCTTAGAAACGACCCTCAACCTCAACAAGTCATTCTTCACAAATTTCATCACAAATCTATTTTTGATTGCATACAATCTCATTGCTATTCTACACTTGTGCATTATTGGCCATGTCTTGCCTTTAAACAACATCTCAGATTGAGCTTTATCTCTACATCTTCCCATCATCCATTGCTAACAAATTATCTGTATGATCAACAAAGTCAAAATATACTTTGCTTGTTCTCTTCATTAGTGTGATACTCCTCTAGGTCCACATCATCAGGTCCTCATTTTCCGATTAGACACATCAACACCACCGTTACTGTTTTCCTAATTAGACACATCAACACCACCACCTTCAACCTCATTTTCACCATAAGTTTAAGTTTTTCCTCTGACAAGTCAACATCTAAATGACTTACAAACTATTTCTTCTTTTTTAAACATTAATGGTGGAACCCCATCGACTTCATCATCTCCCAACTTAGGATATTGTATGTCAAACCTTCACCAACTTCTTCTTGTTCAAAGAATTGTAGTTAGGCATCCTCATCATCATTTTCATTTTGCCCCAAGCTGGTCACATCTTCATCCATCTCTATATCACCAATTGTAAACTCTTCTTCAACACCCGTATGTGCGTGTTCTTGCACAACACCAGTATGTGGAAGCTTTTCTTCAACACCAGTATGTGGGTGTTCTTGTACAATACCAGTATGTGGAATCTCTTCTTGGTATACATTTTGTTCAGGAAATATTGTGTCTCTAACCTCATTCCTCGTGGCTGCTCGCACATGTCTTGGAGACAATGACTTAGTAGCAGCCCTAGTACATGTTTAGCAGGACTACTGTAACTAAATCCTAGCCTAAGTTTCTTGAACAATGTTTGAACTTGATCTCCTAACAGACTTGGGGTTGACTTCATCAGATACTGTTGACTCTTGTTTGACTTTGACTTTGACTTCAACTCATTCCTCTAGGGTTTCACTTTTTTTGATGACTCAGATACATGCATTGATTTTTTGTCAAACTTGGACTTTTGGTTATTTTTTGACAACTTAGGTCTTGGAGTTGACCTTTTAAACTTAGGAGATGGGGTTGACTTGGTTGACATGTTGAATGTCTTTGGTGTTGTCAAATCACAAAATTTTGACACTTCAAGGGTAACATCAAACTGAGAATGCACTATAGTTGGAATAACTCGACACACCACGGGTGGTGTTGGGATGAGTTGTGGTTGTGAATCACACAACAATCCTTGTCTCTGAACTAAGAGGTTTGAAAGGGTTAACCTTTGTGAACTCCAAAATGAAATGCATGATGCCATTCCCATCTTACACATTGTGTTCCCACATAAACAATAAGTCTTCATCATTCAAGATCATCCTCCTCTTACCAGCTTTTAACCAACACACATCAAAACTACACTTCAACAAAATCAGTCATTCAGTCCCTTTCTTCCATAAGGTTCTTGAAGTTACCCAATCCTAATTTATCTCCATCAAGATCAGCCATACCGAAGTTGTCATCCAGGTCAGCCATACCAAAGATGTCATCCAGCCAATAGTCATCAATATTTTGGATCCCCTTTTTTGGAAGCTCCCAAAATACCACCATAATGAATAATCACATCTTTCTTATCATATGTTTTATTGGATGTAAAACAAGAAAAGCAATGAAAAATGAACATACATACACATATTCTTCACTATGCAATGTATACTTCTAACTTGCAATTTAAGATTTACCATATAAGCTACCACTCATATCCATCTTAAATTATACCAACTATATAAATGCTATCAATGATATCCAAAATTAGTTGCAAAACATCACATCATTAGTCACTAACACTATCATACCCACTAACACCGATATGCAAACTAAAGCATACTAACACTAACTATTGACTAAGTCTTGCAAGCATACACTAACTACCATACTCACCAACACTTACTACCATATAATGACCAATGTCTTAACACTTGAATGCATCCCAGAAACATATACAAACATACCAAAAACACATTTTCAAGCATGATAATTTTAGTTTACAAACTTCAACAATGTGTGTACCATTGAAAAGATGAGTCAGTGTGGATGAAATAGAAATATTTGGGCTTTCACTTGAACAAAATAAAAGAAACCTAAGTTCATAATACCAAATCCATAGATACTTTACATATACACCATGTAATCATGTAAAGAATTTACAAAAAAAAAGGAACTAAGTTAGGGTTTCTAATTTCCAACCCGAAAATTAGGGGAAATATCATACGAAATGAAGAGAGTTTTTAATCGTAGTAGAACACAAAAACATGAGCAAAACACTCGCACCAAATCATGAAACAATACGTAAACATCATAAAAAACTTTGAAACTTCAATAACAAAACATGAACAAACTCTTTCAAGCGCACACATCTACGATTTCAACTACACCCAAGTGTAAGATCAAACCAAAATCAATTAGATCTATTTACAATGAGTTTGTTAGATCTATTTACAATGAGTCTGTGGTGCGATCGTATGCACCTTTGCAGCTTCTTCTTGCCAAACTCAATAGTGCTTTGTCGTAGAGAAGAACGGAGCTTCAACGAACCTCAATCTACACAATACTCAAGTTACAAACCAATTTTCAACAGCAACACCCAACATTTTTTCCCATGGAGAACTCGAGATCCTGACCATCTTTGAAGATGAGGAGCCAACACTCTATTTACTCTCTCTACACCCCTCTTTCTTGCTCTACAAGGCACATCTTTTGATTGAACGTGCCAGTCATGTGACCATCTACACCCTCCACGTAGCCTCACTTTGTGATGGATGGTCGGATATGAAGAGCGACATTACTTTGTGATGGACAGTCGAATCTGAAGAGGGGCAGGATGAGAAAGAAGCTAAAGAAGGGTTCAAGCAGTGTCATGTGTGTGGGGTGTGGCATGTCCTAAAAGGGTTTTCTGGTCATTTTCCACCCATCACAGGAGCAACACGTGAGGGTGTGAATAGCTTTCGTGACTTTGGTGACCATTTTCTAATTTCAAACAAAAAGTTGATGAAAGTCTTATTTCATATTATTAATGCGGACTAAAGTCAAAATGCCCCTTTTTTCTTTGAAATTGAAGGAAAGATGGTTATCCTTCTTCTTCTTGAGCTTCAGATTTTCTCTTTTGCCTTTCTTTATGACTACAAAACTTCCTCGACTCTCTCTCCCTTTCTCTCTTTGTTGTCTATCCATACCAAACCCTCCAATTTTTATTTTTATTTTTATTTTTATTGATCAATTCACAACAAAATCTATCTATTCTATTCTGTTCTCAGGTATGCCTCTTGTTCTCTGTCTCCAATTGCTTCTAAGCCGGCCTATTTGGATCCCTTTTTTGCACCACAAATGGTGGTTCAACCACTTTTTCTTTTTCTTCTTTGATTTTTTCAAACATCCAGTTAGCGCATTTTCTGTTGGTAGTTAATTTTGAGATCACAACGATAGGTAGTGATGTCTAGTTTAGTTTGGGTTGTTAGTTTTGTAGGGTTATTATAGAAAGGCCCTTACATTTCATTGAGTGCAATACAAAAAAGTTAATCTGTTTGCTTTGATAGATACAATATATTGATGTTTGAGCAATACAATGTTGCGTGGGAAGAGAATATAATTAGGAGACATCCGAAATAGTTTTTCATTTAATTGGATACTTCGAGAAAATTAGATATGGTGCATCTTTTTGTACTATGTTGGTGTATACTCTATCAAGTGACAAGTTGGGTTACTTGCATGATTTGGCTGGATAAGATTCACTAGTTTCTAAAAAATTTGTTATTGACTCATTATTTTGTGCAGCCCAATCAATAATGTGAGTCATATACAGGAGTATAGACAATCACCAGAATTTCAACTCTGTCCAGAGCTTGAGACCATAACCACTATGTAAAAGAAAACTAATTGCTACCGATCTCTCCTGTTTCTAACCACAGAACAGACAATCACACTGTCCCCAATTCCCACCCCAGCCCCCTCCAAGTGGAGTGTGACTACATATTTTGCAGTTTGACACTTTGACTCGATATACGATAGGTTTGATGAACTGACCCTAGAACTGGCCTCTTTTATTTATTTATTAATTTTTTTGGTAACAAAACAACACTTGTAGTCTGCCTCCAAAAACTAAGTTACTTCTGCTGTGTGCACTTGAAATGTGCTGCATTATAGTCTGCATATTTTGGAGTAGCTTCATCGTGATAGGATCTTTTGGTAGTTCTTATTAGTAATGATGATTGATTGACCTTGGTGACAGGATTAAGTTACAGCTGTATGCGTTTTGTACTCTTTTTTGTATAAGTTCTCTACTGAATCTTTGTTGGTGAAAATTATCTGGAGTTCTGGACTCAGTGCATCTGTTGGAGTTGACCATTTAAACTGGATAAGAGTGATTAAACAAGTTAGTGGAGAGAAAACAAATGGTATCGCGCACAGCACAAAAGGAATAAAAATAAAACTTCAATCAAATTTGGTGTCTTGTAGAGAGGGTGTTGAAGAGGAATCATTTAGCTGCAAGTAGTTTTAGAGAAAGATGATACTTCCTCTATGGTTGGGTTTACCAGATTCACTGACATGAAGATGGTTGGAGTGCTAATACAGGAGATGTTATGGAGTGAAGGAGCTGCAAACACGGTAGCAGGTTGTGTATATGGCACTAACATCGCTAAGGCTGTTGTTGATAAAGCACTAAGTACCAGATTGTTGATGAAGGAAAATTTGTTGCTTGATGGGAGTACACTATTAGTGAAAACAAAGGGAAATCTGCATCTTCTTCAAACCTTACTACTCCTTGGCTTCTTTATTAGGGATTTAGGGTTTACATTATGCATCCAGAGGTTCATCTTAACTTCAGTTCCCTTTGCTTGTGGATGAGAAGCTGATCATAAATATCAATGCCAGCAAATTTGAGGAAGAAATTAAGGAGTCTGAGAATTATCAAATGGTCATGTTAAGAAATCTTTGCCAGGTTATAGGATAAAAAGGGCTTGCTTCAGACAACCCTTTTAGTAAAATCTCAGAAGATATCTATTTAACGTTTTGAAATCAGCTTTCTTGCAGGTAGAATGATAGTAGATTATAGTGTTGTATATGGATTCTAAGCACCTTGCAACAGGCATTGTTAGAGAATGGATGCTACTTATTTAACTTGAAGCAATGGATTTTTCTTCTGTCCCAATCTGGGTAGTTTTCAAAACTACCTCAAAGAATATTCAGAATCCTATCGCATTAGCAATATTAGAAAGCCAGATTGGAACACCTATATGCTCAGAAAATCCTACATAAGAGAAGAACACAATGTCCTATGCTAGGGTTTGTGGAGAGGTGAAGTTAATAGTAAACTTTATCGGTTCTGTTACAGGGGTTTTAAATTTGGTGAAAAATGATGCAAGTAGGTGTGCAAATGCAGGGAAGAACATACCATTTTTGTATTGTTCTACTACGGGCATCAAAATATCGTTACATGGCAGAAAGCTAAAGTTGGGGGCATAAAAAAGATGCAAAGATTGGCACATCAAGGATTAGTCAAATGAAGATCAGCTGGGAATTCATAGGTTATATTACAAATGGTGAACCCAAGTGATGGTAATTGGTAAGCACATTGTTGTCATACAATACGAGGATGATGGTAATCATCAACATGGGAAAAATGGTGCAACTTTTAGTTGTTTATACTAGGACAAAAATGGTATTTTGGATTACAGGAGCCTGACTCAATGTCATGAGCGAGGTTCTCCTAGGCAAGGTAGGCAAAAAATGAGAAGCGAAACGAGCGCTATACGAATGTAAAGCGATCGTAATAAAAATATCATGATAAAAATGTAAATATATGCATTTTATTTATATCTAAGCTTTTAAATGGCAAATTAAAATTATAATGTTATATTAATGAGAACTAGGCATGTAATTTGCAATATATGAATGGTTAAAATTTCATTATAATCCTTGATCAATTCAATCACTCAATTAAAAGTATGGTATGTTTAATTTTTAATTTCCATGCAAAACATAAAATTAGTGGAGACATCATGGAAGAGAGGAAAGAAGGGAAAGGAGTGAGCATGAAATTTGTGATCTACCACTACCTACATTCTCTGAAAAATATGGCAAAAAGTTTCTAAGGTTGCTAAGAATATTTTTAATGGAAAAACATGGCTATCTTCAACATCATTGTATGAAATTTTTTTCCCACTTGCTCTTTCATTTCCACTATTTTTATTGGTTTCGATGAAAAAAATCAAAAAATTCTAAGAATTAAAAATTTTATATTTTAAATTATTAAATGATATCTAAGTAACTAATAGTTTAATAGGAAATTTTCCTTTGTTAGTTTACTTGGTAACAAATATAGTTGTATCTTGTACTTTGAAAACAAATTACTAAAAAACAAAAGGACAATGAAGATATTTGTTTGGACTTTGGAGTATTTGTAAAAATACCTATTAAATTTTTTTTCCTTTTGAAATTGAAACATGCAATTTGTAAAAATATGTATCCCTAATAATAAATCTCATTACCAAAATCTCTATTGTGTAACACCCCTTCAAATTTTTTTCCATAAAGCGTCCCTTTTTTCGCTTTTGATTCCGCTTTTCATGTTACCACTTCGCTTCTTGCTTTTAAGTGACACCTCTATTGTGTCACCACTTCGCTTCTTGCTTTAAGTGATCTTTTCGGCTCGCTTTGAATACATTGCTCCTACCAAGATAATCGTTCCATTTTATCCCTTCCTCTAATCTCAATATGGTGTCGAAATTGGAATGTTATCATATGAATGTCAAGATAATCACTTCATATCCCTTCCTATAGTCTCAATATTGTGTGGAAATTGGTATGTAAACAACTCATTCTATGTTTTCTCATCAATGTAGGATATGTTGGGTTAATGGTGTTGAATAGTCCCACATCTCATCTGGTGGAGTTGTCAAGGAAGTTTATAAAGAGGCGGTTCACATCCTAGTATGTATAGTGGACCCATGGGATAGCATAGTTAGTAAGTTCCTTCATTATATTCGTACTATAAACGAAAAATCAATTTTTAAGAAAACATATTATACTTCCTTTTTTTCAATTATAAGTAACAATTTGTGTATATTTGATGGAGAACGTATAAAACTAGTGGTAAACATTTTTCGAATTATACTTTTTAGTTATAATAGATGAAAATTTAGAATAATATTAATTAAGAAAAGGAAAAATCATGCAATTATAATTGAAAACTCAGATACTTTAGGAAACTAATGTGTAAAATACTCATTTGAGTGAAAAACTAAAACATCCTCCACTATTATCGTTACAAGAATTTAGTCAGCGTCTCTAATTATTTCAAGTCTTAGTCTTAATCTAGTATCCAATTTTTTAGTTATGATGAAACCTGGATAGTACACAAACTTTTTCTGTCACGCATTAGTGTCGTCCACGTTTCTTTAACCGAACCCAACTTTAGACATACCATTTGATACTCGAATAACTGACTTATTGAATTATTCTCGTATGCCGAATTGCTAACTATGCTCACACGTGCATCATGCGTTGTGATATGGAATAGCACATAAGAGATTGGGAGCCGGTTTCAACAACTTCAGTATGATAAGATTTATTATTATTATTATTATTATCTTTTTTCCATTGAAATCCCTCTTATTTAATAAAAAAATCTTTCTTTCATTCCCAACAAAAGTATGTGAACTTAGAAGTATATTTCTTTTCTTTACTACCACTACTACTACTACTATTACTATTACTATTATTATTATTATTATTATTATTATTCTTATTATTATTATTATTATTATTATTATTATTATTATTATTATTATTATTATTATTATTATTATTATTATTATTGTTGTTGTTATTGTTATTATTATTATCATCATCATCATCGTCATTATTATTATATTCTCTACATTTTGTATGTTATTATGTCGGCATCTCCTTTGACATGTAGTGGTTTATTCAACTAACATCTTATGTTCTAAAAAGGAAATGCAGGAAAGAGAGTATTGCTTGAAAATTCAGAGCCGACCTTAGAAACCAAGGATACTTTGTGGGGTAGCATATATAGGATACTTGGAAGGATGTTGCATAGAAGTGACTGTAATCCTAATTTGATGCGAATATATACTGATTCACTCAAAGAAGTTCTTAAGCAGGCAATGCTTGAACATGATACTATATTTAGGAGGCAGGTAGGAATATCATCTCCATAGATAAACAGTATTTTTTATGTGCTTGTTTATATGTGAATCATTTGCTGAATATCTTACTACTGGTCCTTTAACTATCATTGTAAAACACACTTTGGACTGCTGTACAAGATGATAATTAATACTACTTTGTTCACTTGCCACCACCTGGAAGGTTGTGAAATTTAAAGAAATTGGACTATCAAGTAATTTTACCATTTGATTGACGTGACAGACCTTACCAGTCAGTGTTTTTCTAACTTTTGTTGTTCAATGAATTGTTTTTTGTTGTGCTCAGGTTCACGAGCTCCATCGGTTATACAATCTCCAGAAGATCTTAATGGCGGACCTAAGCTTGACAGATTTCAATAGACAGACTTCACGGGCTAGTGCTAAAATGACCCGAACATCTTTTCCAGGTCAGACAAAATCTGGACGATGGGTAGAAGGGAAAGCTTTCGGTACATTCCCAGTAGTATGTATTCTCTAATTCTTTTAGATAATTCTAAAATTTTGTAAGTTCACATTCCTCACCAAGATGGTGCAATTATGGCATGCCTATTTTGCCAATAATCTATTAAGAAACCATAGCCATGGAATGTTAAGTCAATGTCTACCTGCTTCTGCAGTGTCACACGCTTTTTCTATAATCAAACCTGAGTTGAGTATTTTCTTACTCAAATGTCAAATGCAAATTTTTTTTTTTAAAGTAAATAAATAAAAATAGAAAAAATCTTAAGATTTACTTTCTTAATGACATTCAGGTGGATCTAACACAATCTGAAGACGCAGATCTATTGGAGGAGAGAGACGGAACCTACTCTATACTTCAGCAAAGAACATTTGACCTTCAACTTCCAGCTGATGATTACATCAATCTTGTGGGGAAGGAACACCTTGAGATTAGAAACTCTTCTGTATCTCCATTTGATTCCTTTGGAGTAAAGAATATTCATTCTTATGATCACGTTTCCAACCAAGATGAAGCGAAGCTCTCTCTTGGTACTGGAATGTACCTAAGCAGCGAGGGAAGTACTAGCAAAACTTCATGTAATGAACAGGTCAGTTTGTCTATAAAAAGTGACATTCGTTCAGAACAGGCCATCGGAAGGGTATCAAAAGAGGTGGCAAAACCTCAACTTTCCATCAATTATGGAGCTTTAATGACACATGGAGAAAAAATTGAGTTGCAACGTTCTGTCTCATCTGACTCGAGCTTTTCACTAGGAACAAGGAATGATCAAGGTCAAAGTATGATGGAATTTTTTTCTCTTGAAGCTTGCAGTGAGACCCTTCACCTTCAGGAAAAAAAAATCTTCACTCTGGATACTGGTAAATGCTCCAGAACATGTTGGCTTAATGTTAATTTTTTACTTCCATGCTAGGTGAGTCTTGCTTTTTGGGCAAATAAAAGTCTTATCATGCATGCGCTTGATCTTCGTCAAGTCTATTTTTCATATCTTGTCTATAGCTGAACCATTGCATCTGCTTTTGCAGGATCGGATGAGTGCCCTGGTACTTGCCCATCCATTGGTCTACTAATTGAGAAAGGGCTTTTCATTACTTCCAAGGAAACATATATCGACCTTAACAGAATTCAGCTTGATGAATCATCTAATTTCTCGAATGCTGGTGTGGCTAAAGTTCAGTCTCCAGCAGCAAGTTCATCAACTTTGCTCCAGGCTCGCACTGATGAGTGCCACAAAGAGATCCACACATCAGCATCTTGGTGGAGACAATCAAACAATAGCTGTTCAAGTAAAATTTCAAAGTTGCTTAAACAAGACAATGTCACACATTTAGCTTCGACTGATTTTGGGGAAATGAGTACTGACACACAAATTTCTTCTAGAAGTTTGAAGTTAAAAGCAAGTAGTCGGGGTGATCTAGACCTTATGGATCTTGAAGAAAATGTCTGCTCACTGGGTCAGAGGTGTACTATTACATGTGAAGCGAATCCAGTGGTAACTTCCAATTCTAATGTGGTAAATCATCCATGTTCATCAATAATAGGAAGAAGTTTACTTGAAACAGCAGCTGTTGTGGAAAATGGGCATGTAAGTAGTGGGAAGAGTGTAGAAGATGCAGTCTCTTCAAGTCAATGTCCTGTCATTAGTTATTATGATTGCATACAGGAAAAAAGTTTTAGCCAATCCTTGATGAAAAGTAAGGATCAGGATGAGCTACAACAAGAAGAGAAAGAAATGCATGATTTGGTTCTTGTAGCAGCTGAGAGCCTTATTAAGATTTCTATGGAAAAATCAGAGTGTTCTACAGATAAGTTCTCCAATACTGGAACACAGGAGATAGCAGAGCAAAGTGAGGAGGAATCTTCTGACTCTTATGAATCAATTGTGTTAAAACTAAAAGATAGCACTCTCGATGATTACTTGGTGACATCTATGTGGGCCGAGACGGTGGAAACAGAACACAAAGGAAGTAGAGTAACACTTAGAAGGGGGACGAGAATGAAAGATTTCCAGAAAGATATACTTCCTAGTCTTGTATCACTTTCCAGACGGGAAATCTATGAAGATATGTACAGTTTTGGCGGAGATGTTAGATCAAAGGAGTTTAGGAAGAACAGATCAAAGAAAGCTACAGGAGGGAACTGGTGTCTTCCAAGGAGAAACAGGCGCATGAAGCTTGGTAATGTTCCTCAGAGAAACTATTCATGAAGGTTTGCAGCATAAAAGGCTTAATCATTTCTAACAAAAAATTGAGAAAAAAGTTCTAATGGGGCAGGAGTGATGGACCTTCGACATTAAAAAATGTGATTCATTGTCTTAAATAATCATTACTCAATTCGTCGACTACAAAATATAATTTCTTGTGTTCCTTCGCATGTTTAGGTTCTGTAGTTTATGTTGTAAGCAATTGGCAGGAAAGGAAGATCACATAAAATAATTGGATTTTGAATGTTATGCATAGGTTCCTGTTTATGAGTTGTGTTAGACAAGGAACTGGTTCATTTAAATATCCAGTATGTTTAGGCAGATGTCTGGGATGCAAAAAACAAGACAAGAAAATAATTATTGTACCAGGTACAGTTTCTGTTAAAGTTTTCATTTTCTTGTTGGCTTCAAGACGACCTTGTAATAGAAAATTAGGGTTTTTTACCTCATAGAGCAGGTGCCATACGATCAAAGTACCCCTGTCGGTGTTACTCTGCATGGCAGAATTACCTCCATATGAGATATGATCATCTCTTCCCCTTCTTTATCAAGGTGGAACTTGCCTCAATAGATCTCTCAAAAATCATCCCAGTGGCACGTTGGCTTCTCAGATACAATGTGGATATTGCATCATTGTGGACCATTGGCCGAGGTTCCTAATTGAGGAGAAATAATATTAATTCTTTTAGCAAGCTAATTGGCTTATCTCAAAACATGTTCCAGCCAAGGATTGTGTTTTTGCGAAATTTCATTTTTTTGAAATTATGAAAATAAATATGGCGAAAGAAAAAAGTACATTTTTTATTTTTATGGCTTTTTCGAAATATTTCGAGATATTTTCATAAATTTCGTCTTTTTTGCAAAAATACAAAAAAACAGCTACTTACCAAAGAATACATTTTTTTTATGGTTTTTTTAGAAAATTTTCATTGTTTTTTCAAAAAAATTTGGGTTTTTCTAATTCTCATTTCTTATAGTTATTTGTTGATTTTTGAAACCACTCATGATTTTTTAATAATCATTTTTTATATTTGTATATTGATTTTTGAAACCACTTCCTGATTTTTTTAATTATATATTAATTTCTTGTTTATTTGATTTTTTGGTATTTAGGTCTCATTTAATGTGTTTAGAAGATTTTATTTATTTGAATCTAATTTTTTCAAATATTTCATATATCCTTGAAATTTATTATATATATTTCATATATCTTCGAAAATTTTTACGTTTTTTTTTTATACATTGAAATATTTCTTAAAATCAGGAAACCGATCACCAACTTCTCTGTTCAGTTTGATAGTTCCCAAAGGTTCCAACCAACCATAGGAATTGCTGACTGATCCAAGAAGGATACTAACTGCTATTAGTGAGACAGAGTAGAGCATTACTAGCCTAGCCTGCGGCACCTCAGCTGCAACCAAATACTTGAGATTTGCTTCCAGCGCATTGTAGTTGGGGTTATTGCTCTTCCTGCATCTTCTCCAGGAGAACCCCATCCAGGAGAAGGGCCCAACCAATTGCATAGATTTAGCTGCCTTCAAGCAACTTGTACTTGGATTTCCCATTTCTCAAGCCACACAGTTCGTCGAGCCTCAAACACTTTCTTAGTCACTTCCCAGCAGTTCCCTGTAGAAATCATAATCTGCAATTTGTTTTGGGAGCAGCCAGAATGTGAGTTTGGTTTCTCTCCCACCACATATAGTAGATAGTGCACACCACCCCTGACCTCATAAATGCATTAATTATGTGTTTACGGAATTCATTCAAATCCAGCTCCATCTGTCTATATTGTAAGACAACTCTAACGTAGTCTCTATGGTAGGACAAACTCCAGGAAACCTTGCCCTGAAGAGAAAAAATCTCCGGTGATACTAGTGAATGGGCACTGAACAGATGAAGTCGTACTTACATTATTTTCCTAGAGAATAGACAACCTTAAAAGTAAATTATCCTTCTTCTGACTAGGAAGTCTCGTGTTAGTGGCCTCCGCTGAATCCCGCGATGCCGCTATGAATCCAAACTTGGCGGCAGGAACTTTGAAATCAACAATGAGGAAGCTAATATAAGTGATTGATGCCAAAATTGACATTAATGTCGTTGCATAATTTTCGACATCAATCAAAGAAATATTTATTTTCTTTGTTTATTTTTTTCTTCAACCTACAATACACTTCAATAATGCATAGTGGAAGTAGGGGTTATTGACTACTTCACTTGGATTAGAAGACAATATTTGAATTTCAATTTAAAGAATAAAGAGAATAGCAAAATAATTATGGTGAGATGTTGAGAGATGATATGATTCCAAAACAAAATAATAACTTGTAACAAACATGAATATAGAGAAAATCTCAATGATATGAGAATCACCCAATTCCAACATAATGATTGTAGAATGTAATTTTAATTTCTCCCAAAATACTCAAATTACATGATTTTTCAATCTACATGACTTGAGTTGTGGGATTAAAGAAGTAAAAGTTTTTTTTTCATTTTCCTTCAACTTTAACGAAATCCATTGTTTTATTTCTAAAACATCATTGGATTTTGATTATGTTTTTCATCGGAAAAATTCTAAAAGACATGAAAATAATTTATTCTTTCGAATCAAAATTATTATCCATTTAACAAATGAAGCCTTTTTTCGAAGTACTTCTTACAATTCATTATTTTACTTACTTCCTAAAGGAAACACAGTCTAACTATCATTATATCTTCATGGGGCTCAATTTCTTCCCCTTGAGAGGGGAGATTGGCTCTCCATGAATAGTGAGAATAAACTAAAAGTTAAAAGGAGAAATAGAATAGGGTCGTTGGGGCTCTCTGGAGGTTTTGGTTTCATCTTCCAAATAAATATAATGCTCACAGACAATAGGGTCAACACCCTTAATTTCATGAATATTCCAAGCAATGGCTGACTTGTGAGGTTTAAGGACTTCTAACAACTTGTGAGGCAATATTTGCTGGATAACTCTCCCTTAGGACCGAGAAATGCATATCTCAATTCATTTAGTAAAGGCTTCAGTTCTAGTGATTTCTGAGGGATGAGTCACTCTCTTGTGATTGTTCTATGAAGGAAGACGAGGAATACAACCCTTCCTCATATTGATAAAGTGATAATGGATCAGATTTGGATGTATGCATTATGAGAAATTTATCCAACATGATGTTGACCTCTTCAATAGCCTTGTCAATATCTAGGTTCATACCAAAGTGTGAGAGACAACGAAGCAATATGTCATCTGGTGACGATTGAGCCATAGACTCATTAGATCGAATCATACATTCTTCTTCTTCCCCAATCATATCGAGATCATCTCTCTTTTGCAAGGCCTTAAAAATATTCAATTCAGTTTTAAGGTTCCCAAAGGAAACAGACATGCTATCGCTTCTACAGTTGATGTTGGCCTACGCAGTTGCTAAGAAGGGTCGCCCTAAGATGACAGAAATTTGATTATTTGGGCTTGGCCTATTGTCTAAAATGATGAAATCAACTGGATAATAGAAATATGCAACTTGGACAATCACATCCCGAACTATTCCTCTAGGGTATCATTTTGACTCATCTGCTAGCTTAAGAACTACCTTTGTTGGTTGCATCTCCTTCAACCCAAGTTCTAAATATATATGATAAGGTAAGACATTCATCCTCGCTCCTAAGTCGTTCAAGGCACGACTTTCAAAGTATTTCCCAATGAAACATGGTATAGTAGGGATTCCTAGATCCCTATACTTTACTCCTGTTTGTTGAATAAGCGATGTGGCATCGCTTGCAAAGCATGCAGTTTCAGGTACTTTCGTTTTTTTTTTTTTAGTATACATATCCTTGAAAACTTTTGCATAGATTGGTACTTATTGGATAGCAGATAAAAGAGGGATGTTGATGTGTACTCCTTTAAAAATCTCTAGTATTTCTTGAAATTGCTTCTATTTTTTGTTACCTAAAAGGGCTTTGGGAAAATGTGCCTTAGGTATATACTTTCTTGGCTCTACGAAAAGCTGAGAGTGTGAGTTTAAACTGGTTTGAGAAGAACCTTTAACGTTCTCAATTGGTTTAGGAATGCACTCTTTTGAAATCACATTAGTTGTCTTGGGTTGTTCTATGTCATTATCAATTGCTCGGCCAGAACGAAGGGTGGTGACAGCTTTAACTTCTCCATGTGAATCAACACTACTTCCAATTTCATTGACATGGGCTTGGGGAACACTTTTTGGAATAGGAATGGATTGACTGGGGAATTTTTTCCCCTTCCCACAGTCAAATGTTGCAACTGTTGTTGAAGCTGGTGGATGGTTTGGGAATTAGCAGCATTGGTTGCAATTAATTGGTGCATCATATCTTCCAATGGTGGTTTTGGAGGTGGTAAATGAGCAACATATTGAGTTTGAGGTATCAAGTCTCGGGAATTGCTAAGTTAAGGTTGACCATAGGAATTATGAGGGACATGTACCATAGAAAGGTTCACAGGCTGATTTTGCTGGTATGAAAGAGGTCCTCCCTGTGGTGGATATTGTTTTTGTTGCAACTAGTTATATTGAGGTCCATATTGAACCTATCTGGAATAAGTGCGTGAGTTGTGGGCTTGTCCACTAGGTTGCCTAGGGTGTTGTAACCCAGAAGGATTCCCTGAACTTCTGGGTGGTTGTTCATAAAAGTCACCACCGTAGGAAAGGCTAGAGAGATGTCGATTTGCAGATGTGTATGTTTGACTGAATGTGTTTGATTTATGTTCACTGTTAAATACACACACTTCCTTTTGAGGTTCATTGCCACCCGAAGTTAAAGGACAATCAAAATATATATGATCTCTTTTGAGGGAAAAGGTACAAGGCTTGGAAGTCTGCTATTTGGCTTGAGAGGCGGACTTCGTCACAATACATTTAATTTCCTTAGCAAAGTCATCGATGAAGGTTTTGATGTCTGGTTCAACATCTTTCTTTGGTACAAAATACATGATTTTCTAAAAGAACTAGGTTTCAAGTCTTTATGGGCAGTTCATTGTCGAGAATCATCAGCAAGTTTACTTAGAAAGGTATAAGCATCAGTATCAGTTTTACGCATGAATTTCCCTTGATGCATGGATTCGATCATATTTATAGATTCGACAATCAATCCATTATAGAAAATCTGCACTAGCACTCATTTTTCAAAGCCATGATGGGGGCACTTGATGAATAAATCTTGAAAGCGGTCTCCTGCTTCATAAAAAATCTTTCTCATGGGGAAGTACTTCGTTAGAAACTCTCTAACTAAATCCGCCCATGATTTGATGGAATTGGCAGGAAGGAAATTTAGTCATGAGGTGACCTGATCCTCAAGAGAGAAAGGAAACAAGCAAAGTCTAACATTTTCCTCATCTATGTTTTGGTTTTTAAAAGAACTACAAACTTCAAGAAACTTTCCAAGTTGGACATATGCGTTTTCTCGATCGTGCCCATGAAACTTTGGTAACATATTAATAATGTTGGTCGGATCTCAAATTGAGCTGTCGTGATAGGGGGCAGCTCAATGCATCTGTGCACATTAGTAGCAAGGGGATTCCCAAATTGGACGTTCTACCATTTCAATGTATATTTGAGAGTGAGGAGAGGTAGGTGGAGATAAGTGTGGTGAAGAGGCAAATAGTGGATCAGGTGGCTAGAAAAAAAAATTGGTACGAACCAAGCATTTGCTAGGTCGTTCCCAAACGTTCATAAAAGGAAAAAATGAGATGGAAAGATGATAGCGACAAAACACAAGATCAAGTATCCCTAGACGATTGCTAGTAGGACAGACAAACAACAATTGCTTCTGAACTACACAAATGTCAAATCTAAGCAAACAACGTTTTAATGAGATTTATCTTGTTAATCTGTGAGGGACAAGATTGATTGAAACCAGCGGGTGTCACGCTGTTATCTATTATTGCTTGATTTGATAGGGTGCTAACAGATGATCCTAAAAGCTTGTATCCAACAGTACAGAGTCTAAAATTAGGAGGTCAGAATTACGCTTACAAGAAGTCGGATTATTGCACAAGTGACAGGAGATCACGTGGTCTAATTAAGAACTGTACATGTGCTACCGCTCTGTAGACCGATTGATATGAGAACAATGCGTGTCAAATACGTACTTAGGGTGTATGTTCCTAGCCAAAACTATTAGTCGCACCACGTGCTTTTGCGGTCCGCAGCTTACTAGTGACTCGGCGTAACGGGTGAGTTACCCATGTGGTAGCGGCCTCCCGGAGTTCATTGAATGATTAAACCCAATGTCACATTTAGCTTTGGTCAACACAAAAATTCAACAGATTAACCTTGGTCTTAGTTGTCCTATGAACACCGTTCTAGTTGGCTTTAATCTTAGTTGATTTTATTATGTGCCTTGGTTTCACACAGCTGGAGTGATGAGGTGGGTAATAAAATCCCACCAATTTTAAAAATAGGGCTAGGTCTGCCCTATCTGTTTATGGAAGTTTATTAATGTAAGCAACCACGTAGTTCGTTAAGATGCAAAAACATAAACAAATACCAAGCAATGTCCAATCGATTTTCACTCAGTGCCCAAGCCACTAAATCAATGTGTCTGAAAGAGATACTTACAAACTTGTGAGTTCGGACACAAGGTCTCCATCGTGGGAGTAGAGAAAAATGTAATTTAAGAGCTACTCCTCCTAGGTTCAAACAATTACTCCCCCCCCCCCCCCCCCCCCCCCCCCCCCCAATACCACTGGTTGTTCATTATAAAAAAAAAAGTTAGCCCTTTTCAAAGAAATTTTCTTTTTAATTTTTGACTTCGATTGCTATCTAAATAAACACACAATCAAGCAATTACAATGCAAAAATGTTTAATGGACTTGTTCAAGAAGTCTTAATTTTTTTTTCTTTTCATGAAAGTGAATTAATTCTAACCTAAAACTAACAATCAACCATATGCTAAATTAATGTCTAACTATTATAAGTTGCACTCGGCCATTCGAGGTATATTAAAAAAAATTATTAAAGAATAAACGTTTTTCCTCACTAGAAACTACAAATAAAAAAAAAAATATATATATATATATATATATATATATATATATATATAAAATCTTGAAGCAAGTCTTAGGCAATTCCGCATCTTTATCATCCACGTTTTTCAAACAAATTTGTTCAACAAGCAACCAACCTCAAAAAAATCTAAAAACAATTCAGGGGAGTGTCATGAAATTTGCTGTAAAATTTTAACGTTAAATGGACACTATTTGAGCAGTTTGCTGCTGTGTTCTTGCCGTTATATGCTGAAAATTACCCCGAAAACGCATAAAGATGAGAAAAAAATTAAAGAAAAGGGAAAAAAATTAAAGAAATTAAAAATCTTCTCTATTGTCTCAAGAGTTGAAACTCCAAGAATGTCTTCCTTCACCAAGTGATGTGCAACGACGCTATTTGAATGATGCCAAAAAACCGACATTAATGTCGTTGCATGATTTTCGACATCAATTAAAGAAATATTTATTTTCTTCAACCTACAATACACTTCAATAATGAATAGTGGAAGTAGGGGTTATCGACTACTTCACTTGGATTAGAAGACAATATTTGAATTTCAATTTAAAGAATAAAGAGAATATCAAAATAATTATGGTGAGATGTTGAGAGATGATATGATTCCAAAACAAAATAATAACTTGTAATAAAAAAAAATATAGAAAAATCTCAAGGGTATGAGAATCACCTCATTCCAACATAATGATTGTAGAATGTAATTTCAATTTCTCTCAAAAATACTCAAATCACATGGTTTTTCAACCTATATGACTTGAGTTGTGGGATCAAAGAAATAAAAGTCTTTTCATTTTCCTCAAACTTTAACCAAATCCATTGTTTTTTTTTTTCTAAAACATCATTGGATTTTGATTATGTTTAAAATCCTAAAAGACATGGAAATAATTTATTTTTCGAATGAAAATCATTATCCATTTAACAAACGAAGCATTCTTTTGAAGTACTTCTTACAATTCATTGTTCTATTTTATTTCCTAAAGGAAACACAATCTAATTATCATTATTTCTTCACGGGGTTCAATTTCTTCCCCTTAAGATGGGAGATTAACTCTCCATGAATAGTAAGAATAAACTAAAAGTTAAAGGAGAAAGTGAAGCAATGAGAAAGAGAAACAAAGATAGATCTTACTTCTTCAATGGAAAAATTAAAATGTTGGAAAGTAGTACATCAACTTCTGTACCAAGCGAAAATCTAAAGCCAAGAACTACAACTAAAAAACTCTCTAAGAAAAACTATTCTTTATGAACTCTATATATGGGGTTTTATAGGTAAAAGGGGTTTGATTGAAATAAGAAAACATGGTTGAGTGAAACAAGGAAATAAGTTGGAGTTGAATATGGAAACATGTCTTGTAGAGATTTTTTTTATGATAAAGTTGGTCATGTGGACGTCCAAATCTTCATGTTGATTTCCTCGAGATTCATAGTTGTTGATGCTTTGTGGGTTTGACTTCATGGGTCTTGGGATTGAAATTCTTTAGTTCTTATGAATGCATTTGAACCCCCATTGGGCCTTCTAGTTGTTGAATTTAGTTTTATTGTGCCATTTTATGCATGATTTGATATTTGTGCTTGAATTCCTACAAAATGAACAAAATACACGTAATGAGATATTTTTATTGGATAATTGGACTTAACAATTGTATATTTAGGGATGTAAAATTGATGTTTTGGGTGCTTATCTATGAGGCATATTTGACATATTGTATCAAACAAAGTTAATTGTGGGTTCGATGGGTTAAGAAACATTTGATAAAACAAAAAGATTTCTGGTTGATGAACAAGCCCCAAGAAGCATCATGGTGCTGGAAGAAAATTTTAGACTGTAGAGTTTAAAGGTTCGAGCTTGGTTATCTACTCAATAGGCAATGGAGCAGGAATAAAGTTTTTGAAAGACCCTTGGCACCCTCTTGGCATCCTTATGGAAGTTTCCTAAAAAATTGACGTACGATTCCATTTTTATAGAGATGCAACAGTCAATGCTTTATTGAGGAACGGTAAATGGCATGTTCCACGGCATGAGGAGCACTCCATTTTTCATATTGCTAGTTATATTAAAGATGTGGAAGTTGACACAGGCCAAGAAGATCAAGCGGTAGTGGGAAGAGGTTCTGAAGGTAAATATAGCTTCAAATATACTTATGAGGTGCCACGACATAGAGCATATCCTGTAGAGTGGGCATGAATTATATGGATGTCGGGACAAATTTTGCCTTCGACTTTTCAAGATGTCTACCAAGAGCGGTAATGATCGAGATTGATGGATATGAGGAATTCTCTGAAGTGCTGGCGATGACAAGTCAGGGGAGGGCTATACCTGCAAAGACACTTCGACGCTCAAGTTTGTTCAGAGTTTTAGAAATGTGCAAGTACAATTGAGAAAAATGCGTTGTACCGGCTTAGTGATGGACTTGTGGCGCATGGAATCACAAACCCAAGATTGAAACCTTGTCGGCGGCGTTTGGGGTAGGAGGGGTTAAGTGATAAAAACCAAAAACAAAAACAATTGAGAAAGATGACATACCTTGAAATGTATATAATAGTTGTATTATAGCAGAAGTCTATAATTGCCCATGTAGTTGTCACGTCCATGTATGTTCTAGGAGTCATGTTATATTAGAAGAAACATCCTTGTTATGGGATGATCAGGATGGCCCAATGTTCAACTTGGGACTTCTTACTCACAAAAGGTTGCCCATAATGGAATTTCCTAGTCATGATGGATTGTCTATATTGTGACTTCAATTAATACTTGTTAGTTTCGTCAACGTTGGTTTGTCAACAACTAGCTCACGTCTCGGCTAGTCAACCATTAGTCACCAATTGTCCTCAAGTTTCCGACTAGTTGATGGTTAACCGAACCTGGGTAGTCAGTTACGAATTTTAACCTTTGAGATTATCCATTTGTGTGTTCTATATACCATACAGAGGATCTTACTCGTCGCATATCTCGAGGCATCATAACAATCGAGGCACGTGTAAGATGGGTGCACACAATGGTTCAAGGGAAACACCCCTCGACATAGCTTTATAACTTGGTTGGCAGCTAATACAGCATTGAAAACTATGCGAATATGAAGCGTTGGGGAAGGCAGGGATTGATATTTGTTTACTTTTGCTCAGCTGAAACAGAAATCCGTTTGTTCTTTAAATGGGTGTACTCCACGTCTGTTTGGTCATATGTTTTATGCGACTTATGAGAAAGCAGGTAGATGCAAGGTTCAGCAGATGAGCTGCAGTGTTGTGTGCAAGCATTCGGTGGTACCAGTCCGAGTTCCATGTTGAAGAAAGTTGCCTTCAATGCAACCATATATCATCTATGGCCGGAGAGGAACATACGTCTTCACTCTCAACCCAGAATGGTGCACTTATCACTTAGAGAATTTATGAATATCAGGGTGGAGGATAGTGCAAACAATAGAGAACTATTTAGTCGTTCGCGGTTCAACATGACATACTTCCACTATTGTACAGTTAAGTGTAAATGGACTACCAGACATTGGCTAGCATAAAATGAACTCTGATAATCAGGGATGATAATGGTGATGCAGCTATAGCATGTATGGGTGCAATGACTGGCCATTCAGTCATTAAACATGAGCTCCAAGGAGTTGAAGCTGTGGTGAAGATTGCAAGAGTGCAAGCAGTGACACGACTGATTTTTAATATAGATTCGAGCACTGTCTATTTGTATCTGACCAAAGATGTCGCACTGCCATGGGACCTTAGACATATTGTTACCAGAATGAAGAGACAACTTACAATATTGGAGGACAACAAAGTTGAACACCAATTCAGAGAGACGCATAAGGCTGCTAATCATCTAACATGACTATGCCTGAGTAGTGGATTCATTGTAATAATGCTCAGTTCATTTGCTGAGGATCTTAAGAAAATTATTTTTGAAGATAAACTATAGGAGAAAATGCAATACCTTCTTGATTTTTAATAGGTTTGGGGATCTTAAATATACCCCGGCTCAATTTCTTAAAAAACAAGAAGAATCCCTCCATGCAGTAAATTTGGCTGGGAGTAGCAGTGTACCAATTTGTCAAAGTATGCCTTCCGACCAAGGTTTCACAAGCTGAGTAATAGTGAACCTCTAGTTGGTGTAAGGAAGTTTAAGCAATTATCTCTCCTCTTCCATAGTGATTTGCCATAGTGAATTGCCAACTTTAACTCACTATGGAAGAGGAGAGATTTGGTGGGCAATTTGGTGGCGATTTTTTAATCAAGGGTAACACGGTCAATTCAAGGTATTTTAATCAAAACCATTAGATCTATCTCATCTTCAAATCTGGCTCGTAGGCTGTAGGGTTTTCTCTTCTTCTTCATGGCGGCTTCTCAAGCCACCAAGGGAGGAGAGCCGCCATTGGGGGGTGGAGGTGCCCCATCCGAGGTTAATCCGCATCATAATTTCCTCCAAGCCTTGGGAGTTGTGAAGAAGGCAATCATTGAAGAAGAACCTATGAAGGGGAATCGTTTTTGAAATGATGGTTACTTGGCACTTTCAATGAATCTCTCTGAAGCTAAGCGATGTGAAAGGTATGTGGAAAAGTTTGTTATTGTTCTTAAATTCTCTAGCTATCGACCTTCCCTTGAGGCTAACCGTAAAACCATCCATAGATCTTGGGGAGTAATGGGTGATTTCATCATGGGTTTGTTAGATCCAAGACATGTGATTGTTAGATTTCAATCGGAAGAGGAAGTTAATAAGGCTTTGTCGAGAGATTCTTTTATGATCCGAGGGGTTAGATTCAAAGCTTTCCGTTGGCATCAAGGATTTAGCCTCAAGGAAGATCCGTTGCTAGCCCCTTTGTGGGTGGATCTTCCTAATTTTCCTTTACAATTTTTTCATCTATTGTTTTTAAAAGAAGTTGGAGATTCCATTGGTACTTTTCTTAGAATTGATGATAGCACTCTTGGTTTCACCCGTCCCGGGGTGGCTCGGATGTGCGTAGAGATGGATTTGTCAGAGGAGATTCCTAGTTTGTTGGAATTTTCCGGAACCGCCGGATTTTGGCAAAAGATTGTGTATCCGGGATTTAAATATTGTGAGTATTGCGCTATGGTTGGCCACACATTTGAAGCTTGTATAAAGCGGCTGGGGATCCGTAAGGCTACAAAGAAGGGGGAAGATGAAGTGGGTTTTAAGCCGAAGGAGGAGGTTAAGAAATCCTATATCGGAAGGGAGAGGGCTATAATGAATCAACCGAAAGGTAAGGAAATTACTAGAGTTTACAAGCCGGTCACGAAGAAGGCGGAGGACGTAAGTGCATTGGCTGATCACAGGGTGGAGACGGCTGGTCCAAGCGACCGAAATAAGGAGGAGGAAGGAGTGGCGGCTGTTCCTAATAATCCAGGGTCCGATTGCATTGTTGTGAACAACCCATTCGATGTTTTGGCAAGTTTAGACCAGGAATTGCAAGTTGCAAAGGATTTGGGCAATGCTAATTTGGGTTCTAAATTGCCAATGATATTGGGAAAGATTTCTAATTCCCAGGGAAACAAAAATATGGAAATGGTGGTTAATTTGGAAGCTAAAGAGAATTCTATTTCTTGCTCTAAGTTGGATATTGTTACTAATTTTGTTTCTAATTGCAAAGAAGTAGGGTATACCTCTAGTGGGATTGCAAAAGCCTTACAAGCTGGATTGAAGGAGGACAAGAAGGACTCGGTGGACTCTCTAGGTGTAGCCGACGACGTGGTTGCGGGGTCAAGTCTGAACATTGTGCTGAATTCAGTGGGCAAAGTGTCAGGAGTGGTGGATTCGACATTTGGCATTGCCAATCAGGACTATATTAAGGAGAGTAAAGTCGTGACTGATAACAACATTAAGCAACTCAATGTATAGACTGAAAATGTTAGTGACAAGCAAAGCAAGGATGGTTCTGATCAGATCAGTAAGCAAAATAGGGACATGAATGAGCTCAGAGATAAGCAGCCCAACGACATTGACAGCCAAGGCAAAGACTGTGAAGCAGGGCAATGACAGTGAAGCAGGGGATGACCTGTCTGGTGGATTGAGTTTATGATCAGTTAGGACTGGTGATATTAAAACAGGGTTCTTCCGCTCTAATGATCCAGAGCACTTAGGTGTTGCAGGCTCGTCTACAAGAAATCCTCTGGCGTAGAGTCAGCATGATGAGGAAAATTTACGGGGATTTTCTGATGAAGAATTCCAATCCCTAATCAAGATTAAGGGCTTGTGGACAAAGATGATAGGGCTAAAACTCCAGAATTTGAATCTATGAAGCTTGGAGACACTTTGGACAAGGCGATATCTTTATTCAAATAAACCAGGCGGCTTAATACTCTTGAGAGTACTAGTGACGAGAGTGATGAGCATGGCACAGATTCCGAGGTTGGTCCACAGGCAGCATTCAACAAGGATTTGGAATTGGGGGCTGAGTTAGAGAGCGAGGTGAGTAAGAAGAAGATTACTAAAGTCAAGATAGCGTTTCCTCCAGGCATGCGCAAAATGGCAAGGCCGACTTTCACTGCTAAAGAAGTTTAAAATGATGGACAATATTATGTTTTGGAATGCCCGCGGAGTTGGTAATAGAGCTACGAGGAATAGACTTAAAAACTTGGTTAAAGAGTTTAAAGTGCGTATTATTATGATAGCAGAACCCATGATTGAAGCTTCTCGCTGTTCCAAGGTTTGTAACAAAATTAAATTGTCTGGTTTCGCGTCTAATGAAGCAGAGGGAGGCAAGATTTGGATTTTCTTGGATCCCGAGTTAGCTGTCACAGTGTTGGAAGCATCAGATCAGTGTATTCATTGTCAGGTATCCTTTTCAAATGCTCCTTAAATTTGCATCACTTTCATTTATGCTGAATGTACGGTGGAAGAGAGAAGGGACCTATGGGCAAAACTGGAGTATTTTGTTTCGCAGTTTACAGGGCCATGGATGGTTAGTGGTGATTTCAATGCAGTTATAAGTTAACAAGAGAAGTTAGGAGGGAACCCCCCGGCCTTGGCTAGTATGTCCAATTTTTCAGATTGTATTGAACATTGGGCTTATTGAATGTGGCTTTAGTGGTCCATCATACACTTGGTGTAACAATAGGCGTGGTGGGGAGCGAATTTGGGCAAGGATTGACAGAGTATTTGTCAATTCTTCGTGGCCAGCTCAAAATCCAACTCGAGGGTGGAACATCTTCAGCGTACATTTTTGGATCATGCGCCAATTTTGGTAAATATGCCATTGCAGTCTAGAGCGGGTTTATTTCCTTTCAGATTTTTGCATATGTGGACCACATATCCGACTTTTGCTTTTTTAGTCGAAATTGTGTGGGGCTCGGAGAGTATTCCTATGAGGGCGTTGGATGGTGTGGATTTTAAACTTAAGTCTCTTCGTAGAGCTCTTATTACATGGAATAGGAAGGTGTTTGGAAATATTTTTAATAGACTGAGGGAATTAGAAGATGAAATGAGCCAGTGGGAGAATGCTCTGATCATAGGATGGGAATCGAATATCAAAAATGGTTTCAATGTGGATGCTAATTGGGATGTTAATGCGTGTTGTAATTTGATCAGGTGCCAGGCGGAATACAGAATGGCACTTAGGCAGGAGGAACTGTTTTGGTTGCAAAAGTCAGGTGAAAAAGAGTTCAAGGAAGGAGACGCTTGTACCAAATATTTTTTTGCTTCGGTTAAAGCTAAACAAAGTAGAAGGACAATTGTCTCTATTACCTTGCAGAGTGGTAGGGTAATAATTGATCCGGGGGATATTACTAGAGAAGCCACTGGTTATTTTCAGCAACTTCTCTCTTCGAAGGCAGTTCAGGCACATGATAGTGACTTATTGGCATGCATTCCTTCAGTTTTATCGGGTGTGGTTTGTGAGCAGCTAGTCAAGAGGCCGTCATTGGAAGAAGTGAAACAAGCAACTTTTGATATTCCAGCTAATAGTGCCCCGGGTCATGATGGGTTCACTGTAGGTTTCTTTCAGTCTTGTTGGGAGGTGGTGGGTACCGATATATGGAAAACGACCATCCAATTCTTTGAAGGTGATGCACTCCCTATGGCCTTCTCGGCTAATTTTATTGTTCTCATTCCTAAGGTGGACTCGCCAGGTTCCTAATCCGACTTTAGGCCCATTAGCCTTTGTAATGTCATTTACAAAATTTTTAGTAAGCTTCTATGCAATAAATTTGCTTTACTATTACCTGATTTGATAGCCCACGAACAGGGGGCTTTTGTAAGGGGCATGTCTATTGTGGAGAATATCGGACATTAATAAAAAGGCTATTGGCGGCAATGTGGTTCTTAAAATTGATATGGAGAAAGCATATGACAGATAGGAGTGGCCTTTTCTACTTTTGGTTCTCAGAAGATTTGGGTTCTCGAATAAAGTTTGTCACCTGGTGTCTAATTGTATTGCTAATTGTGGGTTCTCAGTTTTGATGCAAGGAGTTTATAATGGGTATTTCAAATCTTCTAGGGGTTTGAGGCAGGGGGGGGGGGCTGCTCTCCCCAATTCTATTTGTTATAGCCTCGGAGGTCCTTAATAGAGGCTTGGCGGCCATTTTTTTTCCAGAGGGGACATATGTTATTATTACACGCCTAGAAATTGTAGGCCTGTCACGCATCTCCTATATGCATATGACACTTTGGTGTTCCTTAATGAAAGAAATGCATCAATTACTGTTTGTATGAAGTTCTTGGATAGATATGCTAGATCATCGGGGCAAAAAATTAATGCAGATAAAACCTCTTTCATGGTTGAGGAACAGGCTGAAGTGGAATAAGTGGTGGCAGTTAAGACTTATATAGGGTTTCAGTTCACAGGTTCTCCTATGAAGTATTTAGGTGTTCCTATTTACCAAGGAAGATGCAGGGTTATTTATTTTGATGCGCTTGTCAGCAAAATCCAAAAGAGAATTGGTGGATGGAAAGCGAAGCTTTTATCTCCTGGTGGGCGATTGATTCTGATCAATCATGTTCTGAACTCGATTCCAGTGTATACACTGAGTGCCATGTGTGTTCCTCTACAAGTTCTTGCTAGAATTCATAAATTGTTGGCTGATTTCTTTTGGGGAGATTGTGAAGGTAGATTGAAGAAGAAATGGATCTCCTGGACTAAAATCTGTTTTCCTAAGGCAAAAGGAGGACTGGGGCTTCGAAATCTTTTTACAGTGACTAAGGTATTTCGTGTGAAAGCACTTTGGAACATGATCAATGCTGAATCGTTATGGGCGAGGTTCATGAGGGGTAAGTATTGGAAGAAATATGTTCCATTGATCTATCAGGTTCTTAAAAACAACGCCTCGCCTCTTATGAAGGAGATCATGAAGTGTAAAAAAGTTTTTGTGGGAAACAGTTTATGATGGTCAGGTATTGGAGATTCGAGCTTATTTGCTAATAATTGGAACTTTACCACGTTTCTTGAGATCTGGAGCCTTAGAGGAACAAAACATTTGGCTACGATTGCGGAAGTTCGAAATGGGGATTTTGAATTGGTTCAACCAATGGCTAGAAACTTAACGGGGATCTCTTTTTGCAGACAAACTTCAGGGTAGTGAGTAGGGTAAAGATTTCTGTATGTGGATCCCAAACCCGGTTGGCATTTTCAGTTCTCATTCGGTGTACGAGTTACTCCCGGATAAGCGGAGTAAATCCATTTTGTTTGACAAGCTCTGGCGGGTTATATTGCCATCCAAGATACCAGTTTTTGTTTGGAAACTTTTATTAAGAGGTGTGCCTGTTGAGGGAGAGCTTTACAGATGCCGGATCAGTCTAGCCTCAAGATGTTATTGTTGTGTTTCACCGAGTGTGGAATCTTTAACTCATCTTTTCCTTGATGGTAATCTGGCTAAAGGGGTTTGGAGCCATTTTGAGGCGATTTTTTATATCCATGTTAGAAGGCCGGCGAAAATTAGTATCGTTCTTAAAATTTGGTTTAGGAGAGCTAATACGAAGTCACAAGTTGGAATACTTTATTTTTTAACGCCGATGTTCATCATATGGGAGATTTGGAAACAGCGTTGTCGGGTTGTTTTTTATAATGGTATCCCAAGTTTGACGACCGCTATTTTTTTAGTCAGAACGAGTCTTCGTCTGGCGGATTCTTTCTTCTCTCCCACACGGGTTAGTGAGAATAGAAATCCACTTGTATCCCTTGGCTTTCCTATTGTTTCGATAGTTAGGAGGAACAATAGAGTTGTTTATTGGAATGTCCCGCAAGAAGGGTTTGTGGCACTTAATGTAGATGGTTCTTCAAGAAAGAATAAGGCCACAGTTGGCATCATTATCAGAAACAATTTGGGTAATTGATTAGTGGCTAAGCAAGTGGTTCTTGGTGACGGATCAGATACCTTTGCGGAGGTTCGAGCAGTCATTGAGGGGCTTCTGTTGTGCAAAAGTCTGGAGCTAACAAAGGTTTCGATGCAAACGGATTAAAAAAATAGTGTGGGGCTGGTTTTATGAGGATTTTTAAATTCCTTGGTTCTTGGCGAACGTCTGGCGGGAGATAAAGAGTTTGACTTCTCACATGGATTTTTCCTGTGTTCATATTTTCAGGGAAGCCAATGCAGTGGTTGATGCTCTTGCAGATAGTGCTCAAAAGGAGGGAGTTAGTAAGGAATATGGTGCAGCTGACCTTCTTCCCAAGATTAGAGGTTTGGTTCAATTAGACAAGAATCACACTCCTTATGTCCGTCATTATAGATGAGTCGGGTTGGGGGAGCTTTGGTTGTATACTTATGTGTGAAGATGCTGCGAGGTTTTGGTAGAGTTTTGGTCTGTGAATTTCCTGGTTTTAGCTGGGTGATAGGTGGCGTAGTATGCAGAGTTTGGGTCTGGCGAATTGGCTGCGTCGCGGAGGCTGTGGCATCTAGGGCAGAGCATGCACTTGTCATCTGGGGCAGAGTATGCACTGATTGCATGGGTTGCTGGATTCGCGGCTCTGCAGGAAGGTTACCTGGCCGTTGGTGCTACTTTGCATCCTGCTACTTAGCTTAACAGTGTGCTATTTAGCTTGTTGTTGTTGATGCAGGTGCGAAGGATTGGCATGGGCGGTGATGGTAAAGGGCTATGACGTGCTGTTTTGCACACTCTGTTTTGGTGTTGCATGCTCTGTTTTTGCTCACTGAGCATAGGTGGTCTTAGTTTGCCTAAGCCTTGATTGCTATTTGGCTGCTTTGGTTTTTCAAAATGATTACCAGGGAGGCCTTTGTGTTTCGGGTTTCAAGTGTGGATTGCAGCATTTGGTTGCTGGTGGAAGCAATTCTTGACAGGGCAATGCTCGATATTTGGAACTTTTATTTGGATAGGTATTTTATCTAGTATTGTTTGCTTGGTATTTAATACGAGTAAAGTCGTAACGTACCCTCCTTTAGTTTGTAAATCTTTTTTTGTTAAGTAATAGAGATCTGGCATCCCATAATTGCCCCTAAACCACCAGCCCTATGCTCCTGCATCATTCTCTACCTGATGAGAAAAAAACTCGTCTTCGAGTTCAATTTGGTTTTTCCTCGATCTTTTGGATGCCCTTTCAAACTTTTCCATAACGACATTAGAAAATTCACAATCAATTTTGCACCAAACTCCCAATGACCAAGTTTAACACGTCTTACAAACCAAGAGTACATCAATGCTTCCTTTTTAGAACAAAATACTTTTCTCTCTGCCAATAATTGTTTTCGAGGACTATCACGAGCAATGAAATCTTCCTAAATAGAGTCATTAATATTGCAAAATGCAAAAGCTCTTAACTTTGTATGAGGTTGTTCATAAACCAATTCATTTATCTCATCATCTGTAAGGTAATAATCAAAGATGGGTAGAGAATCCCAACTAAGAAAACTAGTACCTCAAATTAGATGGAACAGTTAGCTACAACCACACTACAACACAATTGGCTTTTAATAGCATTTGAGCATAGCATTGTTGATATTAATGCTATGATAAGTGTAGTTTTAATCACAATGCATTATAAAACGCTATTGAATAAGGGGCGGGAGATCGAAAACCGCTCAAATCTTTTCACCAAAAGCAAAAAAAGAACCCGCGCCTCTCACTCCCTCCTTTCCTCTCGCTCATGTTGTTGCCCTCTCTCCCACTCTATCCATCTCTCAGTCTTCTTCTCTACTCTCTCCATTTTCTCTAGATTTTCCTCTCTATTTATCTCTTCTTCCATTTCTCAATTGATTTGGAGTTAGGGTTATTGAAGGTCCCAATTTTTATCTGCAACTACAGACATTCTAAAGTGTTTATTGTTATCTGGCTTCTAATTTCCTCTTTTGAAACGGGAATTCGAAGGTTTTGCTTTCAAATTTTGAGACTACAAGTTCATTTTGGCAGAAGTGACTGCATTTGCGTTGAGCTTCAGAGAATTGAAGGTTTGCATAAAAAAAATCTCTTATGTTCATTTTTTCAATGCAATTGTTCAAAAAATTTGTTTTCTCTCTCTCTCTCTCACTCTATAGGTAGGGACTAGAGAGGAAGGAGGAAGTGTAGAACCCAATCCTCACACAACACACCACACCACACCAGCTGCTGCTACAACCTCTTGGTATCTTCCCTCTATCCATTTCTATCTTCCTCTCTGTTTTGTTTATTTTTTCTTCATGACTTTGTGTTTATGGTTCCTTATCTATTTAACGTAAAAAGTAAAAAGAGAAGGGGATGAATTGTGTTTGTATGCAAATGTTATGAAACCCTTTGTCTGGTTGGTCTCTCTAGAAACTCTTAGCAAATCAGTTAGCTTCTCATACACTTGAGGATTATCAAAAGATGCAAATTTGTCGCAAGCTTCATTAATGATGTAATCCCTTCAAGCTGACTTAACAAACCTATTTCCCAGGCCAAGTGAATAAGAATTGCCACTAAATGCTTATGCTTCTTCAATGGTAGTCTAATTGCCACTAGTGTTGGATTACTCTTCTATTTAGCAAGATTTGCAGTTTCTTTTTTAAGATCAATACTATGTTGTCTATTAATAGCATTAAGTCATAGCGTTTTTCAAACTTGTGCTATAAAAGCCCAATTTTTCATATAGTCATAGTGTTTTTCACACTTGGTGCTATAAAAGCCCAAGTTTTCATAACAACTGCCCTCTTGAAACGCTATCAAACAAAAGCGCGAGATCAAAAAATAACCCGCGTTTTTGCACTAAAAGTTTTAAAACTCCCTCGCGTCCTAAAAGGCAAGCAATACTTCTCGCCTCTCTATGTTGTCCTCGCGTTCCAGGAAAAGAGAGATCGAGGAAAAGAGCGAGGGGGAGAGAGAGATATCGAGAGACAAAGATCAGGGAGAGAGTGAGGGGGAGAGATCTTGGGAGAGAGCAAGGGAAAGACAGAGATCAAAGATGAAACTTTAGGGCTACACTTTAGCGAGAGGAGAGGAGATGTGAGGGAGAGATGGTTGTGAAACCGGCAATAAAAACTTACCCTCTCTCGAGCTACACTTTTGGTTACCTTCTCTCAAGCTACACTTTTGGCACCAAGGATCCTGAGCTACACGTTTGGCACCAGGTAGCTCAAGACGGAGAAAGACACCTTTGTTGCAAATCGCCTCCCTCTCTAGTCTCCATCGCACACAAAGAAGAGAACCACTGTCAACGCCACTCGCATCCGCCTTTGCCTGCTTCAGGTGAGTTCTTCTCTGTTTGAAAATTCCAAGGAGGGAAAGAATCAAAGGAGGGAGGGGGATTGGGGAGGTGGAGAAGTGAGGTTGAGTTGAATCAGACTCCGAAGGTGGAGATTGGGACTGCTGATTTGGTGAGTTGGTGAGAGGAAGAGTCATTGGAGGGAGATGATGATGTTGGATTAGGATTCGATTGATGTTTCAGGGTGGAGAGAGTGGTGGTGTTTGGGTAAGAGTATTTCTCAATTTCACAGTTTGGGTATGGATCCTTTTACATCATTTTATAAGAAATTATTGGATTTAAGGATGATTTATGTAATTGTTCTTCTTTATTTGTATTATGGTTCTTGACATTCTTATCATGCATTTAGATCTTACAGATGATGTTCTTCATATTCACTACATTGAATATTTTTTGTTTGCAAAAATGTGGATTTTAATTATTGTTTTAATTCTGGTGATGGTATGTTGAAATTTGTTGTTGAAGAATTATAATGGTTTTTTTTTTTATTTGATTAATTTTTGTTAGGACCAGTTAGTGAGCAATCAACATTATCTCCCACTATAGGGATTCATACATAACATTGGCAACAATGTCGACGATGTCTGGATTTGTGGGTGTTGTGGTTTCAGATTAATGGCTTCAGAGCCAGTTCACTCAGGTCGAGCTTCGTATGCTTAAATCGAAGGCAAGTATCAGGATCCTCTTCTTAGTCACTTTATTTTCAATTTTTTTTCTTAATCCATTTTGGTGAATGTTCTTATTAGTTCTAATTAGTTCTAATTGTATTTTATTTTGAAATGAGAAGATATGGCTGTGAGAGGTGTGAGATACGTGGATTGTTATGGAGTAGATAATGCATTGGTAAGACCTTATCCTTCATTACTTGGTGCCATTGGCATGCATTGTCAGGAATTGTTATTCATCTTAATCTATTTATTGATTGGCGAAACAGGTTCATGTTGCAGACCCAACTTTCTTGGGATATTTCATTGATAAAGGTGTAGCTGCTGCAGCAAAATTTGTTCGTAAGGTGAGTAAAGATTTGTATTTTGTAGATGACAATTTTTGTTTTAGTGATGTTCCATCTCTTTGAATTATTTAATAGTGATGAATTATTTCATATCTGCGGCACTGTGATAAAATGGTCGAAACATTCATTTGAAACTTACAAGGACAAGGATACACATAGATAAAGTGGAAACATTCACCATGTTGTTTCTGAATGCTTTATCGAAAATATATATTTAGTTATATACACATTTCTGCATTCTAATGCGAATTATGTACGAATTTTGATTGGATTCGTTTTAGATTGGAATGTTCATTAGCTGAATAGTCTATACATTGATAGTTTGTGAATTGTTGTTGCATTTAGACATGTTAATAGGTTAGAGTCCAAACTGGAAAAAAAAAAAGACAGGACATTGTATACGAAAACTTTGATCTCAAGTCTAAATTGATTCAGTAATTTGTAATCAACTCAATCACTTCAATTATGGTTTTAATTAGGAAAACAAATGCCAGTAGATTAAGGGGACAATTCAGAAAGGTAGGTAAAAAGCTAGAAGAATATGAACTCGTCAGTTTATTAATTCTGAACTTTCGACATTAATGTACATCCCATTCTTTTGTAACTTCAAGTTTTCTGCAAGATATTTTCTTGGGCGATGTGTTTGTTTCTGCCAGAATGAATAATGAGAGAAACCATTGCAGATGAGAGGATGCAGGGCACCCAGAATAATCATTCTTCACAGCAAGCTTCTATAGAGATTCAGTCTGAAACAGCAGAAGGTGGATCCATTGGAGATATACGTCTTGCAGGAGGGTAAGAAGGATTTTGCTACGGAAATATGATATGATATGTTATTTGCTTTAACATGACTTTTTTTTGTAGGTCTACAATCTTGCATGGAGTAAAAATGTGAATGAACTAGTCAGCGTGCAGTCACGGTTACTCTCAGAATCAAATTATGGTATGGAAGTAGCCTTCAATGAACAAGGTACTATGACTATGAACCTATTATGTGTTCAATCAAAATATGGAAAAACTTGAAATAGATTGTGAACTAGTCTGCAGTTTTCTTATAACCTTGATGAAAATTCGTTTGCAACAGGTGGCAACTCTAACTGGTCACAGTTTGCGAGTACTTTATCTTGCTATGTCACCCGCTGGACAGGTAAACCATTCAATGCTATTTTCAATCACACCATTCATGCTGAAAACATCCATGCTTGTGTAAACAAATGTATGCTTGTTATATTAGCAGTAGGTATTATGCTACTTTATCCTCTATGTACACGAAACATTATTTTCCTTCTCTCTTTTGTTTCATTTTTTACATTATTGTAATAAATTGTGGGAGGTCAGATAATATCCTTTGGGTCTTCTGCAGTTTTCTGCTTTAAACACGAGGATTTCAATATCTAAGCCTCCCTCACTCTTCTATTGGTCTATGTTGTTTTTGAAACGTGTTGTAGGTCCCATGTTGGGCTCTTTCTTTACTTTGTCTGTCTAAAAGTGTCCATTCCATTTTGGTTCTTCGCCTCTTCAATGATTGTTTTGCTATGACATCCCTCCATGCTGCATTAGCACTACTTCTTTACAGAATATGGCATTTGGGTTTTATTGTTTTCAGGTAGTAGTTGAATCCTTTGTAACATAGTTAAACTGCACCAGCTGTAGTCTATTTTACTTCTTCTTTCTTCATACAATGTGGCAATGTCAATAAAAATGAATGTGCTCCTTTGTTGTTGCTTCTCATGTTAAAGGTACAGGCGATTCTGTTAATTGATATTTTTCAGATATATATCCTTCCTCGGATGTAGTTTTTGAAAACACTTACATTTATGGAAAAATTTGTTTTTCTTATACAGGAAGATAAGGTGTGCGAAGCCATTGAATCCGCAGATGGTGGGGGCAAGTTCAAGGAGGAAGTCTGGTCTAGACCTGGTGGTATTAGCAGAGTTTTGCAGGACGGTGCCGTTTGGAAGAAAGCCAGTGTTAATGTCTCTGTTGTCTATGGCAATATGCCCCCTGAAGCTTACAAGGCTGCCAACCCTGCTGCTCGTAGCGGTGATACCACTCTAAAACCAGGGTATGAGCATTTTTGGATTGATATCAGCATTAGCATGTTCAACATTAGTGCAGGTGAATATTGTGTGTACTTTTATCACAGTTGTTGTTACTGACACTACAAAGAAGAGAAATTTTCGTAGGCGTCTGAGGCCTAATCTTCACGTTGTACTTTTATCACAGTTGCTGTTACTGAGGATGCACCATTATTTGGTTTACCCTACAGTATCTCACAGGATGCTTGGTCATATAGAAAGTGAAACATGCATTTCCCTGTCTTTGGTAACTAGTGATGAAATGTCTCATTTTTTAGTACTTGTTCCTTTGATAATTGCAATCTAGGCACCTTCTTTTCTTTCTAGAGCAATTACGAACTGTCTAATGTTTTTTTTTCCAGATTCTAGTGGGGTTTCCCTTTTTAATTTCATATCCCACTGCATATGTATCAAGAGCCTTCAATCTTGGACATGTCTTTATTCACTTCTGGTACATCTCATTTGAAGTGTTAACAAATTATGTGATACTTAAAAAAAAAAAATCATGTGAGATTGAAATATAGTTTAGTATCTTCTTGGCAGTGGTCTTAAGCCATGTTTGCTAGTTCTCTTTTAGCACTTTACATATACTCATTTTGACACATGGTACTTATTGACTTATCTTTTGGTGCAACAAGTCTGTTAATTTTAAATTTGTTCCTGAAACGGTTTTTGTATCTAAAGAACTTGCAATTTGTATGTTGATTATTCATCTTCTGCTTCTTGCAGCTTTTTCCCATTATAGATGGTGCAAGTAAGTTTTTAGAGAATGTTTTGTTCTTGTATTTAACTTCATCTTTTATTCTATAAGAATTTGATTAAAGATTAAAGGAAAAATATTCATGACCATGACCACATTTGAGAGGTGTGGTTTATGGGTTTTGTGTGTTTGTTCAAGTCAAGTCATTTTCATCTATCTCTCTCATCCAGGCTAGCCACTGTTTCCTTTTATTGTGGTTGTTGTTTTAGGTATCTCAGTAAAGTCAGATGCACCGAAAGAGAAGAGTAAACAGTTTAACATAACACTATCTTTCTATCTTAGTGTCGTCTCCCTTTGAGTGTGTGTGTGTGAAAGAGTGAGGGGTTTGGTACATTCAAGTCTTCTATCTCATCAAGTTAAATGGACTTTTAAAGCATGTGTTTATCTCCATTACAACACTTGGTTTCAGCATAAACAACTCAAACATTGACATGTTTGCTCATTACAACTGTGGATCTTTGTTTCTTCGATGCACAGGTGAGTGTTCCATGCAGCAGTTTGTTGAATGTAGTGACAGTTGGGTGTGGGCATTGTGCCAAGTTACTCTCTGTCAACATGAAATCTTTGGTACATCCAAACCCACTTCACGAACTTCAGGTAGCCAACTATACATCATCATTTTTATCTTTATATATATATATATATATATATATATATATATATATATATATATATATATATATATATATATATATATATATATATATATTTTTTTTTTTTTTTCTTCGGTTGATTAAGGAAATTTTTGCTTCTTTTGCTATCAAACTTAGGTTGTTTGAGATGTCTGAGAAAACCCCTCAAGAAATGATTTTCTAAAGAAAACTGATGTGACAGATGTGGGGTTTGTTTGAAATGACATTGTTTTCAGGGAAGAAAAAAACTGCCAATTAGTCAAGAGACAAGATGGGGTTCTTCCCCTTTTTTTTGCCTGAATTGAGAAGAAAATCAATATGTTTTCAGAATATAAATCTTTGATTTGTAAACCATCTAAATGTTGGTAGAGTGTGCCATCTGAAAAAAAATAGAATTATTCCTTATAGTGTTGTTGGGACTGCGATGACGTCACTAAAATCTGTAGTTGGGATTTTCTTATGAAACTCTTGGAGCAGTCATGAGTCTTGAGTTAGCAAAGACAAGTTTAGGAATGATTTCTGCAATATGGAAAACTTGTCAATTTTCACTGTGCTAGTCTCTTCCATTGTTGTTTTTAACCTACTTAAGCATGTTAAAACTGACCTTTCAAACGCAGCTTCTTTGAAATACAGGAATAACGTTTTGTTAAAGCAAACAATTCCTTCCACAGGAATAACACTTTGTCAAGGTTTCAGTTCAGTTGAATAAGTTGAACATTACAATGTTGAAAGTTGAATAAGTTAATTACAACTGCCTTCTTGTTTTATTATTTTAGCTTTTCTTTTACTGAATTACTAAATCCCATTTTGTTCACTAATTTATTTCCAACATGTATGGGTCATTGTCTCCATATTGACATCAAATGGTGTATCCCACTTGTAGTACTTTTTACCATTTGCCAAGGATGGCATCAAACCACATTGAAGAAGCCATTCTGCGAGCTGATAAATTGGGCATGAAGGTCATTAGTCTTCCAGCATTGAACAAGGTCCCTTCCTTCTCATGTTTCTTCTTTTCAATATGTTTTAATTTGTATGTGTGCATTGTTCTGGTGTGTCTTCATTTTCTGTTAGTTATTGATTACTTGGTTGCTCTTCTTTTATTTAATGGCTCCACTAGTGTAAGATATCAAACTGAGCAAGCAGTTGTCTAGCTAGGAGATTGTTAGATGTAATCCAATTTGTTGCCATGTTCTAATTAAGTTTTCCATTACCAATTAGCTAGTGATGGATGCATATGCATAATTTATGCCCCTACCATGTGGCATAATTGGTTGGTCAGCAGTTATTAGGACCTGAGGTTGATCGCCCGTGCAATTTAAAGCACGATACGTTTTATGGTGTTTTGGGTTGTTCATCTTTCAGGAACTGTTTTTTGATTTTTTTCTTCCAGCGATAGAAAAGCTTTATCCTCTAGCTGATGCAAGAACTTTTTTCACTGATCTGCTCCGTCTCCTTCGAGTTATTGCAGCAGGGAACATTCAAACTCAGTGTCACCATCGACTAGTACTTCTGGAACAGGTTGCTTCTTAAACTTTGAAGTGCTTGTATCTGTTTATTTTATTGTTTTGCTTGTTCCAAAAAAATTGTTAGGCCTTTGATAATATTCATCTTTATCTCCTTCCAGAATGCCTTCAAGAATGCCTTCAGTTGCGAGATAGTTATGTATTCAAGGAAGAGATGGGTTTTGTGTAGAACCTGCAAAGGAAGAGGTAAGTGCACCAAGAGGTGAAGCTTCAAAAAAGAAAATGTTCTTCAAATGTTTTTTTTAAGTGATGAGATTATGTACTAGGAAAATGTTCTTAACTGGTATGTGTTTATGTGTTTTTTATGCAGAAGAAGGAAACCTAGAGTTCAATTTTTCTATATGGAGACCATATCTTCATCTTCACCATCTTTTAGTCCTCATAAACCTTCCACCTTCAGTGTTGCATCTGAAACAACTGAGATACCTTAACCTATCCAACAATGACCTCAAATCCTTGCCCGAATCCATTTGTAGGTTAGTAAACTTGTAGGTGTTGAACATGAGTGAAAATTTGGAACTTGAAACCTTGCCAAGTTCAATAGGTAAGTTGGAACATTTGAGGTACCTGGATCTCTATAATACCGACATTTCATCATTACCTGATTCCATTTGTAGGTTAAGAAACTTGTGGTGGTTAGATTTAAGTCTCAATGATAAAATTACAATCCTGCCACATTCCTTAGTAGACTTGACAAATCTGAGGCACCTCGACCTTGGTCATTCCTCATCTTTAGAATCATTACCTGAAACTGTTTGTGACCTAATGAACTTACAGTTGTTGCTACTAGATGGCTGTTGGAAACTCAAAGAGTTACCAAAAAACATGAAAAATATGAGGAGCCTAATCCACCTAGATATTTCGGACTGTGATGGGTTGAGGAAATTGCCAGCTGGTATTGGGGAATTGAAGAGCCTACGGATATTAGGCTTCTTCCCTGTAGCTGATTCTGACATAAGAGATGGATGTGGAAGTGGTGCTGCTGGCATCAATGAGTTGCACGGACTGAACCAGCTCAGAGGAAGATTAAGGATAAGAGGACTTGAAAATGTTAGAAATGCAGAGGAGGCTAGAATGGCTAACTTGAGGAGCAAACAATACCTCACGATTTTAGGGCTAGAGTGGCGTTATGATGAGGATGGTTCTCTGCAAGCAATTAGCAACAACTATAGCCAAGAGGTGTTACAAGGCCTCCTCCTACTTCCTCCCAATTTGCAACATCTGCAAATACATGGTTACGGTGCAGAGGAATTTCCTCCGCAAATATTCCACGGAGAAGGAAGAGGAGTAGGAGGAGGACTCTGGGGTATCTACTGTGATGGCAGGCATCTACTGTGATGACTCTGGGTTGTTGTTGTTGTTGTGGTTGTTTACAAAGAAAAATCTGATCTGAAATTTTTTGATGCTAGGCTCAAGATGGTGTTGATGTTTCTGGTATCTTGACTGTGATGACTTAGGGAATGGTCACTAAAAACTGTTGGGTTTGTTACATGTGTTGGGCTAGATTAACAGATTATTTACAGTGATCCATCATTAGTGCTTTCGTTGTAGAGGGTGTTACTGATGCTGACTTAGTGCTTTTGGTAACAACAAGGCCTACAACTGGCAACACTCTTGCATGGGCAGTGGCATGTGAGCGTGATCAATGGGGTCGTGCTATTGCAGGTAGCTTCCCTTTCGTAATGCATTTTCTTGTATGATATTCTGTTATTGTGGTTTATCTATGACAAAGTTGAATATGAACAAATCGTACATGCAGAGCATGTCAATGTTGTTCCTCGCCATTTGACTGCTGAAGCGGAGACCTTACTTTCAGCTACACTTATACATGAGGTCAATGATCATCATATAAATGAGATAGAAGAAAGATGTACTAGGTATAGTCAGTCCTTTCTGTGGCCTCATAGGTAAAATTTTGGTACCATTCAGGTGATGCACATTCTTGGTTTTGATCCTCATGCATTTACACATTTTAAGGATGATATGCTTGTCCAATGTGCTTGATGACACTACAAAAAAAAAGGCCTTTAGGGACGTAGTCAAAATTGTCGCTATAGACAACATTTCGTCGCCATAAATATTGGGCGACAAAATATTCGTCGCGCAAAGGTTGTCACCACAGCTCTGTCTCGCAAGCCTTTGCGCGACGAAAAATAATCTTCGTCGCTACAAATGCCTTTTTGCGCGACGACACCACAACTCTGTCTCGCAAGTCTTTGCGCGACGAAAATAATCTTCGTCGCTACAAATGCCTTTTTGCGCGACAACACCACAGCTCTGTCTCACAAGTCTTTGCGCAACGAAAATAATCTTCGTCGCTACAAATGCCTTTTTGCGCGACGACACTCTCGCAAATCTTTGCGCGAAGAAAATAAATCTTCGTCGCTATGAAATCCTTTTGCGCAACGACACCAAAGATCGTTGCATAAGGGTGCGTCGCGTAATACTGTTTTGTGCGACGCTAATTTCGTCGCAAGAAATATAATTGTTCTTCGTGCAAAATATACTTACGCGACGATCCCTTTCGTCGCATTAAACTTTGTCGGCATAACTCAATCGTAACGATCCCTTTCGTCGCGTTAGACTTTGTTGGCTTAACTCAATGGTGACGAACCTTTCATCGCACAAGATATTCTTTACGCGACAACAATATTCATCACTCTAATGTTGTCACACAGGTTACGTCGATCCAAACACGCTTGATCTATTCTTATGCGACGAAAATTTCTGTCGCTTAAAGTTCTGTTTAATAATTTTGAAATCTTTTAATTCAAATATTTATTTTAATTAAATTTGAAATATTTATTAATTGAATCGTCTCACGCATAGAAAGGTTTGGCTAATTTATTTAAATACTATTAACTTTACAAATTAATAATGTAAAATCATAATGTATCCATTACAAATTAAAATTTTAAAACCGTACTGTATAGTTACAAATTAAAAAAACATATCAGTACATTTTTTAGGGATGTGGAGGCTGATGATGGTTTGTCGACAGTAGCGGGAGGCTCGACAAATTAATCCCTGACTGCTGGAGAGCCCCTAATAACATACTTAAGTTTATTACCTCTAGGGAGCTCTCCATCTCCTTGGGGGGAGGGGTTTACATCCCCGGGCATGGTTACAGTCTCGAGTGCAATCTCAGGAGACGCTGATCGACGGTTTGTTCGTCTGACGCCGATCGACGGTTTGTTCGTCTGACGCTTCGTCGAGTGAGAACTTGAGGAACTAATCCAGACGATGAAGATTGATCAACTACCGGAACATTTGATCCATGTGCCGGTGCAGTACTGATAGAAGCAGCCCTTGTAGCGGGAGCATTAATGGTGGAATGAGCTACGTTGGGCGGAGGAGCGGCGACCGAACTACTATCAGCAACAATTACGGACCTACGTTTTCTTGTTATCAAAGAAGCCATCTGAACCAAAATAATAAAAACACAACACAACAATTACAAAGTAACATGAAGACAAAGTAAATAGATGCAATCAGTGGAAGATCGTATAAAACAATAGATTAACTATACAATATATAATGAAGGAGAAAACTTGAATTTCATAAGGTTCGAGTAGAAAACTGGATAAATGGGGAAGAAGAACAAAAAAAAATTTAATTTCAACAGCAAATGTAGAGGAGATATAAATGTACATGTCTAGCATTTTATATGCAAATGTAAATCTCTACGATGAAGTTCAGGAAGAACTAAAGGAAGCAGCAATATTGCGAATTGTAGCATTTTCAGAAATTTACTATCAGAAATTGATCTAGAAAATTTACTGTTAGAAATTGATCCAGAAATTGATATGCTCATTATCAGAAATTGATATGCTCACCGTCAGAAATTGATCCAGAAATTTACTGAATTTGATCACTGTAATACAATTTGTATCTCTGTCAGAAATTTTACTTACTGAGTTTGCTTACTGAATTGATCCAGAAATTTGCTTACTGAATTGATCCAAAAATTTTACTGTTAGAAATTTTACTGCTGGAACAATTTGTATCTCTGTCAGAATTTGCTCACTGTAATCGATTTGTATCCATTGGTTGGTGTTTTCTTAATTTACTGTGTTTGTGTCAGAAATTTGTATCCATGGTAAAATTTGTTGCCAATTCATGCAAGATTTGTTGTCATTGGAGGTCTCAGGAAGTACCATTTCATAAGTAGAGTTCATATATAAATAAATAATAAAATGAAAACAAAATGCTATGGGTCTATATGAATCTCAATTATCAAATTGAATTGTTTAAAGTTCTTTGTGGCTATGAATTGTAAGATTAGACCCGTGGTACTTGATTTTGCAAACTGATAATTCCAGGAGGAAGAAAATGAATTCAGTATTGGTTAATGTTAAAACCCAATAAACCCGAAATTCTCGAAATGGGCATTGATCAGAGAATGCAAAGCACATGGGAGACTCTATTACCCCACAAGTTTATAAGATTCCATTTCTAGGAGAGCACTTACTATGAACTAAAACATGCTATACAGATACATTCAACCTTCAATCAAAACACATGTAATACCCCTCAATTTCTAAATGTCAAACACTCTATTTTGTTTGTAAGATGGATTGCTAAAACACCATATGCAAATGATAGATAAGGTTGGTAAAAATGAACATGAGAAGCCACTTAGCATGACAATAGGTCAATATGACCACATGAGAAGCCAGGAAAATTTATGCACAGCTGGTAAAAATATGAACATGTAATGTGCATATCTTACCTCTTACAGTGCGGATCTTCTCAATAAATTGCTCAGAAGTAATACCAGAGTCAGATAAACTAAGTGAACCACGAACACGGCTGATGCTTCCAGAGGCTCGAATTACAGCAATATGATCTTTACCTCCTGTCAATCCCATAGTCCAACTTCTAACTTTAGAGTATTTTCTGTGAGAATTACAGCAATCAGATAAACTTTTCATGTGAGAATTAAAAAAAGAAATAATGTCGATGCAGCTCCTCATAATTGGTTTTTCCCCTATTTTTACAGTGTGCAAGACAGAGTATAGTCCCTTGTTTTCATTAAATAATGTCGATGCAACTCCTCATAATAAAAAAGAAATAATTGGTAGCTTTGGTGTTCACCGAGTTTGTCACGGGTAGTGCGCTTGTGTAAATTGGTTGTGGTGATTGTAACTTTTTATGCTAGTGATAACATACCAAAATGTAATGTTTAAATGAATTTTTTTATTTATGTTTTACTCTGTATTTTGTCTTTGATATATAGTTCAATATCATAAAATTCATGTTTTTGAGCCCAAAAAATGGAAGACTCTAATCCGGGAAAATAGAAACTCAATTGGTTTTTGAAGGAAGGATCCTTTAATGCTAGACCATATACTGTCCTCTACACTTTGTGTTTGATTTGCCCCGAAGAACATAACGCCTAGAGAAGGAACCAAGAATGGATTCGGGGGACGAATCTCATACCAATTCAGTGAATTATTTACTAATTCAGTGAATTTTATCAAATTGTTTTGTGGCTATTGTAATCAGTTGCCTAGCATTTTTTATGAGCATTTCATGACCTTACTTAAGAATTTTATGTTTACAAGATGGTAATCAGCTATTACTTGACCACAGTCAATGAAAATGTTTTTCAATTGTACGATCTAAGGAACCAAGTTTTTATTTGGTTTATCACAAGATTATCATAAACAACTTCGTAACAGAGTATTTATCCTCTGAATCCATTGAAGTGATACAAATTATGAAGTTACGCACCCACATCTATTGTGTATGCTGAACTTCAGAAGATAAATCATATAGCATACTTGTAGAATCAACAAGGTCATCAGATTGATCAAAATAGCAAGAAAGCATCACAGAGTGTATATAAAATAGAAACTACTAAGTTTCCAAAACTTATTAGACTTCTCCTAGTTCTTCTTCAAGTAGAATCTGAATTTAGAAAGTCTAATGCAAAGGTCTTGACTATAAACCCCTACTATCAATATATATATTTCAATCCTCTTCAACTAGTTTCTTCATAATTTGCTTCAATCTCACAAACTCTATAGAGTCCCCCAAGTCTTCATGGAAGGTAATATTGGTTCTACTTCTTCCTCTGATTTAGAGGTTACCCCAAAGCTACGGGGCCAGAAAATTTGAATAAGAAGCAGAAGATAAACATAATCATAATATTGTGTCATATCCAATATGCAAGAAAAAAAAAATGCATACAACACAACACAGTAGCACATGTTTCAGTTTATGTTTACAAACTTTTACACAACTCTTCTACACAGTCTACTACAAACTTTTATGTTTACAAACTTTTACACAACTCTTTTACACAACTCTTCAGTTTATGTTTACAAACTTTTACACATTTTATCTCCATACTTGAATATTTAACTTCTACTACAAACTTTTACACAACTCTTCCTAAGAAGACTCCATAGGAGGAGCAACCAAAACTCAAGTCGGACATTTTCCTCTCTTCCTTTTTCTCACCATAGTGTTGAAGAGAATTTTCCATGTCTCCCTTTTATTGTTTTACCAAGGAGCTAAATACAAACTAACTTCCCTCATTCTCCACAACCGAACTCGCAGAGAAATTAAGATCATAAAACCAAAGCGAAATGGGCAAAACAATAAACAGATCTTAAACTACACACCACTCAGCAAAAAAAACAAAGAAGTAAACTTTGAAGAGATTTAAAGAACCCCATATAAAATTCAGAACTAAAAATCACAGTGAGAAGCAAATATAAATAAAACAAAGAGAATCAACCACAAGTGATTAAATGCACAGAAGATAATTTTACCCTTTTGGTGATGGTTTTCACTCTCAGCAGCAGAGTAGAAAAACCTAATCTTGATGCAATTGGTGAAGAGGAAGTCCAATGGGGATGAAATTCAACACTGCAAAAATCAAACAAACTTTTAAGCAATTAAATAACTTTCTATACTCTATTGACAACCAAAACCTAATAAATAAACTGAATTTTCACCAATTTCAACACTTACCGCTTGTATTTCTTCTCAAACAAGGTTGTTGATTACTCAGGTTTGTGCGAGTTGCTCACTCACGTAAATGACCCAATCGCGCGCTAGTTTTTAAAATTTTCCAAGTTAGCTTGTATTTTCTGAACTGGACCAATGACAACCAGAAGTTGCCTGAAAGCAAGCTAAGATAAAAGCATACAATTATAAGTAACAGAAACCACTTCATATAAGTTTGAAAACTATCTCGTCAACTTTAAGGAATGTGTCTAGTTTTTCAACAAATCGGATACCTTCAAAGCACCAGAACAGATATCTGATACATTAATGCCCCCTTCCTTAGCAAGAACAGATCCAAGAATACCTGATACAAACACATGATTAGCTATATGTAAGCATCCTTTCTGATTTAACAGAATGTCAACCAACATTTAAAGATAAACCCACTTCCTTGAATACATATTGAGGTGAAAACCCCCATGTTTAGTGTCAATAAAAGTTTTCTTAGCTATTGTGTGGCAATGATTTATAGCAAAATCATTCGTGAGGTTTGATATTTTTTTCAAACAGAACGAAATTTCTCTACCCATTAAACAATTTCTCTCTTTTATTGTGGCCGCATGTATGATTCCATTGTCCGCTCAGTTTCCTTTATTCCTTAGGAACCCCATCTCTTCCCTTGTCAGTTGTAACTCTACCCTCATTCCTATTCTACAGAAACTCACCTTACTCTTGATAGATCCAAAACAAATATTTCAAAACCAACCTAATGGAAGCACAAACTGAAGTCCAAAACCAAATACAATACTTCAAAATCAGAACTTTTTCAAGAGATAAACAACTAAAACGAATTGGCAGATAAACTAACCTGCCCCAACAAGTATAGTGACCTTCCCAATCGCACAGCAGCAGCCCCTTTATTGCGTTTCCTCTTCTCTTCTTGCCTTTTCCTCTTCTTTCTACTCTTTGCTCATGAAAGCCTCCATGAACTTTTGTTCTTTTTTCTTCTTCTCTGCCAACTACCTTCAACAAGAGAGGAAATGAGATCTCTTCCTCTCTAAATCTAACAAAATGGCTTTGAATGGGCTTGCAATGGAAAAAGGATTCTAATTAAAATGGCCGGTTTTGCGCGACAAATCCTTCGTCGCCATATATCTGCGACTTCGTCGCGCTAGTTTTTAAAATTTCACACCTCTTTCTTTTGCGCGAGTTTTCAAATTTTCACATTTTGTTTTGCGGAAGTTTTCAAATTTTCACGAAACTTTTTTGCGCTTTTTCAAATTTCGTTGCCATAAATCACAGAATTCGTCGCGCTAGTTTTCAAAATTTTGTGCTCATTTTTTCAAAATTGCCGCCAGAAGCATGCACCATGATTTTTAAGGGGGGGGGGAGCATTTTGTGCGACGAAATATTCTAATTTCGTCGCGCAAACATCAAATTTGCTTATTTTAGGAGGAAAATTTTATATCATTAATTAATTGAACTTCAACATTCATTTAAAAAATTTATGGTAAAAAATTCATAGTACATTAACAAATTTAATTAAATGAACTAACAAAATACATAATATTATTAACATTTTTTAAACGATCTAACAAATTATAATCCTGCAAAATAGGGATGTCCCTTTACCCATTTGTCACCGACTTTCTTAAGCCATAACCGTTTCTTTATACCCATGTTCATATAATCTTCCCTCGCTTTCACAGTGTCCTTCGATTTTCCTTCGATGCCAAGAATTGTCCCAACCACACTATCACAAACGTTCTTTTCAATATGCATCACATCTAGGTTGTGCCTGATCTTTAATTTCGACTAGTACGGAAGCTCGAAGAATATACTCTTCTTCGTCCAGTTCAGATGTGTAGCTGACCTGTGCAAATTAGTATCACGATTATCGGGATGTTTGCCAATCTGACCAAATTCCAAGCTATTCAACTTAGCCAAAATGTCATCCCCCGACCATTCTCTAGGTCTAGTGTCGTTCTCCATTTTTCCATCAAAGTCCACCTTATTTGTTCGCCACTCGTGATCCTGGGGCAACCATCTACGGTGACCCATATAACAAACCTTTCCCGCGTGCCAATCAGACGTTACATCATCGTTGCATATCGGACATGCCTTATAGCCCTGAGTACTCCAACCTGAAATATTTCCATAAGCGGGAAAATCATGTATAGTCCACATCACTGCTGCTCTCAACATAAACATTGTGTTGGTAGACTTATCAAATGTACGTACACCATTTCCCATAAGTCTTTTAACTCATCAACCAACGGCCGCAAATAAACATCAATGTCCTTTCCGGGATGACCGGGAATTAATAAAGTCATCATTGTAAATTCTTTTTTCATACTCATCCAAGGGGGCAAGTTATAAGGAACAACAACGACGGGCCAGGTGCTGTGAGTAGAGCCCATATTCCCGAACGGATTAAATCCATCAGTTGCAAGCCCCAATCTGACATTGTGCGGGTCTTCTGCAAAATCGGGATACATAGTATCGAATGCTTTCCAAGCCTCTCCATCAGCAGGATGTCTCAAAAAATCATCATCAACCCTTCCTTCATTGTGCCATCTCATATGACTCGCAGTGTGCGTCGACATGTACAGTCGCTGCAATCTGGGCTTCAGTGGAAGATAACGCAAAACCTTTTGTGGAATTTTCTTCGTTTTATTACCATAATTAGGCTTATATCTTGGCTCATTGCACACAGGGCATGCATCCATCCCTTCAATTTCCTTATAAAATAATTCCCATTAAATGAGAAAAAACACTTATTCGACATATGATGTTTCACTTTGCAATGCATCAACTCCACAATGGCAGTAAGCAGGGAGAACTCTGTGCAACCGGGGTATAATGCTTGTTGGGCTTGTTTCAACAGTCTTTCATAGTTTTCTAACTCTTCACTTTGCAGCATGTTGGGAGGTACGGTATCTCCTACCATATCATCAATGCCATCTTCGTTCATCGATGCATATGGATAAGCGTCATTTATTATACCCATAACTTGGTCATTATCATTCATGGACGTTTCATCAATGTGCGGCACAAGTGGCTGGGAATTCGATGAAGTAGAACCAAATTCTCGTTGCTCCCCATGATAAATCCACCTCGTATAATTCAGAATCATCCCATACCTCGCCAAATGATATCGAACCATATTGAATGTCTGCCACAAACAATTGTTACAACATTGACACGGACACTTGACATGATTCGTCGTACCAGTGACATGTGCCCTTGCAAACTCAATGAAGCTCTCGATCCCATTTAAATATTCATCACAGTATTTGTCCTGATTTTGTATCCACTGCCTTTCCATTACGTCTGTTTTCAATTTATAAACAAAACATGAGAATTAAAGAGAGTCAACGACACTAATGCGATTAGGTTTCAATGTGGAAAATTTTCAGCAGCATCTCAATTACAATTCTTCAAGTGGACGATGTAGATATTATTAATTAATAAATATCTAGTATGCACTCGAAAAACAATGTGAGACACTCCCAAAAATCCACATGATAGCAACCTAATTTCATGAAATTTCAAAAAATAAAAAAATAAGCAATTTCCTCACCGTTTTCCAAGTGAAAGAGAGAGAAGATTGGAGGTGTGGCCGGAGCCGGCGACACAAAGAGAAGACAAAGCCTAATTAAGTGTTGGAAGCTTGGAGTATATAGTGAGAGAAATAAATCTAGCAGAGAAAAAGAATAAAATGAGAGGAGAAAATAGTGAAAAACGCAGACCTGATTATTCTAATTCGTGGAGAAGATGAACAGGTCATAGCTTGTGCGACGAACCTGCTCGCTTTAAGCGACGAATCTTTGTTGGGAAGACTTTATGCGACGAAGCTTTCCACTTCGTCGCGATAGATATCTTCAGGCGACGACAAAGTTTGTCGCCCTAGGATGCTTTAGGCGATGAACCGGCTCTCTTTAAGCGACGAATCTATGTTGTGAATACTTGATGCGACGAAGGGTTCCTATTCGTTGCGTATGCTATCTTTAGGCGACGACGACGTTCGTCGCCCTAGGATGTAAGACTTTAGGCGACGACGCTTTCTGGTTCATCGCGTCAGATACCTTCAGGCGACGACAAAGTTTGTCGCCCTAGGATGTTTTAGGCGATGAACCGACTCTCTTTAAGTGACGAATCTTTATTGTGAATACTTGATGCGACGAAGGGTTCCTATTCGTCGCGTACGCTATCTTTAGGCGACGACGACGTTTGTCGCCCTAGGATGTAAGACTTTAGGCGACAGAGCTTTCCAATTCGTCGCGTAAGATATCTTCAAGCGACGACAAAGTTTGTCGCCCTAGGATGTTTTAGGCGATGAACCGGCTCTCTTTAAGCAACGAATCTTTGTTGTGAATACTTAATGCGACGAAGGGTTCCTATTCGTCGCGAAAGATAGCTTCAGGCGATGACAACGTTTGTCGCCCTAGAATGTAAGACTTTAGGCGACGCAACGTTCCAATTCGTCGCGTAAGATATCTTCAGGCGACGACAAAGTTTGTCGCCCTAGGATGTTTTAGGCGATGAACCGACTCTCTTTAAGCAAGGAATCTTTGTTGTGAGTACTTGATACGACGAAGCTTTCCACTTCGTCGCGAACGATAGCTTCAAGCGACGACAAAGTTTGTCGCCCTAGGATGTAAGACTTTAGGCGACGCAGCTTTCCAATTCGTCGCGTAAGATATCTTCAGACGACGACGAAGTTTGTCGCCCTAGGATGTTTTAGGCGATGAACCGACTCTCTTTAAGCGAGGAATCTTTGTTGTGAATACTTGATGCGACGAAGCTTTCCACTTCGTCGCGAACGATAGCTTCAAGCGACGACAAAGTTTGTCGCCCTAGGATGTAAGACTTTAGGCGACGCAGCTTTCCATTTCGTCGCGTAGGATATCTTCAGGCGACGACAAAGTTTGTCGCCCTAGGATGTTTTAGGCGATGAACCGACTCTCTTTAAGCGAGGAATCTTTGTTGTGAATACTTGATGCGACGAAGCTTTCCTATTCGTCGCGTACACTATCTTTAGGCGACGACGACGTTTGTCACCCTAGGATGTATCTTTGTTGGGAAGATGTTAGGCGACGCAGCTTTCCAATCCGTCGCATAAGATATCTTCAGGCGACGAAGCGTTCCGCTTCGTCGCGTAAGATATCTTTAGGCGATGACAAAGTTTGTCGCCCTAGGGTGTTGTTCAAAGTGGCAAATTTTAGGCGACGAAGGCTTTTGGTGCGTCGCGTAAGCTATATTTAGGCGACGAAATAGTGTGTCGCCAGAGGATATTAAAGTTGGTCGTTTAAAGTGGTCGACACGTAGCCCTAGGTATTTTAGGGTGACGAAATATTTGGTTTTAAGCGACGACACGTTGTCGCATATTAGGTATGCGACAAAGGCTTTAACTGCGTCGCGACAGAGGTTATGACGCGACGAAACCGCTCGTCGCGTTAAGTAGTTAGCTATTTTTTGTACTTGCGTGACAATATTAAATATGTTGTCACGCCATGATAATTTTGAGCGACAAAACTTCCCTCATCGCGCTAAGAGTCGTCGCAAAAGGGGATTTTTTTAGTAGTGTATATAGATTCAAACCTACTTGTTGACTCTAATAACTTTTTTTTATTAACAATTGTACAAGACCACAAATTACAGTTGGCCATGAAATTACATGTTAAGTACATAATCTTTTTTCAAAGATTCAGAGACAAGTAATTGGACAAAACATAAGCTACGTACAGTTGGCCATGAAAAAAAAAATTTCTTACATAGAGAACAAACTGATGAAATTAACATTAAATGATCACTGAATCATATTCATTCATTCATCGACTCAAAGTTTTTTTTTATTTTTATTTTTGTCAACTTTGCAAAAGAAAAAAGAAAAAAAAAACCAAGAAAAGAAAATCAAAGTTGATGCAAGAATATGTGATTCAGTTGTTGTTTCTTTCATCTATTGTTTATAGACAATAAGAAAACAAGGCAACACAGCTCTGGAATCAAACACATGCAACTCCTCCTCATTCTCACCACTAATTACAGAGTCAAACCCAACCTGGCAACCATCACCGAGGAGTCGTCGTTGTCGTCGTCCTTCTCCTCGCCTGCACACTCTACCTGCAATGACTCGGCAAACCAACATGGCTCTTCTTCCTCCTTTACTGCACGCAGTTGTAGTAGTTTTCTCATGAGCACCACCACTACCAGAAAAAGTACAAATCATCCCGTCCTTGTTGTCTTTGCCCGAAAATAAACACATCCCACCTCCCACGTCGTACACTGTTCCTCCTGCGTTTCCAGTGGGTCCCAAGCAGTGAAATCTCATCATTTCATTTCCATCAGCTACACATCGAGCGCCATCATTATCATCGTCCTCGTCATGATCATTGTTAATATTGTTGCTCCCTCCGTCCCCCTGTCGGGCCCGGGACTTGACCAGCTCTCTGTACTCTTCAAACCAGGTTACGGTCTTTGGTGGGTTGTGGACCTTGAAGAGCATCTCTATCCGACCCGAGAAGCAGCGGGATGATGACCAGCTTGTATGGAAGATGATTTCCACAACATTGCGAGATGGGTGTCCTTCTGGAAGCTCAGTGAGGGTAGGGAATAAGAACCCCGGGTCAGTACAGGTTCTGACCCCATTTGAACCGGCCGGTTGGGACTTGGTGGTGGTGGAGGAAGACTTGTTACTATTATCAATGATGGTGGTGGTGGGGTACTGGTACTGGTGGTGCCTCCTGGTGGGTTTCTTTGCCTTTGCCTTGGCCTTGGTCTTGGTCTTGGTGGTTCTGCAGCTTTCCACTACGTCTTTCAGACCCTGAGATGATTTGGTGCAGCTGGTTGAAGAAGATATTATGTTGTTGAAATGTTGTTTCGGGTTTGGGAGATAAACATCCTCAAAAGCTCTCGATTTGCACTGCAAGGATTTGACCCAAATGCTCGCCATTAACTTTACCACGACAAGATGAGAGTAAAATCTAAGGAAGGAGAATCGAAGCTTAATTTGTGCGTGCTTTGGGTTTTGATTTCACGGACAACAGCAAGTCTTCTTCTTCTTCATTTTTTGTGTCAGGAAGAAGAATATGATGGTGGGGGTGGGAGGAAGAATATGTTGGGGGGGGGTACGAGAGACGGAGAATCTCTTATTTTCTTAAATTTCACAACTAGCTTTAGTTAAATGACTTGATTGCCCTTTGGATGAGGGTGTCAAATAACCCTCCCTTGTTGACTCATTTATGAAAGAACACTTACAAATATAGGTGGGCAAGGTTTGGGTCGGTTACAAATTTTGAAAAATCTAACTCGAACCATTTAAATTTAATATATTTCGTTCGGTTTAAATTCCCTCATTTTGAATATTGGGACCGAATCATTTGAAACGATCGAGTTTCAAACGGTTCCAAATTATACATTAATTTATTTTTCATTTTGTACTTCAAGATACAATTGTAAATTTGTAACAAAACATGAGATTTTAACAGGGACACTCTTCTTCAACAACCACATTCAGCAACAAATTACCAAGCTCCAAGCAGAGCAACCAGCTGCAGCAGGCTGCAAGCACAGCAGGCAGCAAATTCATCAACTCTATATCTGTTGCTTCAATAATAATATCTAAAATGAAGAATTGAAGAAAATCTAAAATGAATAATTGAAGAAAATCCACCGTGAAATCAATTGCTACAAATTCAACACTCCTAACTCCCTGTATCAGTTGCTACAAATTCAGCAACTCACAAATCCAGCAACTTACAAATTCAACAGCAGCAGTAGCCCTGGTCCAGTAGTCCCTCATTTCCAGACGATCTAGATGAAAGTAATGAATCAATATCCGATAGATACTTCTCAGACTTATAACCACTAACAATCCCATTAACCTCATTAATAATCTGCTTCAACCTATTATAAATCTC